>JARHVA010005209.1:0-600000 GCA_037957365.1 Torreya grandis
TACACCCAAAATTGTCACTTTCAACAAGTATTTAATATGATAAGTGCATTTGATCTAATAAAATAAGAAAACTTTCTAAATTTGTATAGATTACCCCAAGAGTAACTGTCTATATTCCTAGTAAAATTATTTAATTCTGACACTATTCAAAATAATCCTTTGATTACCTTCTTAACATCCTAAAGTCTCAATAACACAAAAATACACCCAATCTATAAACTAGTCCCCAATGTGTCAAGATTTATTAATTTTACCATTTTATATAAGACTTAAACTTATTTATTGTTTTTTTTGGATTTCATATTGGCAATAAATGAAGCAAACACAACATCTAACATCAAATAAAACAAAGAACAACTAATCTAGAAAGTCAGGAAACTATTCTAGAAAGTATTAAAATATAATCTAAGAAAACATAATACTAAAAGAAGAAATATCAATCTAGAAAACTTTAAAAAAATTGGAAAGCATTGAAAACTGAATTAGAAAGAAAGAAACTAAACTAGAAATCATGAAAATCTTCTCTAATCCTATGTCTAAAATTATCTAAATCTTATCAATCAGTAATATCCACATGATGGAACAACTCTGGAAGTAATGCTTCAAGAATTGTCCATTGATCAGATATGTAAGTTCATTATCTTGAAGTTACTTAAGATGAAATGTGTTATTTCTCATGATCTCTAAAATTTGATAGGGTCCAATCCATAGTGGGGAAAACTTATCATGTTGTCCTTTCTTTTCATGGGTTTTATCCCATAGTAGCACCAGATCCAAAATCCTAAATGCTTTGACATTTTCTCTTTTATAAAACCATATTTTGACTACATCTTGGTGTTTTATAAATGTCTGTAATGCTTCATTCCTTGAATCCTCCATTTCTATTATACCAAACAATCTTGATTCTTCTCTATCATTTGGTACCATGTAGTCTTGCATGAACTAATAAGTGAGTAGCTTCAAGTTGATGGGGAAAATTAGTCTTCACCCATATACTAGTAAGTAGGTATAAGTTTTTAGGGATTACTTGTATCTCATCCAGTCTACCCAAAGAGGCATACTTTAGTAAATTGTGCCAGTCTTTAGGCTTATCTCCTACTAATTTCTTGATTGCATCAATCAAATTTTTATTTGTTGACTCTGTTAGCCCATTTACCTAAGGTTAATAGTTATAAGTTGACCTAATTATGATATGATTGTCATGTTCCCATTCAATGAATTCCATTGATATAAAATCTGGTCCATTATCACAAACCAAAGAGATGAGTGTGCCAAATCTAGTTGTTATGTGTTCCTCTAAAAAGTGAATCACATCTTATGCTCTACTATTCTTTGTGGCTATGGCTTCCATCCATATAATATAATAGTTTGTAGTCATAAGTACAAATTTATGGCCTACTAAGGAATTTAGGCTAATTACACCAATGAAGTATAAACCCCACTGTGCAAATAGCCTTCCTTTGACAACTAGTTGTAGAGGCATTATTACATTTACTTCTCTCTTAGTTAATTTTTAACATTCATGGTAGGTTTTGACATGCATATGAGCATCCTTAAAAATGGTTAGACAATAATAACCCAACATCAAGATTTTATGGGCTATGGTATTCCTAGCAGGGTGACCACTACCTATCTTTTGATGCAAATTCTCCAAGATTTCCTTAGCCTGAGCTACAAACACACATCTAAGATAAATACCTTCATAGTTAAATATGTTCACTATATAATTCAAACTTATTATCTCAGGTTGTTGGGGGTAATTAAAGTATTGATAGAAAATATTTTCACTTTATTTTATTTAAGTATGGTGAGACTAGTACTCTTAGTAATAAGGTATTTAGTTTCTATATCAAAAAATGCTTTTGGGTCAATGTCTGTAGATTAATTCCTTTAAGGGAATTGTTTTAGATAAAATGTCCACAATAATTTCTATGAAGAGATATTTTATTTAGGCAAAAGTCTAGAGATAATTACCCTAAAGAGATATTTCTAAGGTTTGAAGGGTGTTTTCAATATCCTTGAAGGGTACTTTTGATCTGAAGGGTCCACTTTGTAGGGCATTTTATCCATGATAAAAGTCTTGAAGGATCTACTTTGTAGGGGCCGAAGGGCACTTTTGATTTTTTGAAGGGTAATTTTGTATAGTTAGGGGTCATTCAAAAAGTCCCAAAGGGTAAATTACACAAAATATGAAGGGTATATGCCTTGGGTCTAAAGGGTCTTTCTAGTGGACAAAGGGTTGTGGTAATTATCCTGAAGGGTAAGTGATCACTTTGACAAGGGTCAAAAGCTTGGGAAAAAAATCTCAAACATTATGTCTATGTCAAAGGGTCTAATACTCAAAGGATGAAGGGAACATTTCATAAGAAAAAGGGGTCAAAAAGGATATCCTAAAGGATAAGTCTCATAGGGTAAAGGGTTTGGAACAAAAGTCCTGAAGGGTCATTTACACAAAACCCAAAGGGTATGTACCTTAAAAGATATGGTTGGAAAGGGGTAAAGAGGTCAATTTGGGAAAGGATGAAGGGATAATTAAAAGGATAAAAGACACTTTCAAAAAGGCCAAAGGGCAATTTTAAAAGTCTCAAAGGGTATGTGGAAAGGATTCAAAGGGTCTACTTAATGGAAAATTTTTCCTGAAGGGTCTACTTCATAAAGTTTAAAGGGTACTTTTGATTTCCTCAGAGGGTAATTTCATATATCTAAGGTTCATTTCAAATGTCCTAAAGGGTAGGTTCAGTAGGTTCAAATGGATAATCCATCAAGGGATTTGTTTTGGGAAAAATGTATGTAGTCCAAAATTTTGTAAGGCAAAGAGCCCACAGGCCAAATTCCTTTGGGGGATTATTTTGGATAAAATGTTTGTAATAATTTCCCCAAAAAAATATGGCTTTGATAAAATTAATTATAAAATAAATAAATTCCCAAAAAAACACCCAAAACATAAAACTTGAAAGGATAAATTACATAAGTTCTGAAAAAATTAACCTAAAAATATAAACCCAAAAGAATAGTCTTTGTAGAACAAAAGTTGGGTCTCATGAAACCCAATGCCAATATCATCCTGCCAAAAGTGACATGCCTTAGTTTTTATAGAATTTTCATATACATGTGAAAATATGGGGGCTCAATATTAAGACCAAAATCCTCAAATAAGTAGGTCCCCATTTCTCCTTAAATAAAAGGGGGATGTTGGACACAAAAAATGGTGACTTATATGGGGGAATAATCATGAGTATTCAAGAACCCATAACTCTAGTTTTGTAATATTTAGATCAATCTTTAAGTGTGTCACAAAAAAAGATACTTAAATAAAAAAACATGAAATATATTTCTAATTTAATTCACATAACATACTTGCCTTCTAATTTTTTGGATCTGTGTGTGTTAAACATGTAGTTTATTTAACCCTTGTTGTGATGAGTTTTTCAAAGGTTTTGATAAGGTTGTAATTTTTGTTCTAGTATCTATTAAAGATCATTAAATTAAAGGAAGCTGAAGCATTTCTTTGTTACCATCTAGGTGTCCATAGCCCTGATAAATATACCTTGGGCTCCTTATCTTATCTTTCCATTATTTTATTTTAACCATGACATGTGTGCATGACCTTATTTCATCATGTGAGCCTTTTAATTGTTTTAAAATTTTACTTTGCTCTTTTAAACTCATTGGTTCTTTTCTCTCTCTCTTCTCTCCTCTCTCTCTTCTCTCTCTCTTCTCTCTCTCTCTCTCTCTCTCTCATCTCTCTCTCTCTCTCCTCTCTCTCTCTCTCTCTCTCTCTCTCTCTCTCCTCTCTCTCATCTCTCTCTCTCTCTCTCTCTCCTCTCTCTCATGTTCTAATTAATGGAAAAGAGAGGAGATGAAACCCTAGTGAGTTGGTATAATTATAAAATAAATGATTTCTAGAACATCCCTATCAACCAGATCTACACCCAAAATTATCATTTCAACAAGTATTTAATATGATAAGTGCATTTGATCTAATAAAATAAGATAAAATTTCTATATTTTGTATAAAGTACCCAAAGAGTAACTTCCATATTCTTGGTAAAATTATTTAATTGTGACACTATTCAAGATAATCCTTTGATTACCTTCTTTCATCCTAAAGTCTCAAAAACACAAAAATACACCCAATCTATAAACTAGTCCTTAATGTGTCAAGATTTTTTAATTTTACCATTTTCTATAAGTCTTAAACTTATTTATTATTTTTTTGGATTTTAGATTGGCAATAAATGAATCAAACACAACATCTAACATCAAAGAAAACAAAGAACAACTAATCTAAAAAGTCAGGAAACTATTCTACAAAGTACTAAAATATAATCTAAGAAAACATAATACTAAAAGAAGAAATATTAATCTAGAAAACTCAAAAAAATTGGAAAGCATTGAAAACTAAATTATAAAAAAAGAAACTAAACCATAAAGCATGAAAATATTCTCTAGTCCTATGTCTAAACTTATCTGAATCTTATCGATCAGTAATATTTACAGATGGAACAACTCTGAAGTAATGCTTCAAGAATTGTCCATTGATCAAATATGTAAGTTCATTGTCTTGAAGTTCCTTTAGATGAAATGTGTTATTTCTCATTATCTCTAAAATTTGATAGGGTCCAATCCATAGTGGGGAAAACTTATCATGTTGTCCTTTATTTTCATGGGTTTTATCCCATAGTAGCACTAGAATCCAAAATCCAAAATGCTTTGACTTTTACTCTTTTATAAAACCATATTTTGACTACATATTGGTGTTTTATAAATGTCTATAAGGCTTCAGTCCTTAAATCCTCCATTTCTATTATATCAAACAATCTTGATTCTTATCTATCATTTGGTTCCATGTAGTCTTGCATGAACTAATAGGTGAGTAGCTTCAACTTGATGGGTAAAATTGGTCTTCGCCCATATACTAGTAATTAGGTCTAAGATTTTAGGGATTACTTGTATCTCATCCAATCCGCCTAAAGAGCATACTTTAGTAAATTGTGCCAGTCTTTAAGCTTATCCCCTACTAATTTCTTGATTGCATCAATCAAATTTTTATTTTTTGACTCTGCTAGCCCATTTACCTAAGGTTAATAGTTATAAGTTGACCTGATTTATGATATGATTGTCATGTTCCATTCAATGAATTCCATTAATATAAAATCTAGTCCATTATCACAAACCAAAGAGATGAGTGTGCCAAATCTAGTTATTATGTGTTCCTCCAAAAAGTGAATCACATCTTGTTCTCTACTATTCTTTGTGGTTATGGCTTTCATCCATATAGTATAATAGTTTATAGTCATAAGTACAAATTTATGGCCTACTAAGGAAGTTAGGCTGATTACACCAATGAATTCTAAACCCCACTATGCAAATAGCCTTCCTTCGACAATTAGTTGTAGAGGAATTATTACATTTACTTCTCTCTTAGTTAATTTTTAACATTCATGGTAGGTTTTGACATGCATATGAGCATCCTTAAATATGGTTGGTCAATAGTAACCCAACCTCAAGATTTTATGGGCTATGGTATCCCTAGTAGGGTGACCACTATCTATCTTTTGATGTAAGTTCTCCAGGATTTCCTTAGCCTCATCTGTAAACACACATCTAATATAAATACCTTCATAATTAATTTTATAGAAAACTCCCTTCATGATCATGAAATGAGAAAATTTGAGCCTCAAATCTCTCCTTATTTCTCAATTAAGCTCCAGGGTACAAGTTCTTGTAAGAAAATACTAGATTATATATGTATACCATTCCCCTTTAGAAACTTGTGCTACACATACCTCTGCAATGGTGATTCATGGATCAATCTCAATAATGAGTTGGATAATGTCTTGACCTCTAACAATCTTTACAAGTCTAATCTCTATGTCAAATTCTTAGAGCTTAGACATCCATTTGCCTCAATGTTCTCCTAGCTTATTCTATGATAGGGTGAGTTTGACAGAGGGATTAGGTACAATAGTAATGCTTTTATTCCTCAAGATATAATTTCAAAATTTATTTACCACTTTGAGAAGAAGGAAAATTTGATTATCAATCATAAAATACCTAAGATTTTCATCTTTCATATTTTTGATCATGAAGGCAATTAGATGCTTAATTTCATCTTTCTTATGCATGATAACCATACCAATAGTGTGTTCTAAAATGAATGAATATAAATATAAATCTTTTTGTAAATTCTAAGATAATTAACATTAGAGCCTATGATATGGCATCCTTAATATATTGTAAATACTTTCTATATTTATTTGTCCACTCTATCTTAACATCTTACTTGAGCATGGCATTTAGAGAATTGACAATTTTTGTAAACCCTGAGATGAACTTCCCTACAAAGTTGATCTTCACAAAGAATGATTTGAGCTCCTTCTTGTTGTTTGGTGGCTAAATTTTTGAAATTTTTTGGATTCTATTTGGATCAGTAGTGAGCCCATATTTTATGATAATATGACCCAATATTTTTCCCTTAGTGACTCCAAATATGATTTTCTTCAAGTTAAATGAAATACCATACCTTTTACACCTTTCAAATATGATTATAGGTGACTTATGTGATCTTTTCTATTCTTTGAAAATACTATTAGATCATCCATATAAATGATTATGCATTTTCCTATTAGTCCTTTGAAGGCATGATCCATGGCATGCTAAAAGATAGCTCCTACATTGATTAGGCCAAATGACATCCTTTTTTACACATAAGTACCCTATTTCATTGTAAACACCATCTTTATTCTATCCTCAGATTGCACTAGTCCCTGATTGTAGCCTAAAAATCCATCCAAAAAGGACATCATTTTAGAGCCACTCACTATATGTATTACCTCATCTAGAGAAGGCAAAGGATAATTATCTTTCTCAGAAACCCTATTCAGATTTTTCAAGTCTACACATATTCTGATCTCACCATTATTATTTCTAACTAGGACCAAATTAGCCACTTAGGTTGAATGTCAGATTGGGAAGATGATTTTGGCACTTAATAACTTCTCCACTTCCTTCTAAATAAGAGGCTCTAGAATATTATTTATCAGCATTTGTCTCTGTCTAAATGATTTATGGTCTTACTTCAGGGGAGTCATGTGGGTGATGACCTATGATTCATATCCCTTTACATCTTCATATGTCTAGGTGATATCATCTTTGTATTGAGAGATTAAATCCTTGAGTTGTTGTCTTTCCTACATAATGCAGTTGAGACCATTATTCACATATCATGAGTTATGCTCATCTCCTAGATTTTCCTTCTTAAAGTTTAATTCATCAGCCTTTGGCCACCTGAGTTATTGTGCCTGAGAGTCTAAGTCAAATGGTCTTTCTAAGGAGACTAAGCTATTTGGAATCTAATTTTCCTTGAGTTAGATAATTCCCTCTTTATTTATTTATTCATGACAGAGGTGGTTAATGTCCTTGTCATTAATGGTTTGGGACTTAAAATCACCTAAATTAGTTAAGAACAGAATAATTAGTTCATCATCATCGAATACCTAGAAATTTTTGACATTGTCTAGAATAAAGGGACAAAGAACCAATTCAATATAAAATATATTTACCTTAGACTCCTGTAATGGCTTGATATTGGTAATAGCAATAGCTAGTGAATTGATGGATTGATTTTGCTCTTGAGAGAGTGATACTATGTTAAAAAATTTAAAGTTTTTGATTAAATCCCACAATTTTCATTTATATTTATTTCTTACTTGGTGAACTACTAGGTCTGAGTCACCAAATACTTTTATTTATTTTACATTATTCTTTAGTGCAAACTATAATCCAAAAATTAGAGATTCATACTTAGCTCTATTGTTGGTACATGTGAATTATAATATATAATATTCTAAAAAATTATTACCTTAAGGATCAATTATATCAATTCATATGCCTAATCTTTACTTGGACCTAACCCGATCAAAATACATAGTCCATAGTTGATTCGAACCCTCATGTTTTAGGTTTTATGCTAAACTCTGAGTGGTTAAAGTATAAATACCAAGAGTGGGAGAGTCATATTTTAACTCTTTATTTTTGACATTATATTCTATGATGGGATATTTCATTATTATCTCTTTGTCAATTTTGATTTGTTTTACAACTCCTCTCCATGGCAACTAGATATGACAGAAGTCTATGGAAAGATATTTATTAAGTATTTTTGACCAATCTCTACTCAAAAACAATCTATAGCCTTCTAGTATGTCCACTACGCAAATATTCATGGTCTTCTGGAATCTTGGTTCAGATGTTACTTGAATGTGTGCATTATTTAGTTTCCTAACTATCGATACTATCACTTTATCTAATTGAGATATCAATCTCTTTAAAGGATTCATAGTGAGACCAATATTCTTACATATAGAGGTAGGAATGATAGTTGTAAATGCTCTAGAATCAACTAAATAGTTATAAATGTTCTTATTGAATGCTTTGATAGTTAGTATAAATGGTGGCACTTTAGTGTTACTTTTGTAAATGACATTAGCATCAACAACTTTCACTTTGTCTGTAATCACTCTAGTTCTTTCCATAGGGGCCTTTCTAGTAATGGGATTCCACAATAGCTCCTTTTGTTTGGTGATCTAGGCTAACTCATGAATATTTATATTCATCTTAATTTGTTTCATATCTTCCATAATGTTGTATCCTCCTTTACTCAGTTTTTCCTTGCTTGGTAGCTGATCAGTCCCCTTTGGATGGGGTGGATTGTTGTTTGATTTAGTATTTGGAGGAATTTTCATGGTATTTGGAAGATTTAAGGTGGTAAGTGGATATTTTTTCCTTAAATTATATTCATCTCTCTGGAACCACTAAAAATCATGAACTTCATCCATATTATCTTTTGGTTCATTGTCATCTTCACCTTGAAAGCAAAACTTGTATGTTTTGAGGAACATGGTTGTGCTAGAAGATTTAGGATCCTAATGGGATTCTATTGGATTATTCATCTGAGCATGTCTAGTTACTTTAATTTGAAAGAACTTGAATTCCATATAGAACTCAACGTAATTGAGCTCATCATGTTAGGGTGTATTGTATATCATGCACCAATTAGGGAGAGCCATTTTAGCTATGTTGATTTATGGAAGCTTGATAAGCTGCTCCATGTTATTTTTAGGCCTATTGAATGTTCTATTATATCTTTATAATCTAGTGTTCTACTTTCCAATTGGGGTGATGGCATTGCCCATATTTCATTGCATATTTAGGAAATCATTGCTCAGCTTTTGGACCATCTTTGGAATAAAGTCCAATTCAGCTTTTATGGAGTTTTTACATTATAGAAAAGCCATAGGAAGTGTAGGTATATATTGATTATATTGATAAATATTTCCTATCACATGATTCTTCAAGTATCCAAAATTTGGTTGCATTGTTTATGTCAGTAGAGGTAGTGTGTATAATTGATTTTGATTATATGTTGAAACATTCTACTTTACATTTTGTATCAAATTAAGCACTAAAAATCCGTTATTGATGTTATGTACCCTAGGCATCTTCAAATTGAGTTGTATATCAATGTTAATACCCTCTTTTAATGATAATACCAAAGTATTGGCAATAGTGCTCTTCTCAGGAACACAACAGTGATAGGGTAGAAGGCATTCTTGTACATCTCTAATGTTAATGATAATTTTGGTTTATACCTTAGGGTCAAACAAATATACATATTATACCATCTTTCATTAAAAGTATGGATGGGCTCATTAAGTTCCCTCTTTATACTAGTGAAGTATTGATATACCAATCCAAGATTGGTGACCTATCCAAACTATGCAAGAAAAGCCATTTGACATTGCTCCCAATTGGTGATGGATTTTTCATTAGATTTAAATACCAATCATAAGTAGTATCCATTAAAGTAAAATGTAATAATTAACATGTAATATCTTCATGACCTACATTCATTAATCTTAAATCAGCTTTAATAGATTTGATATGTTCTATTATTTTTGGTCCTAAAGGAGAATACGATAATAGATACTTATTAGGATTCTAAGGCAAATCATGCACATCTCTTGGGATGGTGATGGTAGATCCAACTAACTAGGGTTTTTTTAATCCATTGGTTGATTAATAGGTAAAGGGTTCCTTATGGGTAAGGGGTGCCCTAGTTAAGGTATTGATTTTTTTGAACTAGAGATATGAGCACAACTTTAGGTCTCTGATGACTTGTCAAGGGTGATGCTAATAAACTAGCTTAAGAATTAGATCTGATCACTCTCATATGTAACTCTGGTGCAATTCTATGCAAAGAATAACCTCTATTACTAGGGGGTTTAAATCCCTCCTTCTAGCACCAGTGGAATAGTATTGATGTAGAATTTATGCACACCATAGTCAAATGAGGTAGCCTCTAATGTTTTATGATCTCAATAGAGATAAAATATACTCCAGGGCATGAGTTGTAGGTATGTAGTTTATTTCAACCTATTGATGAAATAGTGGTAGGTTATGTAGGTTGTTGACAAGGTTTTTGGATAAAGGTGTAGCCTTCTAATAAAGTGAATCTCTATGTGAGTTGGATGGGTGGCTAGTCTCCAATCTAAAGTGGGTAAGTCTTTAAAAAAATCAAAAAGAGAGGGTAAGGTAGGGAAAAAATAAGGATAAATGGTTCTTGGGAATCACTTCCCTGGTTGGTTTCAAGATAGAATTATGCTTTCTAAAACATATGTCTATATCTAGCAGCAATAACACACATACAGTTAGACAAGGCTAGGAAGTTTAAGGAAATAAAGATGAAGGGAATTCAAAAGCCTTAGATAAAGATTGATCCTTTTATGGAAGTTATTACACACCCTTAATTAGTATATTATGGCTCATGAAAATGAATTATCTAAGTTAGTTTTTTGCACACATAGATAAAACTACACCAAAGAAAGCGTTAATACACATTAAAAAATATGATTCAATCAACTTGACTAAATTAATCAATATATTCACTAATATTTCAACAAATTTTGCACATATAGGATTGATATATCAATTAAACAATCAAAAATCTATTCATAGTTGTAGCACACTAAAGATTATTGAAATACACAACCATGGAAATAACAACTAATTTCACAACATTGGAAAGAAAATACTCAAAACACTTTGCTAACAATCAAAATCACTTCATTGCTCTATATTCCAAAATAATCTAACCAAAAAACTAAGTTGGGTTACAATTGTCTATAGACTTGGGGAAGGGGTCACCTCATCCTCCAAGTTCATGCAAGGTGGTCACAAGTGTCAGTTAGAATATGTAGTTCTAACTATGGTCTAAAGCTATATAAGAGAGAATGAAGAGTTAAAAATAAATAAATTGAATTTAACAAAATTATGCAATGTGTGTATGTACATAAAATATAAATTTAATTTTTACAAATAGTCACTCAAAATACAATGAAAATTAAAGTACATTCATCATTACAAACTTATACATGCATAAAAATCTTAGCCTATCAAGGCTTGGTCATTTGAAGTGCTACATGCACCTTGGTTAGCGTAGAGGTTGAAGTGGCAGGTGAAGATGTGGTTTCACCACCAAAATCTTGATTCTTCTTCATTTTTTATCCTCATAAAACTTTTGTGCTACTTCATGTTGCTATCATTTATTGTCTAAATTTAGTAGGGGTGGCTGATGTATTTTTTTGGTCTATCCAAGAAGCTTTGCATGCTCATCTTTGGTTATTTTAAATTTACTTTTGAAGATCTATAATTTAGTGACCTTTTTCTAAGCCTTACTTAATTCAAACTCAATTTATGCAAGTGTCAAACCTAGTAAGCTCTACTTAAAATCATCAACCACTTCTTGGATAAGGTTATTAAAATTGATCTTGCTAATCAACTTACCAGTAGAGTCTTTAACTTTGGATAATTTTAATTCATGAAAAATTTAAATAATTTAGGCCTCATGTACTTGATATCTATGGATTAAATCCCTAAAATTTTGTTACCAATCCCTTACCTCTTCCTACAGAATGACTACTAGATTTAAGGCATTGGATACCTCTAGTGTAGTCATAAGGTCGAGATGACTATATAAAGTGTTGCCCATATAGACAATTAACATCTTTAGTATTGTACTATCCTCTCTTAAGGAATTGAATAATTAATTATCTTGGTTCACATGAGATTCCATATTATCCTTCATGAAATCCATGGCTTCCAAGGAGTTATAACATCTAGAAGCTACCTTCTGAACTTTAGCTTTTATGCATGTAGGAAAATGTATTATCTTGGCCTTTTCCTTCAATTTCTCCACTTCAGCCTCTAATACCTACACTTCTACCTCAAGCTCTTGTTAAGATAATTTAGTGCCCTTATAGATTATAAATATGGCATCCTTGTGTGTTTGTGCTAGGTCTCTAATATTTTATTCATATAGGGATTGTTCTATCTATCTATTATGCATCTTTCTAAGGGAAAACACTTCTTTCCTTTATTTAAGGATGATCTAGGTGACTTTGTCATATTTTGATTTCCTCTTTTTTACCCTTTGAATACTACCAATTAGGGGATCAAAAAAATTAGAAACAAGTGAAAGCTCAATGATTCTAAAGTTTGGAATTTTAGAAGCCTTGCTTCTTAAATCCACTACCTTTGGAAGAATGTTTATCTAGGATGCATCAGACATTATGACAAAAACCTCTTACTTAGAATCCTCTTGAACTCTATTATTTCTTATGGGATTTGGTTAGGACATCAGGAAGGGATGGACATATAATTTTGGACCAATCTAATCCTCTAAATTGAGGAAGTGGATAGACCATGATCATTTAGGGCTTTACCTTCTTTCTCCTACCCATACTTATCATTATGGTTTCCTCTATGGAATTGGTAAATGGTAGTGGAAGGGTGATTTGAGTGGATTGGAATTGGATTTTTGAGGTGGATAGATAATGATGGACCTTCCTAGACACTTCCTTCTTCTTGAGGGATATAATAGTAGAGGTACCAAAAGGAATATATGGGGTCTGTATGGTGAAAGGGATAGAAGTGGAGATGGAGGGATCAATAGTAGATGTGGGAATGGAGGGGGTAGATGTGGGAAATTCCACATAAGTAACTTTCCAAAAGATGGGTATATAAGATAGAGTATAACTAAAAAAATATTGAGTACTTGGGAAAGTAATCTCCACAAGCTCTATTTAGAGGCTCATATCTTTGGCTATCTCTAACTTGGATATTTACAACTTGGCTTTCTCATCTGAATCATCCTCAATATCCTTAATGATTACCACATATCCCCTAGTTAGTTCTAAATGTGAAAGTTGATTAATCAAACCTTGTGATGTATCCACTATAGGACTACCTATAGGAGTCTTGGGATTTCTAATATAGACCAAGGGGGTCTTTACTTGTGTGGGGGAGTCTTAAGGTGGCAATGTTGTTTCTTCTAAAGTTGGTGTCCCAAAATATTTAATAGTATGTACTTAGGGCATAGAAATAGACATTTAACTAGAACCTATAGTAGGTAATTCTTGTGTTTTCTCTTCCTCATCAAAATCTATGTTGATGGGATCCCTTGCTTTCCTTCCCCTAATAGAACTAGGCTAGGGTATCCTGTGCTCTTTCTTCACTATCTTTAATTTCAACTTCAAAGGAAATCTTTGGGAGGAGGAAACTATTTGGTCCTTAGATTTTTCCTTGGACTATGCCCTCTATAAATTTGAATATTGTCACCCTTTTTAAAGTGCCTTTTTACTATCCAAATCCATAGTAGAAATGAAAGGGTCATCTTGGATCATTATTAAATGATCCTCCTATAGCCCAAAAATCCTTACCCATTCCAATACTTCCTTATTAGACTTGGCATTCAAAAATAGGAAATCATAGTCATAAGCCTCATGACTATCAGGAATGTTGAATCCATGAATGTGATTTTGGATCAACCCATATGGATCCTAATCTCTATGTGAAAGCATGAGAAAAGTATAATTCCTACATTTTACACCTACTTCCCTGAAATGCTTCCTCATTATATACACTATCTTGCTGATAGTAAAAAAATGGCCAAAATACAAGGCCTTATTTTACCTTGATAAGTCCTCTTCAATGCTTTTCCATAATTGGAAGGCAAATTCTTGTTTAGCTAGTTTATCTGGTACAAACTTTAAGAAACATAAGAGGCCAAATTTGTTGCCCCAAATCATGATAACAATGAAATTTGGGTAAAGGAAATAATCCCCTTTCCCTACCAAGTTATTCACAATTTTTTGTCTAATTAAAGGCATGGGTGAGCCATGAATGGCTTACCAAACCTAAGGATAGACATCCTCATATATCCTCACCATGTACTTGGTATAGTAGTAGATATCTATGAATTGGTAGTGGTTGCATATCCTATTCTTCTTAAAGTCTATGGCCAGAGCCCAAAATTCACTAAGATCTTTATAGCATGTACCCATGACTGCATCCAATAAATAGGACATCCTGTAAAAATATCCTAAGGGCATGTGATGCCTATCCCTATAAATAATCTTCTCTCTTAATCAAAGGTTGATTATTTTTCCTAGTGTGTATGTGGCATCATGTGTAAGCATCATATATAGTAACATCACCCAATCCAAATTAACAAAATAAATACTAGGCATACCATATAATTGATTAAGAAGATCCATACCAATGTAAATCCCCATCTTGAATTTCTCAATCAGAATCACTCCTTTCAAATTCTTCCCTTTCTATGTGATGGTTTGGTTTGGGAGAATCCACGAACATAGTAACTTCTCCATTGAGGTCTTTACATTAAACTACACCAATGTGTTCTTGTCAAAGTAGGCCTCATGTATACTCAAAGATAAATATCTTTATAAATCTACTCCCAAAATGCACAAGACCACCATATTATTATAATGATGAATGAAAGTTTCCTATGATATCTTCCTTGAAAAGAACAAGTCCCTTAGGAGGTTAATGTATAGCATTAGTTCTATTTTGGTTACAGTAAAGCATAATATTTGGTGTTTTAATTCTATTAGTTCCTTAACAAATAATTTGTCTTCTAGTGTCATCTCATCTTTGAGTGAAAACATGTCCAGTGAATCGATGACATCTCATAATGATAAATAATTATAGTACTTGTCTCCAAATATGATGGCATCACAGACTATATCTATGAACTCTACATAGTCCTTAATTAAATATGGAGATGGAGTATTCATCCCTTGAAATATCTTAGATGTAGATGTCACTGATGTATACTCTATGATACTTCTTCTATGTGCTATGTATGTTTTCTAAGAAATTCAACTCTAACTCATTCATTGTTTTACTCATATTACTCTTTGAAGAAAACACTAGGGCTCTACATTTTTTTAAGAAAGTAGGAGACTTTAAATGCAAGTTAGCTTGAATGTAATAACAACTTTTTAATAGTGGTGTATTACCTATATATAATCTTGTATTGAATATTAGTTCATACAACATAAATGTTCAACATTCACTTGTCTTTTATTTTCCTATATAATTAAAACTTACTATCTTAGTTTGGTAGGGGTCTTTAAAGTATTGATAAGAAATATTTTCACTTTATTTTTGATAAGTATGGTGGGACTATTACCCTTAGTAATAAGGCACTTAGGGTCTATATTGAAAAATTTTTTTGGGTCAATGTCCATAGATTAATTCCTTTGGGGGAATTTTTTCAATTAAAATGTCCACAATAATTTCCCCAAGGAGCTATTTCATTTAGGTAAAAGTCCTAAGACAATTACCCCAAAGGGCTATTTCAAAGGTTTGAATGGTGTTTCCAATTTCCCCAAAGGGTACTTTTGATTCAAAAGGCCCAGTTCGTAGGGCATTTTATCCATGATAAAAGTCCTAAAGGATCTACTTCATAGGGGTTGAAGGGTAATTTTGATTTCCATAAAGGGTACTTTCATATAGTTAAGGTTCATTTAAAAATTCCTAAAGGGTAGGTTACATAGAACCTGAAGGGTATATTATTTGGGTCTAAAGGGTCTTTTTGGTGGAAAAAGGGTTGTGGTAATTATCTTGAAGGGTAAGTAATCAATTTGATAAGGGTCAAAATCTTGGGATGAAAATATTGAAGGGTATGTCCATGTTAAAGGTTCTAATACACAAAGGCTGAAGGCCACTTTTCATACAAAAAATGGGTCAAAAAATATATCTTGAAGGACAAGTCTCATAGGGTAAAGGGTTTGGAACAAAAGTCCCAAAGGGTCATTTACACAAAACCTGAAGGGTATGTGCCTTAAAATATCTAATTGAAAAGGATAATGTGGTCAATTTGAGAAAGGATTAAGGGATAATTCAAAGGATAAAGGACACTTTCAAAAAGGCTGAAGGGCTAGGTCAAAAGTCTCAAAGGGTATATGGAAAGGATTCGAAGGGTCTACTTCATGGAAATAATTTCCCAAAGGGTCTACTTTATAAAGGATGAAGGGCACTTTTTATTTCCTCATAGGGTAATTTTATATATCTAGGTTTGGTAGGGTCAAAGGGATAATCCATCAAGGGATTTATTTCAGGCAAAATGTTTGCAGTCCAAAATTCCATAATGCAAAGAGCTTGTAGGTTGAATCCCTTTGGAGGAATTGTTTTTGACAAAATGTTAACAATAATTTATATAAAAACATAAGGATTTGTGAACAATAATTCTAAAATAATAAATTCCCAAAAAACCACCCAAAACATAAAACCTAAAAGGATAAATTTCATAAGTGATGAAAGAATTAGCCTAAAAATATAAACTCAAAGAATAGTCTTTGTAGAAAAAAAGTTAGTCTCATGAAACCCAATGCTAATATCATCTTACCAAAAGTGAGATACCTTAATTTTTCCATAATTTGCATATACATGTGAAAATAGGGGGGCTCAATATTAAGACAAAATTTTGAAAATAAGTGGGTCCCTATTTCTCCTTAAAGAAAAGGGGGATGTTGGGCACAACAAGATGACTATGGATCTAATAAATTTACATCCAAATCTGAATTTGAATGTATATTAATTAGTCTCCATTGTATCTATAATTTTATAGATGTGTTACATATATGCTAAAATTATTTTGAGGTTTGGTATAAAAAATTTTACTTAAGAGGAAAAATGAGGCCTCTATCAAAGATGTATTGTACCTCTAAATCTATCAGTTGGTAAATCAATTGATGCATACGTGAATTTAATATTAGAATTTATTTAGTTATTGGTTTTATCTCACCTTGGTTTGGTGAAGGTAACCTCTCATATGTGACTCAAGATCCCTTATTATATATGTAGTGCCTATTAAATATTGCTTCTAACTCATCATATGTATGTAGTGACCCACTAGGGAGTGCATGATGAAACCAATTTAGTGCCTCCCCTTCTAGGGATTTTGGAAATAATTATAGTAGACTCAAATTGTGTTTTATATGTTCCATGGCTTTCCCAAAATCTTGAAGGTGAAAATATGGGTCTCCATGCCCATAAAATTTAGGGACATTGGTATCTGAAAGTTTGGTGGTAACTTTGTAGTGAAGATTCTATGCATAATAAGATTGTCATTGATGGCATTGGAATTATTTCAAGAGTGGTATGCTTTACTCTCTCTAATGTGATATGGTGAAATTTTTATTTTAAATAACCCACAACATGCATCAAGGATATTACCTCTTGTGAAGGTATAATATCATTATCAAGGGGTTCATTTAATTCTTGAATTTTTTATTTATCTTAGCCATTAGTATTTTACAACATGGATATTTTTTAGGGAGGATTGGTTTGATCTCTATAGCCTATAGAGGGGTGATAACTTGGACCTGGTTATAAGGAAATGATTTATCACCCTCATGTAGTTTAGGTTTAGAAATAAGCTCTACTATAGTAAGGGGGTTTGAGGGAGATTCATTGGTATCTCTTATATTTTTAAGTTGCAAAGAATTATGACATGTTAATGGACTATAAGGTACTTTATTATCATGTGAATGTAAGCTATGTAAACTATGAACATAATAATAATATGTGTGTGTGTGTGTGTGTGTGTGTGTGTGTGTGTGTGTGTGTGTGTGTGTGTGTGTGTGTGTGTGTGTGTGTGTGTGTGTGTGTGTGTGTGTGTGTGTTTATAATTTGACCTATCATTAGTTTGAACATGAGAAATAGGTGGAGTAGGGGGAGAACTATCAGTTGTAGACTCAATGTCTTCTTCACCATAATCATAATAATCACCATTATTTCAAGGTTCATCAAAATTAGAGTTTAATTCACTTGTAGAAGTAAGAGTAGAAGAAGTATCATTTGCATGATCACTATGAGAGAGATTAAGAGAAGATTTTAAATTTTTACTAATATATAATATATCATCATGAATGGGTGCAATGCAATGCATTTATTCACTATCTATGTGTGGATTTCATCAATGATCATTACTTTCAATCTTGGAGTCAAGGGTAGAATAATTATCAATCATGTTTTCATTAATCATATTATGACATGTAGGAGAAGAGTTAGAGACATTTGTATTATCAATATTTTTCATAAAATCATTGCATTGATCTTGGAATGTAAAATAAGGTGATAAAATAATTTTGTCTACTTTAGATTGTGCATTGGTAAAAGTTGTAATATTATTGGAACATGCTTTTTTTAAATTTAACTAAGAAGGGTGAAGAAGATGCATTGCTCTTTTTTATGTTACTTGAATCATGCAAAAGTTGATTTCATGTATTAAATTTATATTGATTTAATTTGAATAAGGAGGTAACAAAAATAGTTGAATATCTAGGATCACATTAGAATAAATCACTACCAAAAAGAGTTTATTTTAGCATTATACTATTAGTTTGATTTTGAGGTGTAAGAGAAGAGGGAGAAGAAAGAGAAGATGCATCTAGTACATCTTTATAAACACTTTCATTGTCATGCTCATAGTAATACTCATATTTATTATTACAATAATGGTCATCATCATCATTATAAATGAAATCATTATCATGTGATAATGTGAAATATTTAAAATGTATCCATTCATTATTATAAATATTAGAAAAAATCATAAATTCATCAACTAACTGAGGGGTAAGAGACTTCTTGGATTTCATTTTAAACTTTCCAAAGAAGATAATGTAAATAATGAACAATAAGCACACAATAGGTAGAATATAAAATGACATATGTATATGTGAAACTATGGGAAATATTTAATGTTAGGTTATGGAGCTAAAAGCTTCACTGATGTAAATGGAGGAGGTTGTTAAGTTATAGAGCAACCAATGTCGGTCAGGCCAATCGACGTCGGTCATATTCAGTGTGTAGAGAAACTAACATTGGTTAGGTGTCGACCGACATTAGTTAAACAAGAACTGACATCGGCAACTTGTGTGTGCATGCATCAGCATGCGCATCTAGAACTAGTCTAATTTTAGATAGACAATTAGTTTGCATGTAAAAGACTAATTTTAGTCTTGAGTCTGCATTTCTAATTATTGTAATTGAAAAGTCTAATTATTGTTTGTATGGGATCTATTTAAGAGACCCATGGGGCTGTATCGTAATTAAAGTATCATAAGGACTTGTCAAGAACAAGGACAAGGGTTCTTCCGAGTGTAGAATCATAAGGACTTGCAAAGGCAAGGACAAGGGTTCTTCTAGGTATGTAAGATCTAGGTTTGCACGTGTGCAAGACCAGGTTGATCTACAGGTGTGCAAGATAAGGGGAGATCTACATGGTAAGGTCAATTGATCTATAGGTGTGTGTGTGTGTGTGTGTGTGTGTGTGTGTGTGTGTGTGTGTGTGTGCAAGGTTAAAAGAGATCTATGGGGTAGCAAGGTCAAAGGAGATCTACAACACAACAAGGAGCAAGATCAAGGAGATCTACTTGTAGTACTTTGAGTACTTAGTACTGGAAGTAGGAAACAATGGTTGAGTTGATTGTCACTTACTAGTTGGTGTACTGGCAGTATTGTTACTCACTGGTTGAAACAACAACTCTATGTTTGAGTTGATTGGTTTGTAATTGAGAGAGAGAACTATTGAGGGAGAATTACTGGTATGCCCAAGAGGTGTGGGAAGATTGTGATTTCTTCATTGTATTTCCTTCTGGAAGAGTGTTAATACAAGATTGTATTGTCTCTCATATTCTGTGTTGTGTTGTTTCTAAATTCTAGTTAAATTTTACTTCTAGTTAAATTACATGTTTAATTACTTATACAAAGGTAATCAATTGTACTCTTAAGGAGTAGGGATCCTAACAATTGCTATCAGAGCTAGGATCACCAAGTGATACCACTGACAATTGGTATCAGAGCTTGGTTAGGTATACTAACAGGTGGTTAGAGCGTGTTAAGTGTTTGTTGATTACAGGTCACTCTTAGGGGTTTCTTATTGAGTGGGAGTAAAGCAATGGCAGAATAAAGTAAGCTAAGAATGGAGGAATTCAATGGCAATAATTATAAATTACTGAATTATGGAAAGAAAGAGCAGGTAAAGAAAGATTGTTGGTTGGTAGAAGATCAGCATGAAGGAAATGAAGAAGCAGATGTTACAGGTATTATTGCATAGGATGATCTTGTATGTTCCTTGGATAAAGTAGAATCTTGGGTTTTAGATTTTATTTCCTCTTTCCATGCAACCCCAAATAGAGTATTTTTCCATGATTATGTCCATGGAGACTTTGGAAAGATTTATTTAGGGGTTGGTGAGCCTTGTCAAATTGTTGGCAAAGGGGAAGTGCGGCTAAAATTGTAGATGGGCAAAAAATGGGTGTTGAAGGATGTCATGCATGTCCCAGTCCTAAAGAGGAGTCTAATTTTTGTAGAAAATTTGGGTGATGAGGGTTGCATAGTTACTCTCATAGTGGAATCTTGGAAAGTTTCCAAGGGTGCACTTGAATTAGCATGTGATAAGAAAGTAGGTACTCTTTATCTATCTACTTGTATTACTGATTCTCCTTCTAGTTTATCTACTTCAAATGTAGATGTGAAGATGTGGCTTTGTAGGCTTGGTCACATGAATAAGAAGGGGATGCATGTTCTTAAGAGGAAGTCTGATGTCTTTGACAAACTTAAGAATTGGAAAGCCTTGGTTTTCATGGAGGAGATGATGGATAGAGATCAACTCAAGGGGTTGAATAATTTTGAATAGGGCAGTTTAGACAAGGTTATGATTCAAAGTGAGCTCATGGGTAAAATTCATCACTCATAAGAAAACATAGTTACCGACATCAGTCAAGTGAGAACTGATGTCGAATAGGCAAGTATTGATGTCGGTCATGTGTAGACTAGAGTCAGTGGTGTCAGGCAAGTGGAGACCGACATCGATCAAGGAACTGACATCAGTGACTAGGTGGACACTAATGTCGGTCAGGGAATCAATGTCGATCATTAGGTGGAATTGACATTGGGTGGGTGTAGACCAGGGTCGACTAGAGAACAGATTTTAGGTGGACAGCAAGCTGTCAAGGAGTCTCAAATACCCATATGGAGGACTAAAAGGGTAAGTAAGCCTCAAATTTGTTATTCCCCTTCTTTATACTACTTGAACTTGTTGCTCACTAATGGTTAAGAACTAGGAAGTTTTGAAGAGGCAATGTAGGTAAAATCTAGGAAATAGTGGGAGCATGGCATGAATGAGGAGATTGATTCCTTGGGAAAGAACCAAATGGGAGATTTGGTAGAGTTGCCAACCAAGATGAAAGCACTGAAAGATGAATGGATTCCTAGGTTAAAGAAAGGAGAGAATGGACGCATGAGATAGAAGGCCAGGGTATATGGTCTTGAGCAAGCTCTAAGATAGTGGTACAGGTTTGATGGGGGTATGATAAAGCATGGCTTTAGTTAATGTCAATATAACCATTGTGTTTATTTTACCAGGTTGGATAATGGTCATGACATTATCCTGTTACTGTATGTGGATGATATTCTTGTTGCAGGTTCATACATGTAGGGATTTGCTGAGCTAAGTGTAAAATTAGTTTAGAGGTGTGCCAAAAAGGATTTAAGAGGAGCAAAAATCCTTGGCATGAGTATTTATAGAGACAGGGAAGATTATAGGTTGATGTTGTCTCATGATGATTATATGAATAAGGTAGTCGAGAGGTTTAATATGCAGGATGCAGAACCTGTTAGCACACCTATGGATGGATAGTTCATAGAATAGTGTCCCAAATCACATAATGAGGTTGAGTACTTGTGTACTAGACCTAAGATTACCCAAGCAGTGGGAGTTGTCAGCAAGATTGTGGCCAATTTAGGAAAGGAGCACTAGAAAGTAGTTTAGTGGATTCTCAGGTATCTGAGAGGGACCAGCAATAGGGATTCATGCTATGCAGGGTCAGGCACTTCTCTACATGGGTATGTAGATTCAGATATGGCAGGTTACTTAGATGATAGGGGAAGAACCACAGGATATGTGGTGGTTGGTCTTCAAGACTAAACTTGAAGAGGGATACAAGCTAGGAAATAAAATTAGATGATTTATAGGTATAGGTATAGGTGCAGCTATTTATCTCCAAGTGGGAGATTGTTAGGTTGTGGAGCTAAAAGCTTCACTGATGCAAATGGAGGAGGTTGCTGAGTTACAGAGCAACTGATGTCAGTTAGGCCAACTAACATCAGTCATATTTAGTGTGTAGAGCAATTGACATTGGTTAGGTGTTGGCTGATTTTAGTCAGATGGGAATTGATGTCGGCAACTTGTGTGTGCATGCGTTTGCATGCACTTCTAGAATTGGTCTAATTTTAGATGAACAGTTAGTTTGCATGTAAAAGACTAATTTTAGTCTTGAGTCTATGTTTCTAATTATTGTAATTGGAAAGTTTAATTATTGTTTGTATGGGATCTATTTAAGAGACCCATGGGCTATATTATAATTGAAGGATCATAAGGACTTATCAAGAACAAGGACAAGGGTTCTTTCGGGTGTAGAATCATAAGGACTTATAAAGGTAAGGACAAGGGTTATTTAAGGTATGTAAGATCTAGGTTTGCAGGTGTGCAAGACTAGGTTGATCTGCAGGTGTGCAAGATTAGGGGAGATCTACATGATAAGTAAGGTCAGTTGATCTGCATGTGTGTGTGTACAAGGTCAAAGGAGATCTGCAGGGTAGCAAGGTCAAAGGAGATCTACAACACAACAAGGAGAAAGATTAAGGAGATCTACTTTGAGTACTTGGTACTGGAAGTAGGCAACAATGGTTGAGTTGATTGTCACTTACTGGTTGGTGTACTGGCAGTATTGTTACTGACTGGTTGAAAAAACAACTTTGTGTTTGTGTTGATTGGTTTGTAATTGAAAGAGAGAACTCTTGAGGGAGAATTACTGGTATGCCCAAGAGGTGTGGGAAGAGTGTAATTTCTTCAATGTATTTCCTTCTAGAAGAGTGTTAATACAAGATTGTATTGTCTCTCATAATCTATGTTGTTTCTGAATTCTAGTTACATTTTACTTCTAGTTAAATTTTGTGTTTAGTTACTTATACAAAGGTAATCAATTGTACTCTTAAGGAGTAGGGATCCTGACAATTGGTATCAGAGCTAAGATCACCAAGTGATACCACTAAAAATTGGTATCAGAGCATGGTTAGGTACACTAACAGGTGGTCAGAGCATGTTAAGTGTTTGTTGATTATAGGTCACTCTCAGGGGTTTCTGATTGAGTGGGAGTAAAGCAATGGCAGAAGAAAGTAAGCTAAGAATGGAGGAATTCAATGGCAAGAATTATCAATTATTGAATTAAAGAAAGAGCAGGTAAAAAAAGATTGTTGGTTGGTAGAAGATCAACATGAAGGAAATGAAGAAGCAAATGTTGTAGGTATTTTTGCACAGAATGCTCTTGTATATTCCTTGGATAAAGTAGAATCTTGGGTTTTATATTCTATTGCCTCTTTCCATGCAACCCCAAATAGAGTATTTTTCCATGATTATGTCCATGGAGACTTTGGAAAGATTTGGTTGGTGGGCCTTCTCAAATTGTTGGCAAATGGGAAGTGCAGCTGAAATTGTAGACAGGCAACACATGGGTGTTGAAGGATGTCATGCATGTCCTAGTCCTAAAGAGGAGTCTAATTTCTATAGGAAAGTTTAGTGATGAGGGTTGCACAGTTACTCTTATAGTGGAATCTTGGAAAGTTTCCAAGGGTGCACTTGAATTAGCATGTGGTAAGAAAGTAGGTACTCTTTATCTATCTACTTGTATTACTGATTCTCCTTCTAGTTTATCTACTTCAGATGTAGATGCAAAGATGTGGATCTATAGGCTTGGTCACATGCATAAAAGGGGATGCATATTCTTAAGAGGAAGTCTGATGTCTTTGACAAACTTAAGAACTAAAAAGCCTTGGTTTTCATGGAGGAGATGATGGACAGAGATCAGCTCAAGGGGCTGAATAATTCTGAGTAGGGTAGTTTGGACAAGGTTATGATCCAAAGTGAGCTCATGGGTAAAATTCATCACTCATAAGAAAACAAAGTTACCAACGTCAGTCAGGTGAGAACCGATGTCAAATAGGTAGGTACCAATGTCGGTCATGTGCAGACTAGAGTCGGTGGTGTCAGGTAGGTGGAGACCGACGTCAGTTAGGGAACCAATGTTGGTGACCAGGTGGACACCAATGTCGGTCAGGGAACCAGTGTCAGTGATCAAGTGGAATTGACATCAGTCAAGTGTAGACCAGGGTCGACTAGAGAATGGATTTTGGGTGGATAGCAAGCTGTCAAGGAGTCTCAAACACCCATATGGAGGACTGAAAGGGTAAGTAAGCCTCAAATTCATTATTCCCCTTCTTTATACTACTTTAATTTATTACTCATTGATGGTCAAGAACCAAGAAGTTTTAAAGAGGCAATGTAGGTAGAATCTAGGAAACAATAGGAGCATGACATAAATGAGGAGATTGATTCCTTGGGAAAGAACCAAATGGGAGATTTGGAAGAGTTTCCAGTCGAGATGAAAGCACTAAAAGATGAATGGATTCCTAGGTTAAAGAAAGGAGAGAATGGACACGTGAGACAGAAGGCTAGGGTATATGGTCTTGATCAAGCTCCAGGATAGTGGTACAAGTTTGACAGGGGTATGATAAAGCATGGCTTTAGTCAATGTTAATGTAACTATTGTGTTTATTTTACCAGCTTGGATAATAGTCGCAACATTATCCTATTACTGTATGTGGATGATATGCTTGTTGCAGGTTCATACATGTAGGGATTTGCTGAGCTAAAGGTAAAATTAGTTTAGAGGTGTGCTAGGAAGGATTTAAGAGGAGCGAAAATCCTTGGTATGAGTATTTCTAGAGACAAGGAAGATCATAGGTTGATGTTGTCTCAGGATGATTATGTGAATAAGGTAGTGGAGAGGTTTAATATGCAAGATGTAGAACTGGTTAGCACACCTATGGATGGATAGTTCATAGAACAATGTCCCAAATCACATGATGAGGTTGAGTACATGTGTACTAGACCTAAGATTACCCAAGCAATGGGAGTTATCAGCAAGTTTGTGGCTAATTTGGGAAAGGAGCATTGGAAAGCAGTTTAGTGGATTCTCAGGTATCTAAGAGGGACCAGCAACAGGGATTCATGTTATGTAGGGTTAGGCACTTCTCTACATGGGTATGTAGATTCGGATATGGTAGGTTACTTGGATGACAGGGGAGGCACCATAGGATATGTGGTGGTTGGTCTTCAAGATTGAACTTGAAGAGGGATACAAGCCAAGAAACAAAAGTAGATGATTTACAGGTATAGGTATAGGTGCAACTATTTATCTCCAAGTGGGAGATTGTTAGGTTGTGGAGCTAAAAGCTTCACTGATGCAAATGGAGGAGGTTGCTAAGCTATAGAGTAACTGATGTTGGTTAGGCCAACTGACGTCAGTCATATTTAGTGTGTAAAGCAATCGACGTCAGTTAGGTGTTAGCCGACATCAGTCAGATAGAAATTGATGTCAGCAACCTGTGTGTGCGTGCATTTACATGCGCTTCTAAAACTGGTCTAATTTTAGATGGACAGTCAGTTTGCATGTAAAAGACTAATTTTAGTCTTGAATCTGTATTTCTAATTATTATAATTGGAAAGTCTAATTATTGTTTGTATGGGATCTATTTAAGAGACCCATGGGGCTGTATTGTAATTAAAGGATCATAAGGACTTGTCAAGAACAAGGACAAGGGTTCTTCTAGGTATGTAAGATCTAGGTTTGTAGGTGTGCAAGACCAGGTTGATCTATAGGTGTGCAAGATCAGGGGAGATCTACATGGTAAGTAAGGTCAGTTGATCTACAGGTGTGTGTGTGTGTATGTGTGTGTGTGTGTGTGTGTGTGTGCGCGCGCGCAAGGTCAAAGGAGATATGTGGGGTTTTTAATTGAGTGGGATTAAAGCAATGGTAGAAGAAAGTAAGCTAAGAATGGAGGAATTCAATGGCAAGAATTATCAATTACTAAATTATGGAAAGAAAGAGTAGGTAAAGAAAGATTGTTGGTTGGTAGAAGATCAACATGAAGAAAATGAAGATGTAGATGTTGCAGGTATTATTGCATAGGATGCTCTTGTATGTTCCTTGGATAAAGTAAAATCTTAGGTTTTAGTTTCTGTTGCCTCTTTACATGTAACCCCAAATAGAGTATTTTTCCATGATTATGTCCATGGAGACTTTGGAAAGATTTTTTTAGGGGTTGGTGAGCCTTGTCAAATTGTTGGTAAAGGGGAAGTGCAGCTAAAATTGTAGACGAGCAACACATGGGTGTTGAAGGATGTCGTGCATGTCCCAGTCTTGAAGAGGAGTCTAATTTCTGTAGGAAATTTGGGTGATGAGGGTTGCACAGTTACTCTCACATCATAATCTTGGAAAGTTTCCAAGGGTGCACTTGAATTAGTATGTGATAAGAAAGTAGGCACTCTTTATCTATCTACTTGTATTACTAATTCTCCTTCTAGTTTATCTACTTCAGATGTAGATGCAAAGATGTGGCTCTGTAGGCTTGGTCACATGAATAAGAAGGGGATGCATGTTCTTATGAGGAAGTCTGATGTCTTTAACAAACTTAAGAACTGGAAAGCCTTGGTTTTCATGGAGGAGATGATGGATAGAGATCAGCTCAAGGGGCTAAATAATTTTGAGTAGGGCAGTTTGGACAAGGTTATGATACAAAGTGAGCTCATGGGTAAAAGTCATCACTCATAGGAAAACACAGTTATCGATGTCAAATAGCAGGTACCAATGTCAGTCATGTGTAGACTAGAGTCAGTGGTGTCGGGTAGGGAGAGACCAACATTGGTCAGGGAATTGACATCAGTGACCAGGTGGACACTAATGTTGGTTAGGGAACTAACGTCGGCGATCAGGTGGAATCAACATCAGTCAGGTGTAGACTAGGTTTGACTAGAGAATGGATTTTGGGTGGATAGTAAGCTATCAAAGAGTCTCAAACACCCATATGGAGGACTAAAATGGTAAGTAAGCCTCAAATTCATTATTCCCCTTCTTTATACTACTTGAACTTGTTGCTCACAAATGGTCAAGAACCAAGAAGTTTTGAAGAGGCAATGCAGGTAGAATCTAGGAAATAGTGGAAGCATGGCATGAATGAGGAGATTGATTCCTTGGGAAAGAACCAAATGAGAGATTTGGTAGAGTTTCCAGCTGGGATGAAAGCACTGAAAGATGAATGGATTCCTAGGTTAAAGAAAGGAGAGAATGGACACGTGAGATAGAAGGCCAGGGTATATGGTCTTGAGTAAGCTATAGGACAATGGTACAGGTTTGATAGGGGTATGACAAAGCATGGCTTTAGTCAATGCCAATGTAACCATTGTGTTTATTTTACCAGGTTGGATAATGGTCATGACATTATCATGTTACTATATGTGGATGATATGCTTATTTTAGGTTCATACATGCAAAGATTTGCTAAGCTAAGGGTAAAATTAGTTCAAAGGTGTGCCAGAAAGGATTTAAGAGGAGAAAAAATCCTTGGCATGAGTATTTCTAGAGATAGGGAAGATCACAGGTTGATGTTGTCTCAGGATGATTATGTGAATAAGTTAGTGGAGAGGTTCAATATGTAGGATGTAGAACCAGTTAACACACCTGTGGATGGACAGTTCACAGAATAGTGTCCCAAATCACATGATGAGGTTGAGTACATGTGTATTAGACCTGAGATTACCCAAGCAGTGGGAGTTGTCAGCAAGTTTGTGGCCAATTCAGGAAAGGAGCACTAGAAAGTAGTTCAATGGATTCTCAGGTATCTAAGAGGGACCAGTAGTAGGGATTCATGCTATGCAGGGTTAGGCACTTATCTACATGGGTATGTAGATTTGGATATGGTAGGTTACTTGGATGATAGGGGAAGCACCATAGGATATGTGGTGGTTGGTCTTCAAAATTAAACTTGAAGAGGGATACAAGCCAGGAAATAAAATTAGATGATGTATAAGTATAGGTACAAGTGTAGTTATTTATCAATAAAGTGGGAGATTGTTAGGTTATGGAGCTAAAAGCTTCACTAATGCAAATGTAGGAGGTTGTTGAGTTGCATAGCAACCAACGTCGATCAGGCCAACTGACATTGATCATATTGAGTGTGTAGAGAAACTGACATTAGTTAGGTGTCAATCAACATTAGTCAGACATGAACCGATGTCAGCAACTTGTGTGTGTGTGCATTTGCATGTGCTTTTAGAACTAGTCTAATTTTAGACGGACAGTCAGTTTGCATGTAAAAGACTAATTTTAATCTTGAGTCTGCATTTCTAGTTATTTTAATTGGAAATTCTAATTATTGTTTGTATCTTATCTATTTAAGAGACCCATGGGGCTATATTATAATTAAAGGATCATAAGGACTTGTCAAGAACAAGGACAAGGGTTATTCTAGGTGTAGAATCATAAGGAATTGCAAAGGCAAGGACAAGGGTTCTTTCAGGTATGTAAGATCTAGGTTTGCAGTTGTGCAAGACCAAGTTGATTTGTAGGTGTGCAAGATCAGGGGAGATCTACATGGTAAGTAAGGTCAATTGATCTGTAGGGGTGTGTGTGTGTGTGTGCAAGGTCAAAGGAGATATGTGTGGTAGCAAGGTCAAAGGAGATTTGAAACACAACAAGGAGCAAGATCAGGGAGATCTACTTGGAGTAATTTGAGTACTTGGTACTGGAAGTAGGCAAGAATGGTTGAGTTGATTGTCACTTATTAGTTGGTGTATTGGTAGTATTGTTAATGACTGGTTGAAATAAAAACTCTATGTTTGAGTTGATTGGTTTGTAATACAGAGAGAGAACTATTAAGGGAGAATTACTAGTACACCCAAGAGGTGTGGGAAGAGTGTTATTTCTTCATTGTATTTCCTTTTGGAAGAGTGTTAATACAAGATTGTATTGTCTCTCATATTCTATGTTGTTTCTGAATTCTGGTTACATTTTACTTCTGGTTAAATTCTGTGTTTAGTTGCTTATACAAAGGTAATCAATTGTACTCTTAAGGAGTAGGGATCCTGACATTTAATCCAATGTGTATAATAAATTAGGATTGTACTTGAAACCATAATTGCTAGTATTGGGAGTATAGGGACCTAGTATGTGGATTTAGGGTTTGATGAGGGTTATTTTACAAAAAATTATATTATATTAAATTAATGAAACCCTATTATAGGATTTATTTGAATGAGATATGTTGTGAAAAAAATTAGGAAATAATATAAGTTTGTAACCTTAGTTTAGTGCACAAAAATTAAATAAGGTAAACCTATGCAAAACTAGGGTTTTACACAATATTCAAAGTAAGACGGGTTCACCATATGTTTTAACCATTTATAACTTAGTGCATGTAAATCCTATGTTTTTAAATGGATGTTTATAGCAATAACTTGGAATGAAAATAGGAAATAATTGATTTAACAATCCTTTCCTAAAATAGCAAATTTGTAAATAATATTACTTATCTAGAGTAAAACATGTATTTTTATGACTCAGCCTAGGCTTGAAAATTAGTCAAAAATCTTTCATTTCATAATTGTATATAAAATTAGGATTTGAATAGTATCACCATTATGAGGACAGTAGCACTATGTGGTGCTAGTGTCTAATTACTAAACTAGTGTCCTTCTTAGAGGAGCTACCTAAAACTTTTAAGGAAGTTATAAGAGGGTTTAGGGGACTTATAGGTGATTATATGTCTTATGAAATCTTTCCTATGTCACTATTTTGTCTGAATATATTTTGAAACCCTAATGAATACCTACACACATGAAAAAACAACTAGATCAAATGTAAAAGAAAGGTAAAAATTGGGTTGTGGGATATTATGATCATGCAGAGTAGAACCCTTGTTATCTTGGTCACTACCTACATTAACTCCAATGTTAGGGGTCTCATAACACACGTATTTATCCCTTAGGGAATGTGAATAATCAATACACATGGTATGTTATAATGACTTTCACTTGGGCCCTTATTTGATCAAGCATGCAAGTCTAGATGTGATAGCTGAGAAATATGTAAAGTATTGAGTTGTCCTATTAACTAATTTTATGTAATTATGTGCCAAAATAGTAAGTTCTAGATGTAAAATGACTTGTGAGTCTCTTTATATAGAATTAACTTTGAATTAAATGTAAGACCTTGTTTGTTTGCCAATAAGATGCAAAAGAGGGATAAAAACATAATAAAAAATTCAAGGTAGGGTTAAGACCTAAAACATATAATAAATTGACCATTGGATACTAGTGCCATAATTAGACACTAGAGACACATGTTGATACTATTCGGATAAGTGTGTTAGTATCTTGAGGCCTAAAAATAGATTTAATATTGGGTAGGATAGACTAGGGGCCCTTATGACTAGGAGAGGGTGACTCATGACCATTAGGGGTGTAAAAAATGGGGAAAAGAAGACATAATAAATATCAAAAGACCCTAAATGACCATGCAAATAAGGTTCATATTCATCACTAAGACCTTCATGTGAAAGAGCAATAAAAGACATAGTAATTGTGGTTGCTTGCCCAAATTTGGGTGTACACACACAAATCCATCACTTCAAAAATGTTTGGATAGTAAAATTACATGTGATATGAATACTATGACCTAACAATCCACTTGTATGCATCTTTTCACAACTATTAAAGATCCTGGAAACATTGATAACAAATGTTGTCGAAGTTGAAGTGGTAGTTGGAGATTTCCACCTCTAGTGCTTTGTGTAAGGAAACTAGCATTGATAACACATCTAGGGTGGTGGATACATATACTACTAGGTTATTGTCCTCTAATAATGTGTGGTCAAGTGACCCACTACCCATTTTTGCCTCAATAAGACCCTTCTCATTAAGATAAAATTATATTTTTAGGGTAACTTTAGACACATAAAATAGAAACTATAAGTCATTTTCATGAACCACAAGAACCATCACATGTGTGTCAAAGCCCTATAATTATACCTTGGATCAAATTGATTCACATTTAGATATGAATCTGTGGCACACATTTTAGTAATTAGTTTTAAAATGTAACTTTTTTTAATGAAGAGATAATTTTTTATCCTCCAACTAACACTTCTACCTCAAAGACCTCCACATGGAAATGCATCACTTCAAACATGTATAGATAGAAAAATGACACATGATCCCATGACCAAGACCTTAAAATATATCTGAATTCATGTTTTCAAAACTATTCAAGAGATTAGAAAGATTGATAATACATATTGTTAAAGTTGAAATGACAATTGGATATCTCCACCTTTGGTGCTTTAAGGAAGGAAACTAACGCTGCCAACAAATCTAGGGTGGAAGATAACATCTAAAACCAAGTTATTGGCCTCTAAATCATACTTGTTCAAGTGACCCACTACCCATTTCAACATCAAAAATTCCCTTTTCATAATAACTGAGCACTTATATTAAGCTTCTTATAGATTCAAGAATATGAAATTATTTACTAACAGTGCTAACCATGTGAAGGTGGAAGATTATTTGGCACCACTAACCTACAAAAAAATTATTAATAAGTAATTAAAATTGAAATTTATATGTACTACCTAAAAAATCAATAAAATTTGGTAAAATTAAATACATCTACATTTGAATACTCAACATGCCTTGGAATTTCAATCTAATGAACCACTAGGACCTTCACTAATCTTGATAGTATCAAGATTAGCTTCATGGTCTGACTCATGAATTTTCCATAGATTATTTTATAATGGCCTCCCATAATATTTGACCTTCTTGAATATTTTTTGCAAGAACCAAATATTAATAGTGTAGTATCTGATTATGTGTTTCAAAGTCTTTAAACAACCATACATCTAAATTTTTGATAGGATATCATCGAACCCAAGTTCTATTGACTACCAAAAACCTAGTGGGATAGTTAATGTTTTCCCCATCTATGACTTGGGATGTAGATTTATTTTTTATTCTAAAAATTGACATAAGTCATAATGTGTTCCCTCTTCATTTTTATCATCAAGAATAACTACAAAAACATGCCCTGTATCATAAAAACAATTTTTAATGATGTTATCAAGTTAGATAATGAGAATAAATAGTACAGAATGATTAATCTTCTACCTAGTTACACCATATCAGATACATGGTAAAATTTATATGATGATGTCATATATAAAATTTATAATTCTGGTGGAACTTGATATGTGTCAATTGGAATTAGAGGTCTATATTTCCATTCATCCACCCACTCTTGTGACTCACACTCATTCCAAACAAAGTCCATGCATGAAGAATAGAAACATGCCAAGTGTTTTGCATGAATTTCCAAAGAATCTACATTTGACCTTTGAAATGAGTGGATCTCACTTGATCCCTTTATGTTCATATAATCCTCATACTTTTCCAAATATTATTCCTTTATCAACCAGAAATATCTATGAATACTAGAACTTTTGTTAGCACCATGGCCCATTTTATTGTTACACCATTCAATAGTGTTTTTGCATCATTCAAAATAATGCCATCTTACAAATTCAACTCCTCTCTTGCAATGACTCATTTTACACAAAATTCAACTCCTCTCTTTCAATGACTCATTTTACACTTGATTCAACACCATCATTCTCAAATTTTCCATGGATAACATTAGTAAAATTCCAAATATGTTCTACACTAGTGGTAATGTGCATCCTAATAAACCAATAAAACATCCATGCATTCTTTAATTATGATGTGAAATTATCTAACCAAATATAATGTTGATTTAAATTAATGTTCCTCTCAGTCAACTTTCCATGGAACATTTCAAAATAACCTTGAAAGTTCTTTGTACAATGTGATCAATCATAACTAACATTTAGATGGTACTCCCTTAATATTTTTTTATATTTTTATGTACTATCAAGTTTATGCATGAATTTTATATGAATGAATATGGTAACCTATATTGAGTTATAATACTCTAACTGAACTTCCATTTGTGGTTTAAATGTGTAATTCTCACCAAAGTCAACTATTGAAACAATAGAACCAAGTGGTAATGTGTCCTTACTTAAAGTTAAATTTTCACCTAACCATTTAACCCTCTGTATGTGTCTTACATAATCATAAATAATTTTCACCCTAAATTTTACCATAAATTATTAAACATGTATTTGTGTTGTAACAATCTCACACCTTTTAGATTCTTTGCCATCTTTTAATTGATATGTCATAGATTTGTATTTTCTCAAACCAAATATTTCTTATCCAATTTTTTATACTCTCCTCATGGATATATTTTTTTAATTTTGGCAATCCACCACAAACAGTGTAATTTCCATCCAAACATGTTTTGTTATTAAAAAATTATTCATCTTGTCTTTCACAAAAAATAGTTAGAATAAATTCCCTTTTGGATTTTGGCATAAATTCCATGTCACACTCATGCAAAATGTTGTGAGTATGAAAACTAAAATGTATATGGTGAAAAGCATCATAGTTCATTGAAAATTCAACATGTTGCTTACAACAAGTGGTGTGTGTGTGTGTGATTTATTTTCCCATAAAAGGGTTTACCCATATCAAAATATCTTTGACTAATAGATATTTGTGGATGTTTTTGTAAAAATTTAGAGCAAAATTGTGTTTAGTTCATATCCAAGAAAATTTTCATATGTGTTTCATGCTTATGAGAACCAACTCTTATTTTCACTAAATCTCTTATATTGGGTGAAAATCATGTATTGTATTTCCAAAATTATACAAGTAAATCTTTGAGAGAATAAACTATAGCCTTGTCCTTTCATGGAAATCAACTAGAGAATGATGATGTCTCGTTGGTATTCACATCAATAATAAATTATTTTATTCTAATTGCTTTCATTATTGTTTTTCTATTTATGTTTAGTACTCAGCTAGTTTTTGAAATCAAGAGTTTTCTCCATGTTTCACCACTTATAACAAAAATTGTGATTATATGTCATGTAGCATTACAATATTCTATGAATGTTTTAATGCCTAAATTATGATATGCATCATGTATATTTTTAATAATTTCCTTATCTTCACCATCCATTTTTGATGTTCTTAGTCCTAGGGTATACATAGTAGGTCTGATCTTAATCAATTTCATCAATGAAATAAACAATTAGCATTTTTAACTATTGAATTTTAATTTTTCAAAGAAATTATGCTAAATTATTTTAGCTAGTCTTCTTGAATGGTAGTCAGACATTTTTTTATTCATTAGATTTAAAAAAATCATGAACCTCAATTATGTACTTCAATTTTCTATGTGCAATCCTTGGAGGTGTTATTAATGGTAGAATTTATTGAGAAGGTGTTTCCATATCATTATGTTCACTGCTAGTTTATTCATTATTACTATTATTATTTAGTGTTTCCATGGGAAATTATTCATTGTTACTTTCATCATTTTGTGTTTAAAGTAATTTTATTCATTATTAGGGGGTAAATAATCATGCATAGATTCATCATCAAAAAAATCAAAAACTCCATAATTTGAATGTGGACTTGAAACATAATTTGGAATTTTAGTTTCACCCTCATTATTTAATTAATACTTATCAATTTCATCATGATCTATGACATTCGGTTCATTAGGGATAGTGTTTTTACCTTGTCTTGAGTGAAATTCTTAAATTTATACCTTTTTTGTTTTTCTCTCAACACTTGTAATTGCTTTAGTGTTTTGTGATTTAAATTCTTCCTCTTCTTTAAATTAGATCCATCACCCATGACTATAAAATCTTGAAGTGTGTTTGAAAAAAACAAGTTGATATCTTTTGTCCTCAACTTGTAGGTTGTAGAGAATGTAAATGGGGGCACAATTCTCATTTTAGGTTTAAAATAGTCATTGAAATAAGATTTTTTGTTTATTATGAACATAACACATATTTTATAATGTCATGAATTATATTTACATATTTATATATCACATAATTATATCATTATAATATTATGTGATGTAATTGCCTATTGATTGATGTCTAAATCACATCTTCTATAGATGAAATTAGGTTTAATTAACCCCAAGTAACATCATATACTCATAGTTAGGTATAAGGGGTTAAAATTACCCCCAATTTCCCTTACGATTGCATATATGATAAAATTTGGGTTGATTGATCTATGATCACATTCTATAGTTGTAATTAGGTTGAAAGGGCTCAAATTGGTCCAATTTTCCTTCATGATTAAATTGATGAACTATTTTATTTATGGTGTCATGATAATGGGGTTGATTGACCCCAAAATTACATCTCATATAATCAAAATAAGTTTCATGGGATTTAATTTCATCCAACATGCATCATTGGTTGTAAAAATTGACTAATTGGGTTAATATGTTAAGACATATGAGTAAATTTATCCCCAAATAACATCTTAGACTCATAGTTATGTTCAAGGGGTCTAGATTGGCCTTATTTACCTTGATATTTACATTTGTGATAAAATTAGGGTTGATAAGCCACATGTTGCATATTATACAATCAATTGAGCCATAAATTAGGTTTGCATGGCATAATTTGGCCCAAATCATGTCCCTAATTACACCAATTGACTAACTAGATCAATTCATGATGGAATTGGAGCTAATTAACACCAAATCATGTCCTACTCTTATAGTTAGGTTAAAGGGGCTCAATTTCACCCTAACTTCCTTTGTGATTGAATTAGTGGACTATTTATTTTATTTTATCATGATATTAGGGTTATTTGACCCATAAATTAAATATTATATAGTAAATTTTAGGTTCACATGGTTTTATAATTTCATCCAAATTACATCACTAATTATAAAAATTAACTAAATGAGTCAATATCTCAAGAAATATGAGCTAATTTTTAGCCCAAAATCACATCTTAGACTCATAGTTAGGTTCAATAGGTTCAAATTGGCCCTGATTACCTCCATATTTACATTTGTGATAAAATTATGATTTAGGGTTTAGGGTTATGTCAATATGTCAATAAATCTAAGCTAATTTATCCCCAAACCACATGGTGTACTTGTAGTTAGGTTTAACATGTTTAAATAGGCCCCAATTGCCTTTATGTTTGATTTTATGATAAAATTAGGGTTAATTAAGCCCTATGTTACATATCATACAATCATTTGATCCATAAATTACATTCACAAGGCTCAATTTGGCCCAAATAACATCTCTAATTATAAAAATTGACTAATTATATTAATTCATGATGGAATTACATCTAATTTAGCCATAAATCACATCTTGCTCTTGAATTTAGGTGGAATGGGATTAAATTAGTATAAAAATCCTCCTTGATTGAATGAATCAACTATTTGGTTCATTATATGATGACACTAGGGTCAATTTCACTTCAAATAACATCATATATAATTTAAAATAGGTTCATGTGGCTCATTTTTTAAAAATTTAGGTCACTAATTACAACATTTGAATAATTGGCTCAATATATGATGGAATCAAAGCCAATTTAACCTCAAATCACATTATATAGTCATAATTATGTCCAAAGGGTTAACCCTAATTGAACCAATTGACTATTTCACTCATTATATGATGACATTAGAGTTTATTGAGACCAAAACCACATCCTATACATGTAAAACTTTCATCTATCATTAAACCAAATGATTATTTACTTTATTCTCTAATGAAATTGGAGTTGATTAAGCCCTAAATCACATTTTATAGTCATAGTTAGGTTGAAAGGGCTCAAATTAGCCTCAATTTCCATCAAATTCAACCCATGGAGTATTTAGTTATTTTTATTATGACATTGGTGTTTACAACCCCAAACTACATCCTTTAAACTCAAAATTAGGTTCACAAAGTTTAATTTCACTCAAATTGCATCACTCACTTCATCATTTCACTCTTTCACTCAATATGTCAATAATAATAAGCTAATTTAACCTTAAATCACATCTTATACATGCAGTTATATTCAATGGGTTAAAAATTGGCCTTAATTGCCTGCACTATTGAAATAATTAACTATTTCATTCATTTTATAATGAAACTAGACCTAGTTGAACCCTAAATTATATTATATATCATTGAAATTATGATCACAAGAACAAATTCACCAAAATTACATTAATATATCCATTATGTCCTTTTTATGTTAGTGTATATATTGGCACACTCCACTTTAAAATAAAAATATAAAAATTATAAATGTGAATAGATAGATAAATAAATATAAACACATACACATAGACTCATTTTGATTTTTTCATGTAATGTCAATGTAATGCATATGAATTATAGCATGTACATGTTATGGTATGTTTTAATTCAAAAAACATGCCTTTTGGCTTATATATGGCTTGGATTCCCAAGACAAAGGCTTGGACTTGTAGACACATAATGAAATCTAAAATATTTGATAGAAAATAATAAAATTTAACTTCCATTACTGAAAACACTATGAATTTCAATGAGATAATTCATAAAATTATTATTTTGATGGAGAGAATGCTCTACTATTTCCAAATATATGATTTTTTTAATTTTTAGACTATTTTAAGGTTTCCATCTATGTTGATTTTGAACTATGGATTAGGCCACTACATACCACAAATATACATGCCTATATAAATTTATTTATTTTTTCACTGATCTAAATGAAAACAATTATGGTCACAAATTAGGCCTAATTCTACACACATTCAAAGAAACTAATTTTCATTTTTTTTAGGTAGTTAGGGGGCCACACAGCCATTATCCATTTTTTGTCAATCTTTAAGATCTATTTACTTGTAAAATTAATAAAAAAATATTCATTGATTTTTTTAAAAAAATATATAGGTCAAAAATTATATTATCTTATCTAAATTTTTAGCAAAGGGTTTTAAACAATATTAAACTACTCTTAAAAACCAAGGAGCTGTATGACTAGATATATACTTTATTTTTCTAAAAAATAGGAGTTCCTATTAAAATTTTAGATTTTTGACCTACTTATACTTAACCATGTTGTGAAAAAGTCTAGTTAAATATTGGATTACCACAACTTAGTGCAAGCATGGGATGTTCCCTTTACACTCAACATTTAAACACTTGGTTGTGCCAACATCAATCCACATAAGGCACAGGCCTTATGTGCTCACCCAAAGCACAAATCAGAAGGAATAAAGGCTCACATTAGTCTAGTTATGAAATGATACAAGGATTTAGTATGTGGGAATCAATCAATCAAATAAGAGCTTTAGATAGATCCATAGGTGTAATAACTTTGTAGACTAAGCCTAGTGTCATTGAGTCACTTAAGAGGTCACAAGGATACTTTTACTCATATTAAATAGATGTGAAATTACACTAGTATTGGGTTATATGCATATACCTATACTCTTATTTCATCTTAAATAATGGTAACATCATGAAAAGTTCATAAACTCCATTAAAGCAACAAGCTAGTAAAGTGCATGAACATTAAGTATGTTATGAACTTGTGATATCTCTTCTCTTTACTTTGTTCATTTAGTAGTTGATTTAGATGCATATGCTTTTTAAGTCATCTTGTGAGCATTTTATTTTATCCCATATTCATGGGAAGTAGTATTTATTAGATTAGACTTCATATATAAGTGTTAAGGCTATTGAAGGCATCCATAAAATTATTGTATTGAGATTTATCAAAGGAGGTTGCCCCCTCAAAGTGGTCTATGATCAATTCAATCTTTTCAAGTGTTCTTTTAGATTTAATTTGTGCTATTAATTCCTATTATTTGTGCATTTCTATTAATTATTATAGGAGGATCCTCTCATCTAGTATCAAATTTCTTTCCAAGGCCACAAATGTTTTTTAGAACGCTTAAATTTTATTCTACGACATAATTTCTTTACAGTATTTTTTTCAAAAATTCCTAACTCTATTCTATTGTATAACTCTATTCTACATGACAATAATCTTTTTTAGATCAGGGTAAAACTTGATCTTATAACTATGGGAAGTTATTGGGTGAAAGCCCTAAAACTCGTTATGATAAGTACCATAGGAACCCCAAAGTATCTAGCCCATTGAGAAGACCTGTTAGTGAAATGGGTAATGACCCCTTCCTAATTGAGTATTTCCCTTCCATGAGGAAAACCAAGCTCTATTATTAAGAGATAAATCCATGGCCAAAAAATTTATGGAGAGCATTACGCGCTTAGACAACATTGGTGGCTAGAGTGATATCTTTAAACCCTTAGGTAGCCATTAAAACTTGGGGTCCATTTCTATTAGTTTTAGAAATACTAGAAAAGTATCAAAAAATACTAGTAGAGTATCAGAAAATTAGTATAAAAAATACCAGTATAGTATCAAAAAATCACCATAGTAGATCTACATACTTGTTTCAACATATTCCCAATAGACATGTTTTATAGAGCACAATAATTAGCAAACAAAAATAGAAAAAAAATATTTATTTTTATTTTTTTGCAATATCTCTTCATATATAACCCTATTTATCCTCAAAATTTAGCCAAACACCTAAAATTTCATTCCCTACATTTTATTCCTTAAGGTCCCATATCCCAATTCCACTCCTAATTCCCATAAATTGCAAATTTCCCTTTTTTGGGTTTTACCATAACTTCTATTTTTGTCTATTTGCCTTGAAATTTTTCCACTATGTTCATCATCTCATTTTAATCCTCTGTCCTTCTTTGACCAATTTTCTAGTTTTTCCATTTTCACTCCTAAACTTACCCTCACCTTCATCAATCATACTCCCACAATGCAAAAAAATTATTAAATGCCACTTTACCCCTTCTATTTTTTTCCAAATTCAAAACCTTCCTTTCTAAATGTGTCTTATCTCTAGTTTCTCTATCCATTGCAAAAAAAACTATTATTCAGGTCACAGTAGGAACCCAAATAGGAGAAAAAGCCATGGAGGATGAAATTCCTACCCTCAAGACCCACATCAAAGATCTTGATAAAAAAATTCTTGGCCTTAGTCTTCAACATACCACCATGAACAATAGATGACATCCAAAGTCTTCTTCAGACACTATGGTTTCTTCTTCTATAAATTATCATGGGCTAAAGATTAATTTTCCTTGATTCAATGGCATAGATCTAACTAGATGGATCTATCAGGCAAAAAAATATTTTAGTATGTATAATATTTTTGATGCCAACAAGGTTTCACTTGCATCTTTTTAGTTGGAACTTAAAGTTATTCAATGGTATCATTGGTATACCAAATCTCATGATGACCCCATATGGACCAATTTTTACACCCTCATTTTTCAATGGTTTGGCCCTACTGCTTTTGATGACTTCACTAGAGCACTCACTAAACTTTGCCAAATAGGAACAGTTAGAGAATATCAATCTAAATTTGAAAAACTAGCCAAACATACAAACGGATTATTTGATGAATTCTTCAAGAGTTGCTTTGTCAGTGTATTAAAGGATGCAATTTGATTTGAGATCAAAATGGTTCAGCCCAACATAATGATGAAAGCCTTAGGGTTGGCTAAGTTAGTAGAGGACAAGATTGCATCTCAGCATCAATTCAAATCTAATTTTGTTCCATTCAAAAATATATATCCATAATGATCTCAAACAACACCAACCCCTAGAACCACTCCTATCAAGTGTTTGACTAAAACAGAGATACAATCCCATAGAGAAAAAGAATTATGTTATAACTATGATGATAAATTCATTTGAGGACATTGATGTGTCAAGAAAAATCTCTACATATTAGATGTAAACTCTCCACCTAAAATTAAAGATTGGGAAGATGTCCAAGATATAATAGATGATCTAGAAGAAGCTCAACTAATTATGGAACTTACTTCTCAAGAAGACCAACCAGATATCTCTCTCCATGCCTTAGTAGGATTCACTACCCTAAAAACCATGCAAGTTAAGGGTTACTTCAAAAATCTCCCTCTCACAATACTCATTGATTTGGGTAGCACTCATAATTACATTGACCCTCAGACCACCAAATAGGCTAATTATTTTATCCATCCTTGTTCTAACTTTGAAGTCATGATTGCCAATGGGGTAACATTACCTTGTAAGGGAAGTGTCACAATGTGTGTATCTATATTGGAGATTATACCTTGCTCTCCAATACGTTTTCCTTGTCCTTAAGTGGATGTGATGTTATTTTTGGAGCCCAGTGTTTACACACACTTATACCCATCTTATGGTATTTTTATAAACTTTGGATGTATTTTTTAGATAATGGGAAAAAACACACATTAAAAGGCTTACAACCTAGATCTCTTAGCATCATAATTTCACATCATATGGAAAATTTTCTTAAAAAGAATTCACATGGTTTCATTGCCTAGCTCTATTCCATTATAATGCAATCCTCAATATTCTCCACTACTCCTTCTGACCTCCAAACCATTTTTTATAAGTATGCCAGAGGATCACCATATTCAGTTCCTTATAATAAGTGTTCCTCCCAACATCAAGCCTTATCACTACCCATTTTATCAAAAGACCAAGATCAAGATGCTCATTCAAGACTTATTATAGTAAGGCATTGTTCACCCTAGTACCAACCCATATTCTTCCCTAGTTCTCTTTATCTATAAAAAATATGGGTCATGGTACCTCTACATTTATTTTCATGCACTTAATCACCTCAAAATATAGGATAAGTTCCCAATCTCTATTATTGATGAGCTTCTTGATTAGCTTCATGGTGCTCACTTTTTCTCCAAGTTATATCTCCACTCTGGATATCATCAAATCTAGCTTCATGAGGATGATATCCCTAATATAGCTTTTTACATGCATGATGGCCACTATGATTTCTTGGTCATGCCCTTTAGTCTCACTAATGCTCCTTCAACATTCTAGGCATTGATGAATAAAATAGTATGGCCCTACCTATGGAAATTCATTCTAGTTTTCTTCAATGATATCTTCATATATAGTAAAACATGATCTGAGCATCTCCAACAATTGGAGCTCACATTGCAACTTCTCTCTGACCATCATCTTTGTGCAAAACAATCCAAATGTACTTTTGGCTAAGATGAAGTGGAGTATCTTGGGCATATTTTTTCAGCCTAAGGGGTTTGGGTGGATCTTAAAAAAATAATCACTATGATAAATTGGCTACATCCTCAGACACTCAAGAGCCTCTATGGTTTTTTGGGGCTAGTCAGATACTATCATAAGTTTGTCAAGGATTATAATAAGATTGTAGCTCCACTAACAGCTATGTTGAAAAAGGATGATTTTACTTGGACACAAGCTATTGAGTGTGCATTTGAAGCATTGAAACAAGCTATGTATACTACACCTATTCTAGCTATGCTAGATTTTACCAAGACCTTCACTATTGAGAGTGATGCTTACAATAATGGATTGGGAGATGCTCTCCTCCAAGAAGGATACCCTATTACATTCACCAATAAATACCTTTTTGGAAAAAAATTAGTGATCTCTACTTATGAGAAGGAAATAATGGCCATTTTACATGTAGTACAAACATGGTGGCCATACCTATTGGGTAATCATTTTCGCATCAAAACTGATCACCAAAGTTTGAAATATTTTTTGGAACAATGGGTCTCTACCCCATCACAATATAAATGGGTCAACAAAATCATGGGTTATGACTATGAGATAACTTACAAGCAATGTAAAGATAATATTTTGGTTGATGCTCTATCTTGCACATTTATGGATCAAGCTTCCCTTTCAGCTATTTCCATGCCTATTTTGAATTGGTTAGACACTTTACAGTAGGGGTATGTTAATGAATCCTCATTATCTCAAATAATTCAATATTTATCCACTAACCCATTGATAATACCACATTATTATTGGGATGGTTCTTCTCTATGATACAAGGATAATCTAGTACTACCTCAGAGGAGATCTCTAGCAGGTTGTATTCTATGAAATCTATGCTTCTCCATCCATATGGGAACTCAGGGTTTTTCAAAACTTATGAGTGGGCAAAACATAACTTATTTTGGAAGGAAATGAAAAATTTATTCAATATATGGTGGTTAAATGTGATACCTACTAATGCCATAAGGGTGAAGCAACACTCATCCCTGGGTTACTCAAACCCTTGCCCATCCCTAATAGGATTTGGGTAAATATTTCTATGGATTTCAGAGAGGGGTTCCCTAAATCTAGAGTTAAAATGGTGATATTAGTTTTGGTTTATCACCTCTCCAAATATAGTCATTTTTTAATCCTCAACCATCTTTATACCACCTCCATAGTTAAATTTTCCTAGACCAAATTTTCCATCTTCACGATATTCTTTCATCCATTATCTTAGATAATGATGCAACCTTCATGAGCCATTTTTTAATAGAACTATTTCAATGTATTGGTACTCAATTGAAGATGAATATTGGGTATCATCCATAAATAAATGGCTAGAATAAAAAATTTAATAAATTCTTGGAAACTTTCCTCCATTGCTTCACCTTAGAACAAAAACATTAGTGGGCAAAGTGGCTTCCTCTCACCAAATGGTGGTATAATACCTCCTACCACACTTCAATGAAAATGACTCCATATGAATTAGTCTATGGTTAAGCACCATAATTTATCCTTTCATACAACCTTAATAGTTCATCAGTCTAAGAAGTTAGAATGATTCTTTGAACCTAAGATCAGATACTTAGTACCCTATGGGAAAATCTTCATATGGCACAAAATAAAATGAAACGACAGGCTGATCAACACCATTTTAAGTGCACTTTTCAAGTAGGTGATATGGTTTTTCTTCACCTGCATCCTTACAAGCAATCCTCCATAAAACTCAAAGGGTGTCATAAGCTATATCTCAAGTTCTATGGGCTCTATAAGGCTCTGTATAATATTGGGTCAGTTACTTATAAGTTGGAGCTCCCACCTTCTTCTCGAGTTCACCTAGTATTTCATGTCTCTTGTCTGAGGAAAGTTCTTGGCACAAACATTATAGTGCAAACTATTTTACCTATAATTTATAATGAAGTATCCATTCTTCTTAAGTCAGAGATAATCCTGGATAGGTGCACATGCTAACTTCTCTCCCACTTCATCACTAAGGTTTTAATTCAATGGCATGGAATGCAACTAGAGGATGCAACATGGGAACCACTATTTTAGATTCAACACTAATTCCCACATCTGAAGCTTTGAGGATAAATCTTTTTCTAAGAGGGAGGGGATGTTATGAACCCGTGATATATCTTCTCTTTAATTTGTTTGTTTAGTAGTTGCTTTGGATGCATATGCTTTGTAAGTCATCTCGTGAGCATTTTCTTTTATCCCACATTCATGGGAAGTAGTAGTTTCATAGATTATAATTCATATATAAGTGTTGAGGCCATTAAAGGCATCCATGAAATTATTTTATTGAGATTTCTCAAAGGAGGTTTCCCCCTTGAAGTGGTCTATAATCAATTCAATATTTTCAAGTGCTCTTTTAGATTTAATTCATGTTGTTAATTCTTATTATTTGTAAATTTTTATTAATTGTTGTAGGAGGATCCTCTCAAAGTAACATAATTTCATCAATAGTATGACATTATAAATATATGCATTCCATTAGCAACATAGAGAGACATGAAAACTAAACACATCATGTTTTGATACAACAACCTTCATCATTATTGAAAGTTCATAACAAATTACATGTTCAGATTATAATAATTAACAACCTAAAAGCTCACAGGTGAGATTGGGCACATACAAGTGGAGCCTTAATGGCCTCCATGCTATTTTTAAATCCTTAATGACCTCCATGCTATTTTTAAACCTTAATGGAAGATGGAGCAATGTCTATATAGAATTTATTTCACCAGATCTTTACTATAGTTATTTTTCTCCCCTACCTCTTCTATCTTGAGCTTTTTAAATAAGCCCTTAAGAACATCTTTGCTATGGTGGAATTTTCATGCTGAGTGGCAAGTTAGAACTAGATCATCATAACCATTACCTCTATGAATATATAAACTCCACTCTTTAGCTACCACCTCTATTTAAATCCTTAAAGATGACCTAAAAATATGAGAGATAGTTAATTTCCTACCAACTAGCATAAGATATGTGTTGTAACCTATAATTGATAGAAAAAAAACCCAAAGTTTAATCCCTCAAAAAAATGATCCTCACACCTAGGTGGAATTTATGTTGGCATGAATCTACTACTAATAGGTTAGAAGCCCAATATTTACCCATACCAAAAATTTAATCCAACCTTGAACTAAGCCATCAAACTCTTAAAAATGCAAAACTCAGGTGCATTCTCCTTGAGTTAAGAGTTGAAGTCTTTAAATACCTTAATGTCTATCTTGATTTCTTCTATATCACTATCAATCTTGGAGGATGTAGTAGTGAGTGAAAGTATATCCATTTTTTCTTGTTCCTTATAGAAGACCTCGATATTGGATTTTTCCTTTTCCACACTTCTATATAAGATCTCTCCTTGCTCACATGCCTTAATCTATAAATAATGGAAGAGTGATTCTAAGTTTTTCTCCTCATCCTTAATCTAGTTACTGAGTGTACTTATGCTTCCCATGATTTGTGTCTACTCTACCCTACTTACTGAGTACACTTGAGCCATCAACTTATCCTTCTCTTCTTCACCTATTTTAGGCATGAATCTATTACTACCTCTATGCCCTCCTTTAATTTTACAAAGAGACCTTCTACCTCTTAGAGCTTGTCATCTAGCTCTTTCTATAGCATTATGTTGGGGTCTTCTTCTTCCTATGCCAACTTTCATTTTATCCTTGGGAGCATCTACTCCACCAATACACAAATATTTTTAACCTCTAAAAGGTCTGAAGTGATAATGTCATCCACCTCTATACACTCATAGATTTATTTTAGCTTGAATCTATTGGCATACACCTCATCTTTGGCTTCTTTTAGGATATTTTCCCATTTCCTCACCTTGCCATCATTGATGATGTTCTGATGCATAACTTCTATGTCTATTCTTATCATCACATTCCTATATTGGATTGGGTTCATTGCATGATGGTTAATAAGGAGGGAGCCATTCCCTTCTTCAAGATATATTAGGTTTGAAGTCACCACTCTAGGTGCCACATATTAGGGTTCATCCATATAGTGGTCTAATATAAATGAGAACTTTTTATGCATCCTAGTCATGGTGGTTTGGGGGCATAGTTGCATATATGTAGATATCTTCCTATACCCAATTCTTCTACACCATCTCCCTTATATTTATTTCCTTTTGTCATTATCGATGATGGACTTTTCTATCTATACTTCCTCTTCTTCATTGGTGACACCATTTTATTTGGCACTTTCCTTCAAAGATTCACTTGTTTGGTCCTTGGGGGTTTCTTCCTCAAACTTCTCTCCCTCTTTCATTTCTTCATCCTGGGGTTTTTAAATACTTACTTCTAAGGAAATTATTTTAGTCCAGCATCACCTTATTATAGTTAGGTATCCTCAATTATCTTTGTTTATTGTTATAAGGCACTAGTATTACCTTCCTTTTATTTAGATACCCCTTCAATACTTAGGTGTGCCTCTTGTAAATCTTATTTTTCTTTTTTTTTTAGGGTCAATTGGCACTTGTTTGACCACTTCAACTATTGGTATTGCACTTTCAATAACATTTATGTCCTTTTTCACTAATTTGGCCTTTTTATTTTTTGGGGAAAGCCTTTAACTCTCTTCAAATTCCAAAGCTTTATTGATATCCTCCTTGCTCAAACCCATCTTTTTTCAAGCAACTATTTTCTTCTTGAATATTTGTAGAAGTGGTTGAGGAGGCCTCCTTGTTGGATGTTAGCATTGGTTTCCTTAGAGGGATCATTAATGAGGTGGTGCTAGATTGAGGCTTGCCATTTCTAATGTTACTTGAATAATGGTAGTCATGCCACTTTTAAAGTCTTCCTTCACATTTTTAACAATGAAACCCTCTTCTCCTTCCAATATCTATAGGATATAGGTCCCTACTCTATCTTCTTTAGTCTCCTCCTCTATTTTGGGTGTGAGGGTCACCTCTCTCTCCATATCTTCAAGGGTTATAGTAGGGAACTCTATAGTTCCCTTGGAATTTTTATTATGCTTCTTTCTAGAATAAAAACTCTCTTGCATGAAGGTCATGTGCTTTTTTGGAGCAGGGGTATAATTAGTTCTTTAAAGGTAATATTTAATTGGATGTGTTCCATGATCTCTTCTAACTACTCACCTCATTTCCTTTGGAGTTTCTTCTCTTCCAACTTTGGTATAGCCTTCCCTTCATCACTGATTAGGAGGGGGTGATCATCATCATTTTCAAGATTACCTCCCTTATTTTAAAGATTTATCTCATAATAAAGGTTAAAAATCCTCCCACTTAATATCACCTTATGTAGGGGATGGATATCCATCCTATCAATGTTATCTTCCTCATATTTTATCACCTTAGATCTAGGGTACACAAACTGGTGCCTCATCATGCTTTTATTGTGATCCAAGGTCATGATTAGGATCTCAAGTTGTTGTGTGTTGGGGATTCTCCTTAGCACTGCCACGAATTACTTGGTTGATAATGTATAAAGTAATTAGAGATAACCTAATAAGTTGTCATCTATGAGTGCTATGTACCACACACATAAATGTTTCATCATGATAAAGGTTGCCATTATGACCAATTATTGGGGAAGTTCTTAAGGGTTACACCATTCCTTCTCAAAGGCTTCTATGTACCTTTGAAACCATCCTTATACCTTAGTCTTATACTTCTATGATAAGTTGGGTGGGCAAATGAAGTCTTGGTGCATCATTATAAGGGACTCATGGCAAGGTGGGAACACCCATAGGTAGTCATCATCACCATCTTGCACACTTATCTCCTCTATTACAATCAAGATTAACATGTACCCCCATTGAAAGGTTTTACATGCTTGATGGTATTCTTACACAATCTTGACTATCTCCTCTATGATGAACTTGGAGATGTTGAATCTCACATCTCATACCATGTGGTGGGTAATAGATACAAATTCATTGTTGATATTAGACCATCAACCACCAGGGCATAGTTTGGCACTACAAATGTGTGTTACTACCCTTATGTTGGGGTCTTAGATATCCTTGATAAGGAATGTAAACCCTGACTTGTAGTATCCTAAGAGCTTTGTGAACCTTTCAACCTCCACCTCATCCTCCATCATCTCATGGATGTCTTAATTTGCACTAGGTAGCCCTATGATTATAATAATGAGGCTCCTATAAATTTGCATGTTCCATCCAATGAAGTAAAATTGATCATTATGTATTTGAAGGAGGAAATACATCAAATCTTCTAGCTTGACAAAGATTGATAGTCTAAATAGTTATGTTACACCCATATTTTTCAATTTATTTATTATGGAGAAATTAAAGAGAATGGTGCCTACCATGGTCTTATTTATAGTGTCTAACATCCAATATTTATTCAATTCTTATAGGTTGTTACTTGTCTTGTGGTTGCAGTCCTTCAACTAGCACATATGCACAAAATATACCCACTTCTTCCCCACCATAACTTCCATGGGGTATTCCATGTCCCTATAAATGATTTTTTCACTCACTTTTATATCTATTTCTATGATGCTCACTCCTTTTACCATCTACATCCCCCATTTCATGATGGATACTTCTTTCATCACCTACACTTTTTTCACATATTTTTTCACCTATGGAGGACTTATGATTAGCCTCTTCTTGCCAATCCTAAACCTATTCCTATTAAAATATGGCTAGTTACTTATACTAAAGTCTAAAATTATTTTTGGGACTACTTAATAGTCATAAGAAATTGTGCATTCATCCATCAAGCTTCTTACCCTGTTAATGGTGGCCTAGTCAATTTGCTAGAATCTTGCTCCCCTATTTCTCTACCAAATTCTCCCCACTTTTCTCCTTTTCAAATTAGGCCATAATGAAATGTTCTCATTATTCTCTCATTCTCATTTAGTAAGGATATGGGTGACTGATTCTCTCTCTAGTAACATCTTTCAAGATTAATGGCTTAGGCTCTTTGCTCTGCTTAAAACGAAAATGATAATAACCTTCCATTATCTACCATCTACCCTTTTATATGAGGTTCTCAGCTACCGCGTTGATGGTTGGCAACATTTAGATTCTTGAAATTTTATAAACCCTATGAAATATGCTAAAATCCACTATTGACTACTCATTTATTATGAATCTTTGTTATTTCATCATTATAGCATTAAATTTGCTAACAATTTATTCAGTGAAGTGATAGGTAATTAAAATAGTCACTTCCCATCAACCATTGGGTGGGTGATATCTATCATGATGGTCATTCTCTTGCACTTTGTTTAACTTGGAATGATATTATCCCCGTTTATGGTAACCTAGGCATAGTGTTTCACATGTGCATGATTCATCTTCATTGGTTCCATATCTTCTCAGTGTTGCACTTTCTTTCAAGTGTGTCTCTCCTTCTTGGTTGATTTATCTACACTTTACCATTTAGTTCTTTGATCTTACCTACCCCATACTAATCCTTAAATTTGGTCCTCCAATGCCTCATTATTTCTTCTTGGTCTCTAGTGCATGTAACCTTTGTGCACCTTCCCTCATCAACTCATACTTATAGTTTACTAAACCTGGTAAACTTTACCCATGCCTAGGGTCTTAGGTGTTTGGCCTCAAGTAATTAAAAGGTGACTACGCTTGAATCACCTAAATGAATTTATGTAGATGTAAGTCTCATAAATTTTCTCCTATGGGCCTAAGAGTGTCATGTTTATTCACTCAACCTAGAAGAAAAAAATGAAAAGATGTGTCTTATGCCAATTTTATCATGGTCATATGTCAAAGTGATCAGCTTTTGATTGGAAATTTGGTGGTAGATTATGCAAGTGCCATCCTAGTGATGGTATGTGTATACACATAATATTTTCAAACTTTATCAATTATTGATGCTTTATATCTTCTAAGAACCCATCAAATCTCAATCTCTTTGATGCATGCCCTGAAGGTGCACTGGGAAAGGGGTGGGAAGACCATTAGTACTTCACAAGATTGTTTTTCATTATTGACACTTATTACCAATCCAACTAGCTCCTAAAAACATTCCCCTAAGCTATTACTCCTCTTTTTCACACTCCTTCAATCATTTACCACCTTTTGTACCCATTTTCCTAAACTAAAACCCCTTTTGATAGTTTACATTATTAGGTTGACTAAGTCAACCTTATACTCTTATTGGTGAAACTCATTTAGGGTCTACTTCAGTCCTAGCTAACTTAGCCCAAGACTTAGTGAGTTTTTGTCAATAACAATACTAGGTCAACTGAGTTAACATTATCAACTAAAAATTTCATAAGGGTTTAAGGTTAAATCCACCTATATAAACACACCCATTTCACTATTCTTAGAGAGACATCAAGAGTTATTATTCATTTTCACTTCTTTATAATTTGCTTTTTTACCATTCTACTTTAGGAATCTTAGCTTAGGGTTTCTACTTGGATAATCTAGTCTTATGGAGAAATCTTGGATGCTTTGGCATTTCTCACTGATCCTTATAAACCATAACAACCTCTTATGAATACCCTTTGGAAAAGAGATATATTGAGTCTCAATGGGGTTTGTCTTCTAGGTAAGTATCTCTAACTTTGATCCTCTCTTTAGTAGATATAAGTAGCATAAGTAGTGGATTTTGAATAATATTACTCTTCTTCTCCATACATTAAGGGTCTTACCTATAGATATCTTAATTAGGATTCTCTTGTGTATGTTTATTTTCATTTGTTTTCTAATCCCCATATTGTGCCACAAGCCTTTGTGAGAAATAGATTAGATTTCATTGCTTTACTTGTTATTAGTATAGTTAATATGAAAAAAATGGACGTAGTTAAGTTTATTCCATGATTTTTCTTGACTGGAGGCTTTTAAACCCTCTCTAGTATTATTATTGTGGTAAGAGATCCCCTAATTAGGTCTAAAAGATCCACATATTGGTCATGTTCTCAATTATCTAATTTATCCCCAATCATAAGTGTAAGTATGATCTATCTTCTCTGAGCTAGGATTGATTTATAGATTTGATTGCATAAATTCTAGTAAACATGTAATGAATCTAACCCTTATAGGTTTTCTTTCATGTTTTTCATTTCTTATCATTTTATTTATTATTTTTCTATATTTTTGATACTAGGTCGATAGGGACAATATAGTTTCTAAATTTTGTGTACTAGTTTAACACAATCACATAAAAAATGACTCTATTATTTATGTGTAAGTCTTCATTAGATACAGGTTACTAGGTTGAACATATTGACATATTACTCTTATTAAGTTCCAAAATAGCAAACTAGGTTGAATATGTTTACATAATATTCTAGATAGTTTCTAGAAAACATACTAGGTTGACAAGGATAGTATAGTCATCTTAAGCATTCGACATAGTTGGTAAAATTTGCAAGTAACATTCAAGGCACTTCAATAGAAATTTCACATTCCTCAGCATCTTCCAATCCACCAAGGTACCTTTCTCTCTCTTTTTCATTTAATTTCTTCTTTACAGTTCTATTTGACAAAGTTTGCAATCTTTAAAACTATCATCATACATCAAACTAGGCTGACCTATTCATCTTAGTTTTGTATTCTATCTCTCATCTAAAAGACTAGGTCAATCTGATCGACTTAGTTATTAAATACTCTGGCTTATATGGTACAGTAGTGACACTATCAACTATGTTCTATAATGTTTGCATATACTATCATCTAAACTAACTCTATACTATGTTTCAAATTGGGAATTAACAACATGTTCTAGTAATTACGTCACACTTTCACTTTTAGTTATTTTTGTGCTTAGAGTAGATCACATAGTCTAATTAAGTGGTTATTCAATACACCATTTAGTTATATTATTTTTCTCTTTATTCCATACACTACCAAATCACATAACATCAAAATGCATTCAAACATTTGTCTTCCTAAGGCCTACCTACTTGTATTTCATCACCAAGGGGAAGTTGACTTGGTTTTTTGGCCAAGTATAAACATGTGATTAATGGTATATATTAGCAAATCACCTGACATCCTTATCATTTCAAGATTGTGAAGTGAGGGGGTAGTTCCCAATACCAAACCAATACCATTGCCCACATAGATCCCTTTTAGCCTAAACATCCTAAAACCATCCATAGATTTCTTTCTAGTTCCCTACTTCTACCAACTTTCTTATCACACTTTATAATCTAACAACATTCAGGATGACCACTTAGCATTTACTTTTCAAGTTGATTGCTTTCTCTTTGTTCATTATATGTTATATTATAAAAACTTTCTTTGGCACCATTGGTGCAAGTTTTTATGTTGTGTACCTTAATTGGATCATTCTCATTAACCCAAATGCTTGTGTGTCCTTTAATTTATTTCTTTAAAGTACATTGCAATATTTTTTTATGTTTTGAGTACACTATCATTCTATTCAACATAGTCTCTTACAGACTATTTTTCTCCCTACCTATAGTACTAAGTCAACCTAGTTGACTCTGTATCTCTTTTTACCATTTAGATTACAGTACTAGGTAAACCTAGTTGACTATGTACTCTTATCAAACTCTATTTTCCCTAATTTGCAATATTAGGTCAACCTAGTCGAGTTTGTACTCTTATTGTCTATCTTGTCTATCGAAATCAGTTCTCTATTTTTCCTTCCTTAGCATTCTATTAATTTTTCTCAATTCATCACGAAGTCTCTTATCAAAATCTTCTTGGACAACTTGAATCCATTTAGATAATAAATGGGATGTTCATTTCTCCCTCTCTTTTCCTCCTAAGAGAACCCTCACTCTTAGATTACCTTTTCCCCTCCTTCATTTATGGATTGTAGCATGGTTTAAATCACATCCCAATATGAATTAGGTGGATCTAATCCTTTCTATACTTATTAAGACAATTCTCATCTTCAATCCCTTCAACATAATTTGGGAGAAATTGACATGAGTGTGTCCAACAATCCCACTAATAATCAAACTTCTAACAACCCTCCCCTAATACCAATTCAAGGAGTTATCCTACAAATAATAACCCACCAATTGATATGACTCAACTTCTTGCACATGTCATACAATAAATGAACATAATTAAAACTTATAACACCTCTAAATTGATTCAACTATGTCATCATTTAATCAATATGGCTAATCAACCTCCGACTATCAATCTTCAAGCCAATCTAAATTTTATTCCTCCACCTCTTAGAGATGCCTTAAGAAATGTTATTCCTCAACCTATAACAAATAACAAAATGCTTTAAAATATCCAAAATGAGCCTTTATATCCCTTCATTGTATCTATTGATATTGGTAACATATCTCCAACTATCAAGTATGATGGGATTGAGGACCCTACATCCTTTATCAAAGCATTTGAAAATCTTTCCAAAGAGTGGATCCAAACTAATACCTTCACCACAACTAAAATTTTAGTTAAAACTTTCACTAGAGGTGTATTGGAATGGTATAAATAGCTTACCCAAAATTCCATTTTACAAATTGATGATTTAGTCAATCTTGTATTCAAAGAGTTTTAACATAATGTTCTTCCCAAAAATTGTCTTAGCCACTTCATCAATGCTAAACAATCTCCCATCGAATCAGCTCATGATTTTATCAAATGATGGAAATATCTAGCCCATAAGGCTGACCATAACATGACTAATGATAATTTGTTTAAAATATTTATAACTAATTTAACTCTTCCTCTTCAATATGGTTTTCAAACTTTTTCTCCCCAAACACTTAATGAATCTTTTGACCAAGCTAAACGTCAAGACTTCCTCATGAAGAAAATTAAACCCAATACCAAATTCCTTAAAGAATATTTTCAAACATATACTAATACTATCACTAAAAATATTCCTCAGACCAAACCAAGAGTTGCCAAAGCTGACACTCCCTCATCTTCTCACATACCACTCACTATGCATCAAATGAAATAATTCTTACCATCCTCTAAACCTTTTAATTATCCTAACAATCATCATAAATGGTACTACCCTAATCAATTTTTTTGGTTCCACACCAACATTGTTCATTCCCATGAATATTATAGAGGGCTTACTAGATTTGTTATCTCATACATTCTTAGTGATTCCTTTAATCATAAAGCCATGATCAACCTTCATCATCAAGAGTACAATATTGCTTCTCAAAAATGACAAGCTTCCAAATATTCTTCTTCTAATAACCAAAAATATTTTCCCACATATAATAATCAACAAAATAACAAATATGTTTGTGTTATTGTGTTGATTATGACCAATATTACAAAAATTCTCAATATGTTAATGCAACTAAGGTCAATTATAATCACAAACGAGCTCATAGAGATCTTGTCATAAAACCTAAGAAACTATCTCTAGAAGAACAACTTCTCAAAGATGCTACAACCACTAATCTATATTTTAAAGCCCTTGAGGAACCACCTCATTCTTTTAAACCCTGAACCACTTCCATTCCTTCAAAATCTACCTTAGCTTCTAAAACTCATACTAGTTCTTCTTATAAATCTCATTGGAACTTTCTCAAAGAACTTAACTCCTTGCCTTGAAAGATTCCACTTATGGAGTTAGTTCATACTTCCCCTTATCATCACAATTTCCTTATGCAAAAATTACAAGAAATTGAAGATCCATATTATATAGATGAATAACCACCTTCTATTGAACCTCAACCTACCAACATACATACCATTGAAACTATTTGTCCTTCTTCCAAAACTTTATTGAATTTCTTGAAGAGGACATGATTAATGATGAAATGCTTTTTCACATTGATGATCCACCATTTTTCATTAAAAATCCATTAATACTATCCTTATCCATAAATTTTTAGTTGAAAAAGACTCTGGTATTAATGTGACATCTTTGTGTCTCATCTAATAACTTGGTTATAATAAGGACCATCTCAATAAAACTTGCCTTACCTATCGTGGCTTTGATAAAACTAATAAAAATCCACTTGGTTGTATTTGTCTAACCCTAATAATCATACCTAAGATTATTTGAACTAAACTTATGGTCCTTGATCTGCTTTTATCTTATAACACACTCCTTAGTTACCCTTGGACTCATAGAATGAGGGCCATCACTTCTTCTGATAACCAATGCATTAAATTATTACATAATGTAAAATGGTATAAGAATAAGGATAATCCCAACCCTTGGCATATTCAACTTCCTAATCAAAAATCTCAATATCGCATTCCTACCATCAATGGTGTTCCCTTACCTAAGTTCATCAACATTAATCATAACTTACAAGCCACTTTTCCTGATTTGGATGATGATGAACCTAATGACTTACAACAACATGAAACACTACCAAGCTACCTCATTATATCTTATAGTGGATTCCCCCTTCTTTATTACCTTGTGATCACACTATTCTTCTCATTGATTAGATCACTGATTTTCCCCCTCCATGCAATGCTCAAGAGCCTTACTTACCAGAAGATGACTTCACATGAAATAACTATTGAGTGGATAAATTATTCCAAGATCATCTCACCATTTATCCATAAAATTTTAGTAACATTGGGATTTCACCTTTTGAAACTCCCCCTGAATCTGAATCATGTACCATTTCTCTAACCTATGATGATAAATACATCATAGCCCAAGCTCAATTTCAAGACTTGGATTTTCAACATTATTATAAAACCTTAGCTCAAATACATGTTTTCAATTGGGATGTTCATACCATTTCCATGGATCATGAATTATATCCCAAAGGTCATGTGCCTCTTATTAATTTTCCTTCATCTTCTCTACCACCTATAGATCCCATCACAACATCTAATCATTTCCCCATCAAAAAAACTAACAACACGCCAATCCCATCTGATCAATCTACTTCTCCTAATCTCAAGATTACATTATATGCCAAGGTCACTAATGTATTTTAAATACATTCTAAATAATATTGCCATGGTAATCAAATTCTAGATCTCAAAGTATATGTTGAGTATTATGGTCCTCTTCCCACTATGCCTAGTGATGAATTTATTCTTGAATTAATTCATACTCAAGAACCTCAACTTCCTTAACAACATCAAAAACTTAGGAATTTCAAAAATAAAACACCTTCTTTAAACAAATTCATCTCTAACATAAATCTAATACAATTTATTCTTTACCAAATTCACCATACCACTTCTAATATGTCAATGTTATTCTTATCAAAGAAACTACTTGCATTGAATATGGTATTCCATTATGCCCTCAACTAGTTACAATTTCTCATAAACTCTCACCTACTTAACATGATAAATTTAGCTTATTTTTTGATAAATATCATGAGATATTTTCTTGGTCCTATGAGGACATGCCTAGTATTAACCCTAGCATTGTGGTGCACAATATCATCATTTATTTCAATGCCAAACTTATGTGTCAAAAACAATGGAAATTCCCACCTGAGGTTTTTACCTTATGTCACAAAGAAATTATCAAACTTCTTTATTCTAAGTTTATCAAACTTGTGGACTACTTATAATGGGTTTCTAACATAGTTCTCATTCAAAAAAAGGTCACCATGGTCATTTGCATCTACATTGATTTTCATAATCTTAATCTCACTTATCTCAAGGATAATTTCCCATTAACTTAAATAGATGTCATTATTGATTCCATAACTGGTTATGAAATGTTATCTCTTATGGATGGTTTTTGGGGATATAACTAAATTCACATTACTCCTGAGGACCAACATAAGATAACTTTCACCACATAATGGGGTAGCTATTGTTATGTTAAAATTCCCTTCAGCCTCAAAAATGCCAAAACCACTTATAAATGAGAAATGACTCATATATTTCATGATCTTATCCAGAAAATTATATAAACCTATGTGGATGACCTCATTACTAATTCTAAAAGTCGTAAGACTCATCTTTCTAATCTTTCCATCATCTTTGATTATCTTCTTAAATTCAAAGTTAGACTTAATAATTACAAATATGTCTTTGGTGTCACATCTGGAAAATAGTTAGGATTCTTAGTCTCTATTTATGGCATCAAACTTGACCTTGTTAAAATTAGTGCTATAATTAACATGCCCATCCTTCATTCCATTCTAGACATTCATGATTATCTCAATAAACTTGGGGATATTAGATGATTCATCCCAAAAATGACTCACCATATCCACTATGTTAATTCTCTTCTTAAGAAATTTAATGCTTCAAAATGGATGGAAAAAGCATTTGATAACATGAAATAATAATTACTTCACCCACCTATGTTTCATCCTCCTTCAAATGATTGACCTTTGATCCTATATACTTATTCCACACCCATATCATTTGGGGAAATGCTTGCCCAATAAGATGATACCAAAAGAGAGTATGACATCTATCATATTAGTTGAGGACTCATTGAATATGAGAAATGCTACACAAAATTCAAATGTGATTGCTTCACCATATATTTTAGATCTAAAAAGCTTTAAGATTATATGCTTTATCAGACCATTTATGTCATCATTCATTCTAACCCCATTTATCACTTCTTCTCTAAAGCCTTTCTTCCTAGAGATATAATTGGTAAATGGATGGTCCTTATCATGTAATTTGATCTCCAAAATGTTACTCAAAAAGTTATCAAAGGACAAGTCATAGCTGATCAGCTTACCATAGTTCCTGTACTCACTAATAATCACCTTCAAGATAGTCTTCCTGATGACAATATTCTCTATATTAAAGGTCTCAATAAATATATATCTCTTAAAGATTACTTTCATAAATTCACTATTGATATTTAAGTGAGTAATCTTAATGAATCTAGTATCTTCCCTGATATTACTAAACCAAAATTAGTCATCTAAGAACTTCTTAAAATTAATGATGATTTACATGAGGATATTTGGACCCTTCACTTTGATGGTGTTAAATGTCTTCAAAGAGATAGCGTAGGTTACATTCTTACCAGCCCTCTTGGAAAAATCATACCTTTAGCTTTTTGCCTAACATTTAATGTCACTAAAAACATTAAAAAGTACAACTCTCAAATATTAGGGATGAAAGCTACTCTTGATTTAGATATTCAATACTTTCATACTTTAGGTGATTATCAGCTCATTTTACACCAATTCAATGGTGATTACCAATGAAAATTTGAGAATCTCATTAATTATCATCAAATTGAAACTATTATTATCAAATATTTCATTTCTTTCACTATCAATCCTATCTTTCGAGATCAAAATTCTATCATTGATTCCCTTGCCTCTTCGGCATCTTTCTTTCATCCATGCCAAGTTTTTTTTTATCTCACTTTTCTTATCCAAATAAGAAAATATTCATCCTCTATTCTACCATAATATTCACTTAGCTACCACATTGATGCTTTCACCATTTGACAAAGCCCATGGTATAAAGACATCATTCAATTCCTAGAACATCAAACTTATCCTCCCAACTTAAACTCCCACAAAAAGACTCACATTCACAAACAAGATTTTAAGTATGTATTTTGATATAACATCCTATATTATCACAATGTTAAAGTTACCTTACTTTTTTGTGTTATGCAAGATGAGGTTCCTCCTCCTCTTACACAAGTACATGGGAGGATTTGTGGTGGCCACTATAGTGGACATGCTATAGCCCACAAATGCCTACGTATGAGATACTTTTGGCCTAATATTAAAAAGGATGCCATTAAATTTGATAAAAAGTGTACTCCTTGTCAAATTCATGATGATCTAATTCATTCACCTCTATCTGAGCTTCAAACTGTTGAATCTCCCTGGACATTCTCCATGTGAGGATTAGATCTCATAGGAAAATTACCTCACTCTCAAGATGGGTATGTCTTTATAATCACAACTACTAAATATTTCACCAAATGGGTTGAGGATATACCCATTGTTAATCTCACTAGTATCACAATTTATAAATTCATCCTTAATCAAATCATTTATTGATTTGGTGTTCCCTATACTATCATTTCAAACAATGGTGGTAATTTCAAAAATAAAAATGTCAAACAACTATATGCTTAATTTAAAATCAATCATAAATTTTCCACATTCTATCATCCAAAATTTAATGGCCAAGTTGAGACCACCAATGAAATATTTAATAAAATTCATGAAACACACACAGATTATCACCTTCACCTTTATCCTTCTCTTTGGGCCTATCATACTAGCATACATACTAATACTGGGGAAATGCCATTCTCTCTAATCTATGGCTCTGAATCAATCCTTCCATTAGAAATTGAGATTACCTCTCTCTACATCTCTCTTCATGGTATCATACCTAATGAATAATTATGTGAATCTCATCTTCATGCCTTTGATCTCCTTGATGAATGTCATCTTTCTACATTACAACATAATCACTAATACAAGGCCCATGTTGCCAAACAACATAATGAATGTGTTAAAGTTTACAGATTTAATGTTGGTGATCTTGTCCTTAAATTATATTAGATTCATGAAAAAGAAGGTAAATACACCCAAAAATAATAGGGCCCCTATTTAGTCAAAGATATTAGTAGTCTAAGTACCTATCACCTTGAAACCAATGAAGGTCATATTTTCAAAGAGCCCACTAATACATAATTCCTCAAGAATTATTTTTCATAATCCTTCCCTTATTTTCATGTTTTATTATCTATCTAACACTTTTTTAGGTTACTTACATAGGTCTCACCCTCTATAGAAGTTATCTATTTTTACAAACCTTAGTCCTTCCTTTTTGGTCTTTTGGTTTTCCCTTTTCTCATGATTTGCAATGTGAAACTATAGATAGGAGTTGATATTCCTCATGATGTACCTTTATCCTCTTTATTTTCATACTATTTACACACTTTTTTGATGCCCCTTGGTTTTCTCTTTGTGAGTTATAGTGTAAGACCATGGATAAGACTTGGCCTTCCTTACAAATACCATCTTTTTTTTATCCCCTTTATTTTTCACATGCTTTGTACACCCTCATGGGTTTCTCTTTTATGAGTTTCAGTGTAAGACCATGGATAGGACCTAGCCTTCCTCATAAAATCACCATTTTGTCATTTCTTTTCTAGAACGTGTTTTATAATGGTTATAAATTCTTGATCTTTTATCTCAACTTTAGCTTTTGCTTCTGTTGATAGATGGAATTTGCACAAATAATTTATGTTAGCATGTTTTCCTCCATTTCTCTCATTTTTATGATAAGGAATCATACTTTACTGGCATTATATCCTTTTTACCCTTTTTCACATTTTTTTGATTTGAAGTCATTCAAATTATTTCATGTTTCATTCCTCTTTATTTCCTATCCTTTCACTCCACATTGGATAAAATAAGGTTGAAGTCAAGATAACACTTTTATTTTACCTAGATTTATGAGACTCTTAGACACCATGCTCTCTAAATTTCTCTCTCTTAGTAACCAAATACCCAACTATTCAAATGAAATTCATATTTAGCACCCATGTTTGGTTTTCCAAATCTATATGGAAGAGAAATAGAAAAATCCATCAAAAAGGTTAAAAGCCAAATCATTTAAAATAAAAGCAAATGGTATACAAAGGCTAAATACAAATTTCAAAAGTTAATATCACACTAAAAGACATGATTATAAGCACATATCCTATCTCTAATCAAAACTCAAACTCCACAAATGGCCTAACAATAGATTTGAGCTCCATTGGGGTGTGGTAGGTCAGTAGATTAGAATAAGAGAATTCAATAAAATCTATGGTGATACCTACTTTCTCACATAAGTACGTAATTTTTTCAATAGACTAATGGATCTGTAAAGGGTCTTGAGGAATGGGGAATGCATTATGGGAAGGTAGGTCCATTTTAAGTTTCATGCATATAGACTTTATCTAATGATCTATATATTTCATTTTTTGACCTAAGACTTATTTAGCTAAGATAAATTCTTCAAATTCCTTAAGGTTGAAAGTCCTCTTTTTTTGATAAACCTAATTTGAGTGTATTAACTTCGCTAAAGAGTTCCTATACCTTGGTTTTTCTTTCAAACTCCCCTCCACCCATTTCATTTCCCCCCTTGATAAGAAAATTGTGATTCTAAAGTTGTTTTCCCTATTATAGACTTCCTTCTTCTTCATATCGTAAGAACATGCTAACACTACTTTGTTTTAGCTTTATCTACCTTTAAAATAAAAAAATATGTTTTAGTAACTATGGATTAATTTCTTTACACAATGGATCTACTTTTATAGACATACTTTTCTTTCTTTTACCATTTTTCATTATTATGCCACCCTTTTTGCAGACACTTGAGTTCATTTCTAATTTCCTATACTTTTCCCATTATTGAGTGAGGTTGGATTGTTACTTCTCACTCATCAATGTTATTTCCCTTTTTATTCACCTTTTTCCATTAATGATTGAGTAGGGATTATTACTTCTCACTTATCAATGTTGTTTTACCATTTTTGCTTTCCCATCTTTATTTAGGTAAGGATTGTTACTGCTTTTACATTGATGTTTGATTACCATATTTTTTACATGTATCATTGGTTTGACTTGGATAGTTTGCCTTTCTTACTTAAGGTTTTACTTATTTTAGTTTTTTGGTCTTTAATAGCCTTGTCTTTTTGGTTACCCGATTTACTCTAAATTTTGACTTGGTCATTTGGCTTAACACAACACTTATCACCCTAGCTTGCTAAATTTACAAGTACATCCCATCCACATAGCATTAGTTATCTTGGCTTTCCTACATTTTTTTATTTTTTATCTTTAGTTTTGTATTCTTGGGTTTGTCAAAATCAGTCTCTGTGCCCTCCATAATCAAAACTACAAACATAACAGACAACCATCTAGCAATAAAGGTAAGTCAAGGTACACATATATTTAATTTTTAGTTATTTCCCTTTCCATCATTTACTTTCAATTATTTTTTCCTTAAAATACTACAACATTTTTTTAGCTTTAGCGTTGTATGTTACTATGTTCTTTCTTGAATAACCATCCCCTATTACACCTAAGTGACACATGATGAGCTTTGAGTCGGCAATATGTATACACATAATATTTTCAAACTTTATGAATTACTAATGATTTTTATCTTGAAAGAACCCATCAAGTCTCAATATCTATGAGTGCATGTCCTAAGAGGTGCACTATGAAAGGGGTGGGCAGACCATTGGTGCTTCATAATATTATTGTCCCTTATTTACACTAATTACCAATACAAATAGCTCCAAAAACATTCCCCTAAGCTATTAATCCTCTTTTGCACACTCTTCCAATAATTTACCACCTTTTATACCCCTTTTCCTAACCTAAAATCCTTCTAATAGTTTAAAGTTCTAGGTCAACTAGGTTGACCTTGTACTCTTATAGTGAAACTCATTTAGGGTCTAGTTCAATTTTGGCTAACCTAGCCCATGACCTAGTGAGATTCTATTAATAACGATACTAGGTCAATTGGGTCAACCCTATTAACCAAAACTTTTGGAAGGGTTTAGGGTTATATATACCTATATATACATATCCATTTCACCATTCTTAGAAAGACATCAAGAGTTATTATTCATTTGCAATTCTTTATCATCTACTCTTCCACCATTCCACTTGAGGACTCTTGGCTTAGGGTCTCTACTTAGTAAATATAGTCTTATGGAAAATTATTAGATGCTTTGGAATTTCTTATTAATCCTTACAAACCACAACAACCTTATATAAATCCCCTTTGGCCAAGGGAGTGATTGAGTCTCAATGGGTTCATCTTCCAGGTAAGTATCTATTACTTTGGTCCTCTCTTTAGTAGATAAAAGTAGAATAATTAATGGATTTTAAATAATATTACTCTTCTTCTCCATGTATTAAGGATCTTACCTATACATAGCTTAATTATGATTCTCTTATGCATGTTTATTTTTATTTGTTTACTAATACCCATATTGTAAAAAAAGCTTTGGTGAGCACTACATTAGATTTATTTACTTTAATTGTTATTAGTATAGAGAATATGAAAACATAGGACTTAGTTAGGGTTATTGTGTGATTTTTCTTGACTAGAGGATTTGTAACCCTACCTCGTATTATTATTGTGGTAAGAGATCCCCTAATTGGGTCTAGCAGATCCACATATTGGTTAAGTTTTTAATTATCTAATGTATGCCTAATTGGAAATGTAAGTAGGATCTATCTTCTCCAAGCTTAGGATTGATTTGTAGATCTGATGCATTTTTTATTGCATATAATATGCCTTTAATCCATTGCCATTGAAATGCATAAAGAACATTTCACTAGTCAATGTGCATAGCTTACATGCATCAGTCTCTAATATCCTATGGATGACATAAGGTTCCATCTACCTAATATATAACCTAACTGAGTGCTTGAGGTACTTAGAGTCATATAAAAATACTAGTGCACTTTATATAAATACCTTATTTTTGATGTGCTTATCATGCCATACCTTTTGGTGCACCTTTTTTTATCTTCTAGCTCCATCATTTTTGGCTTCATGTCTTGTCCAACCTCTCTAAATATTCTAGGCATGAACCTAAATACTCATGGTAATATAATAAAATAATATTTGTGATGAATAATGAGGGCACTAATAATTTCATAGGTAAAATAACCTATATGCCAAATACCATTTGGAATGGTGTACCCATGTGCAGACACTTGTATGTTGTGTGATAGACCCATAATACCACTGACACATGATCATCCCAAAATTTGTGACCAAAATCACATATTTTTGTGAGGTACATCCCCAATATTTTATTTAATTCATATGTAGTACCATTCACTTGGGGATGATAGGGTTTCATTTTATGGTACACCACTATATATTCAGATAGTAGGATCTAGATTGTTTCATTGATGAAGTGCATGCCATAGTCACTATTCAAGCTAAGAGGGAATCTATAATGACTAATAATATTCTCCTAGATGAATCTTGTTTATATCTAAACTTTATGATATTTTTTTGGTGCTATTTTATCCCACTTAGTGAAGTAATCTATGGTAGCTAGAATGTACTGTACTCCCGTATGCCTCAAAGTAGGAGTAATAGGCCCAATAAAGTTGATGGTCTATTTTTAAAATGGTACTTGGGAAAGGATAGGGATTAGAGGTATCTCATCTTGGTGGTTTGGTTTTCCTATGCACTAGTAGATGCCACATGCTTTGGTGTATTCTTTTGCATCTTGAAATAGAGTTAGCCACCACAAGCCTGATTATAGTACTTTTTACACCATGGAATCTCCATCACAATTGCCTTCAATAATTCCCTCATGTACCTCTTGTATTATTTAATCCCATTTATTATCTAGGACACATAAATACATGACTTCATCATGGACTAATTTGTACAGTTCCCTACTGATGAGTTGAAAAGGGGTATTTTGAATTGCAAGCTACTTGTTCTCCTTAGTCATCATGGTTTGAGGTGTATATATGGAGTTCAAAAATGTGGTGATTTTTTCCAAGTCCTATAGTAAATATTGGACCCTATAAATTTGTGAATCAAGCATATCATCTTTAATTGGAATTATTTCATCACCAAAGTTGATGTGGGATAGATGGTCAAGGCATGAGTTTTATTTTACAATATTCACTACCATAGAGAATTAAAAAATTTGAAATAAAAGTATGCATTATCAAATGTGTCCATGTAAAAAAGGCTTATTCACCAAGTACTTAAATGCCTCATGATTAGTGAAGAAGATGAAGGGGGTCACCATCAAATATTGTTAAAACTTATGTAGGGCATAGACCATAGTAAGAGACTTGTACTCAGTTATGGTAGTTTATTTTGCCTTGGATAGTTTTCTAATTAAAAAATTAATAGCATGATCCATTTTTCCTTAATCATGTTGCACAAGTATGGTACTAATTATAGTAATAGAATCATCAACAAGAAAATGGAAGGGAGTTACCTAGTCAAGAAACTATAATATTGGCGCACTCACTATTTTGATCTTTAGGGTCTCTAAATCATCTTATTTCAATGCACCCCAATAAAATGGGCCTACATTTCATAAGAGGTCTTCTAGAAACACCATAATCTTGTCATAATTTATTATAAACTTACTATAATACCCATAATGCCCAATAAAGTTACAAACATATTTCTATATTAATGGAGTTTGAAGCTGAAGGATGATTGTAATCTTGATTAGATCAACAAGTAGACAATCCTTGAAAACAATATGCTCAAGTAGAGTGCCAAAAGGAATTTCAAAAATGCACTTCTTGAGGTTCAACAAATTTTGGAATTTCCTATACTTTTCAAACATTAGGTGAAAATTATGATAATTATCCTTCACCAACCCCTACATTATCTAATCATCTAAGTATACTTCAAGGAATTTTTGAATGAATTATTTGAATGCAATGATGACCACTTAGGAGAAAATAGCTAACACATTATTCAAGCCAAAGGGCATCATGTTATATGTGAAACACCCCCATTAAATCACAAAGTTAGTTTTGGGATTGTCCTCCTCCTCGATCTATAATTTATGGTATCCTAATAACCCATCAATAAATGTGTATATTTAATAACCTATAATACCATATAATATTTTATTAGTGAATGGAGTTAAAAAGGGTTCGGTCATGCAGGAAGTGATCAATAGTTTATAGTCAACACAAATTTGGATGTGCCCATACTTTTTATGCTAATGACCTTAGGGATAACCCATTTGGATTCCTATATAGGGTAGATGACACATGTGTATAACATGTCATCAATCTCTATCTTGACCTTGGCATGAAGATTTGGGTTCATCTTGTAAGGCCACTTCTTGATGGGTCTTACACCATCAACTAGTTTGATGCTCATATTATTGAGGTATGTGTGTTTACCTTTCATATATTTATAGTTCCATAGGAAAAATTCTTGTAATTCCCTTAAGAGATCAACAATATGTGTCAGTTCCATGTCAGACCAATATGTGCCCAGAGTGGAAATATTTAATTCCCCATCTAAACTAATATCTACCTTGGTAGTTTTTAATGGCACTCAGTAGGTTTAATTATTCTCCTTATGTAAATCCTTGAATTTTATTCTACCCTCAGGTGTTTCTACCCAAAGCTAGGTCGGTTCTTCTTTTGGGGTACTATCCTCAACTTGGTACACTAACTTCCTTTTGCCTATTAAATTATTCTAGTTATATGCCTTCCATGTGTCATCATCTTCATCACTAGAGTAATTTTTGAGATTTTTCTCTTTGAATAAGCTTGGGAGAACTAATACTTTTTCATCAAACATGTCCTTTATGATCTTCTCTAATATAGCAGTGTCCTCAAACACTAACCTTTGCACTACTTGTAAAGGCTCAATCAATTCAATATTTTGAGAAGAAAAGGAAAAGGTATAAAAAAACCAATCCTTAAGGTCATCCTAGTTGGTTGTTTTGTGATGCATCTCATTAACTATGTACCATGCCTACACCTAAGTCTTCAAAGTCCTATAGAAGGTGTGCATCCATAGATTCCTTATGGCATTTTCATCATAAATAGTCCACATTTATTCACAAAGATGCACATGTGTGATAGGGTTGGAGTCACCAGAGTAGGCTAAAATTTTTATGTCCTCATTGCTCTTTTCAAATCTAGTGAAAATGGCTACCTTCACATCTTATAAAATTATAAAGCTAGGCTTTTATGTTGCCCACCAACAACCAGTAGTATTCTTTAATGGATACACTAGTACATCCATTCTATCCACCTCTTTTGGGATGTATGATTCAAGGTCATGGACATATTCATCTACTAGATTAATCCCTTCATATCTTAAGATCACTACAATTTTTACCTTACTAATGCAAAAAACACTCATGTCCCCTTATTTTGGCACAAGGGACCCATTTTTTGGGAGTATGATCAATCTATACCCAACCTATCTTTATGAATTTTGGCACTTTTATGTGAACTAAGTAACACCATCGACCAATGGTAACATATGCTTTCTCAATCCATAAGTTTCAAGAAACATCAATGGTGTAGAGGTTGATTGTCTATCTTCTCAAGAGAGGATTCCTTGATCATTTGGGTCTAGAGTCTTAGTAACTTGCACCATGATGTTATAGATATGGTTGATCTCATCTTTGATGTCCATGCTCTTATCATAGGGGGTCTTTGGTTATTTAAGAGAGGTATAACTACCCTCTCCTTTCCATTATCAAATTTCATGTAACGCCTTTTGAAGTGCATATCTACATTATATTCTTAATGCCATGGACTTTCTAGAAACATCAGGTAGTTATCCTACTCTACCAACTCTATTACTTAAAATTTAGTACAAAATTTGGCACCCATGATATCTATAACTTCAATATTAATAATTTTAATAGGTTTCACCTGGGTCTTATTGACCATGAAAAGTACATGAGGGGAAGGTATTAGGGTTGGTCTACCCATTTTATCCTAGGAATTATTGGTCAATATGTTGACCTTAGTGCCTATGTCCACAAGAACCTCACAGATAGACCATTTGTAAATAGTGGTATCCTCCAAGAGTTCTTAGTCATATTTAATATTTTGTGTATGTTGAAATTCTCACACCCTCTCCATATGTGGTGTTGAGACCTCAACTTGTTTATGACCTGCATGATCTAAGAACAAGTTTTTTAATAGGGGCAATATTCCCTCTATTTGAAGGAAGCATAAAATCTCAATTAATTCTTGAATTTTAGATTCTTTTCTATCCTAAATTTTACAAGAGGTGGAAACCCTCACTTCTAGGTCCCATGTTTATTGGATCTCTCCTTGCAGGTTTTAGATTACAATCATAGCCTATTGTAATGCATATTTCTATCATGTTGGGTCTAGGTATGACACAACTTTGGGTTCAAGCCATGTTATGTAATCATTTTAACCCTTATCCCCATACTCTAGGTGGAACTCAAGTATTGGTGTTATTGGTGGCTGAGTGGTGGATCCACTTTGCATAGTTTCTTATACCTTGATTGCCTTTATGCATGTAAGTTGTGGATTTAGTGTCTATTTATCCATTTTCTACTCATGCCTAATCATTTTTTTGCCCTTATCTATGTCAATTCTACCTTAGGTCAAATTTTTATATAAGTCAGGGAATTATTTGACCTTATGGGACCCTCAATTATACCCACACATGGGATGTGTAAGGAAATCACACTAATAATTATCTATTGTGCCATAGTTATAACATGAGCATGATATAAATCTTCCTCTACCACATCCTCTACCTCACCCTCTAGTGCCTCATTACATTCTAAAACCTTTATTCTATTATCCATAGCCATAATTTCCTTAGTTTTATTTCCTTTTGACTACATTCATAGCTTATCACATGCCCCTTTCCATGTTCTCATGTTTTTTATCAATCACCTAATAATCAGTAGTGGTATGGGTATAGGCATTGCACAATTGATAATAGATCATTATGTTGACTTGGATGGCATGTTATAATAAAGGATAGTTTTAAACATCATGCACTTCTCGATATACTTCATAAATTATAATCAGAGTATGCACATTCCTCCATGGGTAGTTAGTTCTATTATGGCCTTTTAATTCATAATCGGTACACCATATCCCACCTTGAGCCTCATGTAAAGAGTTGGTCGTGAGATTTTGGATTTAGGAGGCCATAAATGTAATTTGTTCCTCCATAAATGGGTTGATCCCAATATCTAAACTTCTAACTACCTTAGATCTAAGCATGGCTTCAAGAACTTCTTGAGGGTCTATAAAAGTCTTCATGGAAAGTGCTCTTTGGAATGGCACAAACAACCCCTAATTAACCATTGTGCATGTTGGGAAAGGTGAATATCATATGGAATCTTTGATAAGAGAGTTTTGAACCTTACATCATATAGGCACACATTATCTGAGAGTCCTTAGGTAATTTCTTTTAGTGTGGTGATGCTTTATTATTCAAACTCCATAATGCCAAATTCCTTTAGGAATGTAATATTCAAGGTATCATAGTCAATCATGGCCTAGTTAGGATCAAATTTCATGTACCAATTATGGGCACAATCAATTAAAGTGGTTGTAAACTAAATATCCTTTCACTCTAATTAGGTTATGCCTCATGTGTGCCATTTTAGTTCATATTTCAGCACATGTTCAAAATCATTTTCCACATTGTAATACTTTGGCAGGTGCATAGCCATATCATCATAGATCTATTATAAGAGGTAGTTAGTACTTGAGGTACTTGGCCCCCTAGTGCCTATCCTAGTGATGGTCTTCCAAGGCCTCCATCTATAGGTCTAGGAGTTGGTCCCATTATTAATGTTGGCATATTTAATGTCATTGGTGTTGTGCTACTTATTTGTGGCACTAGACCACTTCTTATAGGTTGTTTCCCACCTTGAATTGATAATATTGACTGAGTTGGTATGATCACATTCAACATATATTATGGTAATCTAGTGTTTAATGGTCTATATGTAGTTACACTCACCTCCTTGTATGGAATAATCTATTCAATAGCAAAGTTACACTCTAAATCTACAAAACATCTCAGATTTGAAGTGTTAGTAGGGTCAACAAACACTTTTGTACTTTCTTCAATTTTAGGAACCAGTACATGAGCATGAACCATAGGTTCAAAAGGAGTAGGCATGTCAATTATATCTATAGTCACCAAATTCTATAAGAACCCAATGAATTCTACCCCTATAAAGTATTGATCTTGATTCATCACTTAATTATACCTCTCATCTTCACATTGCTATCTTTAAAGAAATCTTACCCCATGCCCTTCCTACTCACTACAGGTTCTCTCAACACTTCTATGTTCTATATCTTCTATCATTCAATGTTGTCTCTTATTATAGGTATGTCTTATGATCTTTCAAGTGTTAATTTATTTGTCCTCTTACATTATGCTTCACCTACACATCCTATTCTCCCATTTTTCATAGCTCATATGTGAAAGGATTTTAGCCTTACATACCCAAAGTTTTAAAACCATAGTCAACCATTTATTTTTTGAGCTCTACATATAACTCCTTCATAAATGTGCCTCTAGGGTTACATAAAAATTGATACTCCACTTATTTAGGGCATGAATATGTTGAGACTACAAACTTAAGTATGTAGCTATTTAGAGCTCCTTACCACCATTTATCTATTACTCTAGTCTAGGTAACATCCAAGGGCTTAATCCTCTCTAGGTGCTCCATTGTCCACTCATAGCACCATCTATAAATTCATCTTCTATGGGTTGAATATGCATCTAGCCAGCTGTATACATTCTCAGGTAACTCACAGAAAAATATCTCATACAACACATCATATAGGTTATCCTGAACCCATTTTCTTTGATTTTGTCCTTTATAAGTTGGATGCTTTAGCATACAAAAATAAGAAGTAAAAGGGGCCCACATTGGGCTAGTTATGCCATGGTGTGAGGCTTTAGTATGGAGGAGTTAATAAATATAACAAGATATTTAGGTAGATCCATAGGCACAAGCCCTTCGTGGACTAAGCCTAGTATCATTGAGGTGCTTAAAAGGTCACAAGGGTACTTTTACTCAAATTAAACAAATGTGAAATTACACTAGTATTAGGTTATTGGCATAGACCTATACTCATCCTTCATCCTGAATAATGGTGGCATCATGAAAAGTGCAAAAAATCCATTAAATTAATGAGCTAGTAAAGTGCATAAACATTAATTAACATAACTTCATCAACAATATGACATTATAAATATATGCATTCTATTAGCAACATAAAGATACATGAAAACTAGACACATTACCTTTTGATAAAACAAACTTCATCATTAATGAAAGTTCATAATAGAGTACATATTCAAATTATAATGCTTAACAACCAAAAGGCTCACAAGAGAACTTGGGCATATAAAAGTAGAGCCTTAATGGCCTCCATGCTATTTCTAAAGCCTTAATGATAGATGGAAAATGTCTATAGATATTTGATTTCACTAGATCTCCACTATAGTTTTTTTCATCCCTTATCTCTTATGTCTTGAGATCCTTAAATAAGCCCTCAAAATCATCTTCCCCAAGGTGTAAGTTGCATGCAAAATGTTAAGATGGAACTTGATCATCATAACCATAGGCTCTATAACTCCACAAACTCCATATTTTAGCTGCCACATCTCTTTAAATCCTTGAATATGCCCTAAAAATCTAAGAGATACTTAGCCTTTTTCCAGTTGGTACAAGATATGCATTACAACTTCCAACTAGCTACAAAAATCCCAAAGGCTAACTACTTGGAAAAATGATCCTCTCACACCTAGGTGAAAGTCATGTTGGTTTAAATCCTCTACTAATGGGTTAGGGGACCAACAAATCATCTTTTTTTAAAATTAGTGTTTTAGAAACAAGACTCAAAATTATATAATTCATGTTCTTATACCATCTTCAAATTTTTAGTGTATCCATGTCAAATAATCTATAGAAGATGAGATTTTTCAATTTTTAGAAAAAACATGTCCATGGGTAAACCCATTTTTTCCCCCAACTTTATACACTTACACATATGTTATTTATCTCATAATTAGTATATAGAATATTATTTTTATATCACATATACATTTCATTGGTATTCATGAGTGTTATGTAAGAGATACATATTTCTAATGGATTAAGGTGTTGGAATTGCCTCCACTTAGTAGCCTTGATAAAATGGGGGCATCTTATTCATAGATGAAAATATCTATAGGTGTTATCATTCCATGAATCCTATATTGTTGAGGTTTATATTATTTCCAAATTTCTTACTAACATATCCACATTTCATTTTGTACATTAATATGTTATTTTCTAGGATATGATCACATTACATATGCATGTTTTATACTACATTTCTAGTTCTATGTCCCACTAGTGATATTACTTGTATATATTAGATTAGATATTATTTATCTATTGTGTGTGGCCATTGGCCCTTGTGTGAAAAACTTGTTTGAACATATCTATGATATATTTTTTGGTATGTGTGACATTTGAACATGTCCATTATTTTTATCCCTTGGCCCTATGTTGTGTGTGGCATTTCAACATGTCCTTTACTTGTGACATTATTCATTTATTTTGTGTATGTCCCTTGGCCATGTGTGTGCAAACTTACATTTTTTTACATTGTACATGTTATTTATGTGAGGCCTTTGGCATTATTATTTGACATTGTTATCATTATGTTTGTGTGTTTGTTGAGCTTATTTAGTTTTATGAGTGTTATGATCCATACCATTCATTACTAACATATAATATACTAATTCTACATTTTATTACTATGAGCTTCATTGACACATTTATATAGGCATTGCCTCATATGTTAATAGAAAAATCAAATTAGTCAAAATTTATTTTGCTAATATAGTTTTCACATGTGCTACATTTTCTAATGATTACATCTTACTATGCATGTTGTATTTAACTTTTATTTTGATATGGGTTACTTTCAATATCAATTCCCTCACCTCAAAAGGGGGGCATTTTAATGAGATTTGTATACATGAGATAAGGCTCTTCAAGATCAAAAGCTAGATTTGACACAAAATATAGTTTCAAAAGTTGTAAAATAATTCAAAATCAAGTCATTATCACATATTATGGGAGAATATTCCATAATCATTCACTCATATTTCAAGATCAAAATGCAAATATACATAATTTTGAGTGCTTGTGTCATCACCTAAAAATGACACCTGAGTGATAAGAGTGTTACTTGAGACCACCTATCCCTAACTTATCCATAAAACTATTTTAGGGCCTATTTTAACATTTATCAAGCCTTAGTGCAAGCCATAGGCATCCCTAGACATCCCAAAATTATTCCTAGACCCTTATTATAACATCTTGCCACTTTATGCCTTAGGTTCTACCACTTGGAGACTAGCACCATAATAGATATAGTAGCACCACATGGCACTAGCATTATAATTATAGTGTTATTTTCCTTTCCCTTAGTTGATTCTTGAAAGTATGTCATAGGTGGTTCTTAGTTTTAAAGAAACAATACTCATTTTTTAATCCATAGAATCCAATGCATGAGCTATAACTTGTGTTAATATTTCTATATTTGGTATAATATAGGTAGAACAAGTGACTATTTCATAAATTTATATTATTTGGTGGTTGGGAGCCACCATGGCTCAATAGTTGATCTTTGATTTTGAAGATGAACTATGCTATTTAAAGTGAATTATGATTTAACCTAAGTCTAAAGCTAAACTAAGATGAGTATTTACAATGAAGCTAATCTAAGGTAAATTGGTAAAAAGGGATCAAAAGGAAGGTTAAGGTAGAAAAGAGAGGTGTTGTTGATCTTTATTTCAAACATTATGAAAAATTTCCAATTTCATCTGAACATGCATTTAACCAATGTATGTCATGAAGTAGCATAAGCTCAAATCCTAACACACATTAGACAAACATATAAGGATGGTATGAAAAGATTAAAATAAGAATAGGATTTACTTAAAAAATTTCACCCCTACAAACAAATAGTATTATCCAAGATGTAATAAGAGAAAAGAAAGTGAAGTAAATTGAAGAACTTTCAAATAATCTAGCATTAGCATAGATTAACAACTCTACATTTACATATGCAAATCTAGAATTCATAATAACCATTCAAATCTAAGAATAAGATCAAAAAAAGAGAGAGAAACCATGATATTAATTCACATAAGAAATAATGGACAAACTTTGTAGAACTCATTGCTTTGTATTAAAATTATCAAAAAGTTACAAAATAGTTTTGTATCCAAAATTCTCTCCCTTTTACAATGGGAAATACCTCTTTATATAGACCTTCATGAGGTATGTCAGTTAGTCAAGTCAAATATTAAAAACAAATATTCTTTTAAAATACTTTGAGAACATTTTAGACATTCTAAAATGACTAACTAATAGGCAATGTGCTTTACAAGTTGCACATACCTTTACAAATGAATATTCTATTTTCAAAAATATACAATGTCTCTATACAATAGAATATCCTAGGTCCACTAGCTTGACTTTGGGACCATTATGCTAATGCAGTCTTTACCTTCCCTACAAGATCTTAATTTTATAATGTTGTTCATTGATCAGTTGGAGATCAATGATAGGTCTCATGATTATTTCCTTTTCTTGATCTTCTAGGCCCTTTAGATCCCTCTCAGCTCTTTCAAAATATTTTTTGATGCTCTTGGCATCTCTTATCTTTTCCTCTAATGATAAAATCAGGCCCATTATCTTCTTGTTATTATCCCCTATTTTTTCTTATCCTTGATTCCTCACTTCTTGCATAAATTGAGTAGTTATATGCTTGAACTTATCATTAGTTATTATACCCAAAGGACTAAGTGTGGTGGGATCTTTGATTAGGTTGTCCAAAATGTGTAACATCTTATCTTCTTGCTATTTGAGGTCCTTAGAAATGTCCTCCATCTACTTGGACCAAATTTTTAAGGCCTTGATCTTATTAATTAATATAGCCATAGCCATATTAAAGTGGGCTAGGTTGATTGTCCTGAACTCAGGGATTTTATTTTTAGTCAAGACTTTGATCAAATCCTTCACTTGGTAGCTCAAAGCCTACCATTGTCCAACTTGGCCTATAACCATGGTATTTTGTTTATTCATTTCCTCTTGCATGGTCTTGATTTCATTTAAATAATTGAATAAATTAATCATGGTATCATCAAATTGCTTGAACCTATCCTCTTGGATTGACAAGATGGCTTATTATTTCAAATTCTTATTTTGTTGCAAGATGACCTTGATCTTTATTTACAATTGATCTGACTAAGCTCAAGCTATTTCAAGAATTTTTTCTTTAAATATTGGGTCCTCATCAAGCTTTTATCCTACCAATGGAGTCAAACTAAAAAAAGGTTCCACTTTTTGGAAAGTGAACTCCTCCACACTAACCATGGCTTTCCTCTTAGTTGCCCTCTATAAATTAGTAGTTGTTGGGTCAAATTTGACACCAAATAAATATTATGTTAACTTTGGATCTAGGGTCTCCATTTTTGCTCCACTTTATTCTCTTGGAGTAACCATTCTTTTTTCATCTTCTTTTTTCAAGGCAACTATCCATGGTTTGACCTCTTCCTGAATTGGGATATTGATTGCCTTCATCATTACCCAAGGATGTTGTGCACTAGGTACATTTTATAATTTACCATAGATGAACCATTTATGAATGGTTGGACCCTGAATCAATTTTTCTTCACTGAAGATATTGATTTCACTTAAAGGATGAGTAAAGTTCACCTTGGGCTTCTTGGTTTTAATTGGGACAATGGCTAATTCAAATTTTATTTTGGGGGTGTCTATAGGAACTAGATCCAACACTTCCTTCCCTTTCTCTTCATTTGTCTCCTTCAGTTTTTCATCTTTAGAATCATTGGGTAATGATATAATTTTGAGGGAATATTTAATGGTCTCACCAGGGTCTAATGCTACCATGTGCATTTCTTCAACTGGTGATCCTTGTTCCTTACCCTAGGTTGAAGATGATGTTATCTCATCAGGCCTCTTTTATATTGGCCTTTTCTCAATTTGTGCCTCAATCTAAGTCTCTACTTGTGATTAGAATAGAGGAGGTTTAAAAGGTGCACTTCCTAACAAAATATATTGCCTTGGCCCTAGTTTCCATATGTCATCACTTCTTTTTTGCTCCCTTTACATTCTAGACTCTGAATTGATGGTATGCCTTTTTAATCTAATGGTGACCTCAAATAATGATGAGTCCTTTGTGTATATTTGGTCATAAAGGCCAAGCTAGTGATCATAATACATAATTATTCCCTTGGACTTTAGGTGTCCTTTAACCCTATCCCAAGGATCCCACTACCTTAGCTCACCTAATTGTAAACTAAAATATGTCATGTGTCTAGATGTTACTTAAATTTTTTCCAATTGTTTGAATATATTCTTTCTAATAGTTATTTGGAGGTTGTGGAGGAGACATTTATTCTTTATTCTACATAAACCATCTATTCCAAGGAATAATTGATATGGTACCACCCATTCTACTAGATTATTGGGAATATGGATGGGTAGTCTGAGGGGTTAGCCCTAAATTCATTCAATTCTAATGATGGTGCAATATGGGTTTAGCCATATGTCTCCCATGGAATAAATTTACTTTTTGATTAAGGAGATAACTCTTGAAATTAGATTCCTAATGATGACCTTAATTAGGGATGGATAAACACAGTCACAAATGAAGTGGATGTGGTCCTTGTAATTAAATATTTGTAATTTTGAAAAATATTATGAAACTATTTATGCCCCATCAGGTGACCACTCCCTAAGGTTTGGGATTTTATATTAGAAAGTAAGGCATCCAAGAGGTATGCCATCATGTAGAATTGGTTCTTAGTTTTCTTCTTGACTACAAAAATATATCTACTTAAACATGTGCTGATAACTTCACAAAGAGGAGGGGTAAACTACTTCTTAATCATAAATTAGATTAAGGTCACCAAAATTTTGTCCACATATGTAGTGCTTGAATTTCCACATAACCTATTCATCATAGTCATGAGCATCCTAATTTTAGGTCTAAATTGGGCAATGGGGATGTTATTATTCAAGTATGAAAACACTTGGTTTCTAGAATATAGCCATAGGGAAAGGATTTCATCAAATCATTTTCTTTGGCCTAATTGTTGATTATGGTTTAGTCTACTTGGGGTTTAGGCATTTTCTAATAATTTTCAAATTCTATAAGAGAGATGTAAGCAATTTACTTGAAATTACCCTCATGAATAATCATACCCTTATCTATTTTTCCATCCTTAAAAATAGGAGAGAATGTCTATATAATACAATACCTCATGTTTTGATATAGCATAAAGGAGACATGTCATCTAAATGGTAGTTTCGTCATAGTATAGCCTCTTTGAAAACATGTTCTTCTCCTCTTCTCTTATGATGAGCTACTGGTTCTCAATGGTCCAAAAGAAGCTCAACCAATTATTGTCCCCTATATTTAGAGTTGTGGCATTGAATCGTGTCCTTAAAAATCATCCTCTTTGTATCAATGGTCAAATAGAGCTCCACATCCTCTCTAGAAACACCTTTATAAGCTTCCATGGCTTGTGAAATTGTTAAATTGATCACTAGTGGTCTATAGTTCAATTTTAGATCAAATTTTTCTCACATAAGTGATATTTCAACTCTCCTTGACTCATTTATAATAATCATAGGTTTCAATTAGGGTTTTCATACTTTCTAGGGCTTTCCTCAAGGTTTTTATAGTGCTTTAATGGTGGTATCTATTTATACTTATATGAGCTTCATGGCTTAGATTGTGTTTAGATATTTTTATTTATACCTTTGCTTTTCTTAGGTCTATAAAAGCTTTAAATTGGCATATTATGCTTATGTGGCTTTGATGTGGCATCATCATGGCATCCTACTCATTAATATTCAAAATATGACCATTTTTTACTTTTGTACATGTGCCAATATTTTATTGGTTACGTACCCTTTGAAAATTCTACCTTACCTCATGCCATTGGATATATTTACTTGGATCAATATGGTTTATTGATCTTGATCTTAGAAATCAAATGCCATTAGATGCTTTTTATATTCTCCATGGTTGTGTCACTTGTTACTTCCACATTCATCTTGATCTTCATTGAAATGTCAACATCAATATTACACCATTGGATCATCTATATCTAGATGAATGAATTCCATTGATATTGATCTACTTAGTTATGTCCCCTACTCTATAGACCATTAATCAAAATGTGTATAATTAGGTACATAGCATTTATCTTTGAAATATTCTTGAGATTTAGTTTCTGACTTGAGGTTATGTCATGTGTCATCCCCACATTCATTCTTAGGAATTTTGACTTTCCAACCTTTTTTCCCCCAAAAATATCAGTCATTTTTTGGACAACATTTGAATTATTTTGAACTATTTTGGCCCCATAGGCCAAAATTATATCTTCCCTTCCTAAAAATAGTTCTGTGCATTCAAATTCTCCATTATTCAAGTTTTTCAAATTTCTATAGACTCTATAGGCTTGAATCTATGGACTCTGTAGGCTAAAATCTATGGACTCTTTTCTACAGACTTCACAAAAAGGAATCTATGGACTCATTTCTATAGACTCTATAGGTTTAAATCTATGAACTCTATAGATATGTTTCTACAGACTCAACATGCTTGAAATCAGCAAGTTCAATAGGTTCAAAGGCTTCTACAAGCAAGTTCAATCAAAAGAATAAGTTTCCAACACGTAGTCATTTTCAGGATTGATTTAATGCCTTGGTTCAACCAAAAGAGTTCATCAAAAAGCTTCTATGCAATTTTTGAACCATTAAACCATTGAACCATTGAACCTTGAACCATTTTGGTTTAATGGGTTCAATGGGTTTAAAGGTTCAACATCATCAACAAGAGTTAAGCGCATTTGTCAAGGTTCAAAGTTTAACTGCTTCAAGGTTCAATGGCTTGAAAACACTTATCAAAGAGAAGAAGGCTTGAACCATTCAACTCTTAAACCATTGAACCACTTTGGTTCAAAGGTTCAACGGGTTCAAAGGTTCAACAAGTTCAATGGCCCTATGGTTCAACATAATTTGGCTCAAAGCGTTTGGTTCAAGTGGTCAAGTGAATGAATGGAATACAAGAAGATTGAACTGATTAAACCATTGAACTATTGAACCAAAGTCAGTTCAATTGACAAGTTCAAAGGGATGCCCCAAAGCCAAAGGAAAAAGAGTCTTTGTAGAAGGCATTAAACCAAGCCGATAGCCCTTGCGAAGGGAAATGAACCAATTTGAGTGCCCTTAAGAGGGAAACGAACAAAAAATGAATAAAGAGAATTCCTTTGGAAAAGTGAACCAAAGACAAACAACCCTTGCAGAGGGCAGGCAAGGAGCAGATAGACCGTTTCAAAAGTTTGAAGGATATTTTTGAGCTTAAACAGTCCTTGCGAAGGGAACAGTTCTCTTTTAGGAAAAGAACATGGCAAAATAGTTAAGGCAAGAATCCTTCAAACTTTTTGTCTAAAGGAATTCACCTGGGAAGAAAGCCTGACAAAAAACTTGACAAAAAGCAGAGGCAAAGGGAAGGAATATTTCCTTCAGACAAACTGTCTGAAAGAATTCCTTTAGACTTTTTGTCCAAAGGAAAAGTCCACCAAAATAGAAAACCCACCAAGGAAATAAAAGCTTGAAGGCCACCCAAAATATTCCAAAGGTTAGGTACCCTTGTAGGAGGCTCTCACTAGGGAAAGTGGACAATCTCTCACGACCCTAAAGGGCAAGTTCCCTCTAGGAAAGATCAAACCTCAAGTTGTAGTGGAAGCCACCACATGTCCTTCATAAAGATGCAGTGGAAGCTACCATGTGTCCCTCATAAAGATGCAGTAGAAGCCACCACATGTCCCTCATAAAATTGTAGTGGAAGCTGCCAAGTGCCATTTTCTGAGACACAATTTCTAGTAACTTTTAAAATAATAGAATGTGCCACATGTCAGAGGCCACCAAGTGGTAACACCCACAACTTCTTCCTTTTATTGATTAAGGATTATGGTGGGTCTTAGGTGAGTGGATAAACTCGAGTGGATCATGCCATGTGTCATCATTTACATGAGTTCAAAAGAGTCCTAAATGTTTCTACAGTGTTTCTATGAGCTCAGCAGAAACCACCACGTGTCATCATCCACAAGGCTCTCAAAAGGCCCCCAAAGCCTCTATAAGTTAAGTGGATGCTGCCACATGTCCTCAACTATTTCAAAATGGAACATGCCATGTGTCACTTGTTAAGAATAGTGTAAAGTGGCCAAAGCAAACAAGAAAGACATGAAGGAAGTGCTAAGGAGGATGATAGGCCTGTAGCCATCAAATTTAGGGCAACCAAGTAGCCATTGGCTTTCAAATGATGTTGGACCCAAACACATCAAATTTGTGACAATGAAATAACTATTGATCCTTAAAGGCTTAAGCATAGATCCTATGAACAAATTTAGTGACTGACTAAAGAGATAGCCTGAGAACTTAGATCTCACAGATAAGGATGAAATACAACAAGGAAAGGAGGAATGATGGAGAAAGATTAGAAATATCTATGCATGGGAGATGTTTTTAGAAGGTAAAGTAGTCCATTAGGTAGACATCAAAAAGCACAAATATTCAATGGCGTGGCTTGTCTTTCTACATTGAGCAAAGTGAACAACTAGAAACACATCAGGTGGCCCATATTAAAAACTGACACTCAATTCCAGCATAGCCCATGGACAGAATTTAAAATACATTGAATGCATCATAAGCCATCATTTTTGAGAAACAAAGCACCCAAGTCATTCTTGGAGCACTATATATAGGACTCTCTCTTATTGTCAAAAGGGGGATCTCTCAGTCTGTAATCAGAAACAAACCTCTGCCCAAATTGAAAGGCATTACTGAGACTTTGAGCTTAGATTGTTGATCATATTTCATTATTTGAATAAGAAAACAAGTGACTTTTCAAACTTTGTGCTAGAATAGCTTAGTTGTTGGGGAAATTATTTTTATGTCTATTTCCTTAATATGTTTTTTGTCCATTTGATTAAATAAGTAGAATTAGTGAAAGTGATCAGGAAGGTGTCCTAAAGCCGGTTGTGGAGAGACTTTGTGCTACCACAATTGTCTTTAGTTTGTCTATTTTTTCTATTCCTGTGTAAAAGATCTTGGGATGACTTTGTGCCCTCATTATACTTCATATTTTTTTTCTATATAAAATACCTTGAGATAACTTTTTGCCCTCATTATCTTTCATATTTCACTCTTTGGCAGTTGAGGTGGATACTTTATGCCTCATTTCATCCTATTGTGTTATTGCGCCCTATTATAATTACTTATCATCACCTAAAAGATTCCTTTTGTCTGCTGAATAACACTTTTGAAAGAAGAGGAGTGTCTTCTATCATTTCATCAGGATTTCTCCTTTGATTTGTGAACATCATCTCTAAAAAAAGAGAGATGGATGGTTTATCCTACTCTTGAGTGTTATTTTCTATTTATATATATAGTATATAGCTCCTGCATATCTATAGGGAACCTCTCCTTGATGAGAGGAGAGATTTGTCCCCTTTTGATGTAGTAAACCTATACATCTAGCCAACCAATTTCCCTATGCTATGGTTGAAGAGACTTATTTTGCTCATCAGTTAGCTGACTGACAAAATATTCACCCAACAAGTTTTGGTGACTCTGCTAGGGATGATTGTGCAATCTGAAGCCTCATGTTTTAGATTAAAGCAGTCCCTACCCTTATTCATTATAGACTCTAGAAACTCTATTTTATGTCTTACCCATTATCATTATAGCCTTACCATCTCCCTCCACCTCCATGCCAACTGGGATAGATTGCATAGTTTGAAGCCTCAAGCTTCAAGCTAAAGCAAGGCTAGTTATTTCCCATTTTTTTTTACAATATAATAACTCCATGCTATACGTGAAGCCAAAGGGCTAAAGGTATTATCGACCCTATATTTGAGTTTGTATAAAAAAGTAATTATGATTTATTTCCTTCACCATTTTGCCTCTAATGAACCAGGAGCTTTCTTACTACTAAATTCAAGTCTCCATTACTCGGCAAAGCATCCATTTCCATTATCAATAAAGCTTTGTCAATACTTACCCCTCTGAGATTTGGTATCCCACCTTTCCATAGTCATACAATGGTAGTTCAAGGTCCTTAGGGTAACTCTTTTAGCCCACTCAATTTAACTCCACCCCTGCATGAACTTCCACGCAGCTCAAGAAAGAATTTCTCCAAATTCTATGGTGATGGAAAGGTTCATCCTGATGAACATATCGTAGCCTTCAGCATAGCATGTGGTGTAATAGGAGTGGAATTTGAAGATGTGGTAGTTAATATTTTTGTAGAAACACCACAAGGTACTACTGCAGACTGGTTCTACCATCTGTAAGCTTGATCAATGACTGACTAGAACACCCTCAAAGCCAAGTTTGAAGCCATATTCAAACCTGCAAAAGATGCACATGCCCTGTTGGCTCAACTCACACAAATGAAGAAGGAGCCTCATGAACTAATGAGATATTTCATATCCAAGTTCAACAAATTGAGGAACAAGATTCTTGCTATTACTTAACCAACACCTGAGAATCTCAAAAGTTTCTTCATCAACTCTCAGCTACCTAAATTAAGTTTTCTACTGAGATGTGCTGGCCAAATAGACCTTGCTACAGCTCAAGATTTGGCCACTGAGGTGGAAGATGACCTTATCTTGTCATGAAATATAAGGAGATATCCAAACAAAGGTAAATCCTCTTCATCTTCCAAATATCCATCTACAGGTACCACTGATCCAATGGTGTAGAAGCTAGAAAATGAGTTGCTAGCTCTCAAAAAATAAATGGCACAAGGGATATCTTTAGCTCCTTCGTATAGAGATATGCCAAGAAGGACATTCCCCAATCAGTCATACCAAGGCAACGCTACCAAAAATCAAGGACAACCAAATCATCTTCCTCCCCTAAAGGGGAAACTTGTCAGTGAAGCACCCCCAACCAATTCAGCAGTTGGATATCTCAAAATAGAATCTAATTTCTCTTTCTAGCCTAAATTGAATCAAGAAAATGATTTTGATATCCTTTTAGAAGACTAGGAAGAATTAGCTGATGACTTCAATATTGGTTTCCTAAATTACCAAGATGAACCTAGAGGTAAAAGTGAAATAGTTGATGGATCATATGTTGTATTCACTCAATTTCAAAACTAGTTAGCCCAGCAAGCTGATAAGGGAAAAATAGGGGAAAGTTCTCAACCTGAAATCTCAATTTCCAAATGAGGAACTTCTCTACCTTTCTAACTAAAGGACCCCATGAGTAATAAAAAGGTAAGTACATCAAGCATTCCTCCATCTCCAACTTCAATTCCACAGACTAGTCCTCCCCCTCCTAAAAACTAGAAAGCTGAACTGCCTTCCTCTATTTCTAATCCATTTCAATCATTTAACATAATCAACCATGTCAAGAATACCAAAATTCAAATGTCTAAATTTGAATTCTTGTAATCCAATCTTGAGCAGTTAGATAGGTTAGTTCAGTGTGTGAAGAATAAATGTGTCCCTGCATGATAAGATGCTAAGAAGGTAACTCATGATTCCCCAAAGAACATGCCCATCCCAAAAAATCTTGTCATTACTTCTCCAAAATCCCCTAGGAAAATAGAGCCTTTCTATGTTTCCCTATTGATAAATGGTCACAAACTGAGAAATTGAATCATAGACTCAGGTGCATCTGACAATGTCATGCCTACCAAAGTGGTAGAATCTCTTGGTCTCACACTGACCAAGACATTTGGGAGGTGTTTCTCCATGGAGAACAAATAAGTACCTCTACTAAGACAAATCAAGGATGCCCAATTTGCATTTATAGCATTCTCAGACAAAAGGATTAAGATGACAGTCCTGGTGGCCAATGTTCTGGCCTCATACGACATTCTTCTAGGGTGAAATTTTTGCAAAGATGTTGGTGGAGAATTAAACATGGACCTATCAGAAGTGAGGATCTCTGTCAAAGGTATCATGTAGAGGCTACTTCCTAAAAAGGAATCAAAATATGTTGTCACTCAGACATCAGCCCCTAAAGCCCAAATTCTGTTTGAGCCTTCAGGTATGGGTAATTATTTTTTGACCATAGAAGATACTCATGTTTTAGCTGATGAAACCCAATAAAATGACAGTCTGAAATTTTTTTCAAATAGAACAATAGAAGACATGATAGAATGCAATGCAAACACAGAAGAATTCCCCCTCCCAAGAAAAGAGAAATCTAAGAAAGGATTAGTTTCAAATTAGGTATGGATGCTGGAATTTGAAGGTAGTTGTTCCTCTACTAGTTCAGGGGTTGGGATTGTGTTGATATCTCCTTAAGGAGATATTTTTCCCTCTTCATACAAGTTGCAGTTCAACAATACTAGAAATACTATTAAATATGAATCCCTTCTGCTTAGATTGAAAGCCACTAAAGACAAGGGCATCAAACTCCTTCATGCCAAATGAGATGCTGAGTTGGTGGTTTGTCAGGTGAGAAACCTATACCAAACCAAAAATGTGAGATTACACCACTATCAAAACCTAGTCTGGGATCAAATTGAAAGCTTTGATTCTTTCAACATCTCTATCATACCCAGGGAATTCAATGACTGAGCTGATGCACTAGTTTTTTCAGCAACTCTCTTACTCCCTCACCCAGACTTCACAAGAGGCAAATACACCATTGAGCTAGTTTTCTGACCAAGCATACCTGATAATGCCAGTCATTGGTAGGTGTTTAACAATGACAACCAAATCATCACCTTTCTAGAATAAAGATACAGCTTTGAATAGTTTCACTTTGAAGGCAATAATCCTCAAAAGCTTGAATCAACTCCTGAAATGAACTCAGATGCAGATGAAGAATTCTTGCAACTCAAAGGGAATAAAATTCCCAAAGGTCTAGTTTCCCTTGAAAATATGTTTGACAAATATGATAGATTCATCAAATAATAACAAATGGATTCAAGCACCTCCCAGGGGTTTGATCAAATAAATTTGGGTACCAAGGAAGATCCCAAAATGGTAAATATTGGGAAACATTGCACTTCTTAGGAGAGATTCAAGTTCACTACTCTACTCCACCAATACATGGATGTCTTAGCATATTCTTATGATGATCTGAAGTCACTCAGACCTAAAGAAATTTACCATGAAATTCCTCTCAAAGATGATTTAGTACCTTACAAGCAAAAATCTAGGTAGTACAATCCAAAGATATCAGGGACTATTTTGTCTGAGATACAAAAAATGTTGAATGCTAGGATAATTTTCCCACTCCATCATTCCACATGGATTGCCAACATAGTCCCTATAAGGAAAAAGAATGGTGAAATTTGCATCTGTGTGGATTTTAGGAATCTGAATCAGTCATATTTAAATGATAACTATCCTTTACCCATCATGGATCAAGTACTTAAGACAGTGATAGGCTCAGAGATGTTATCAATGCTAGACGACATCTTACGATATAATCAAGTTGAAGTTAGTGAAGCAGACCAACACAAGACTACTTTCACCACTCCTTGGGGCACATTTGCATATAGAAGGATGCCTTTTGGCTTGATAAATGCTAGCACCACCTTTCATAGAGAAATGGACCTTACTTTTAAGGTTGAGATGGGTAAGTTCATTATAGTTTATCTTGATGACTTTACCATTTTTTCTAAATATCGCCCAGATCACATACACCACTTGCAACAAGTGCTAGAGCGCTGCCACCAAAATGGCATTTCCTTGAACCCCAAGAAATCTATTTTTGGAGTAATAGAGGGGAAACTTCTCAAACACATTGTGTCCAAAGAAGGCATAAAGATTGATTCAGATAGAGTCAAGTCTATCCAAGAGCTTACCATGCCTACAAGTAAGATTGTTGTTCACTCTTTCTTCAAAAAGATGAATTTATTATGAAGGTTCATCCCCAAGTTTGATGAGAAGACGCGACACATTTTGAACATGATGAAGGGAAAGGCCACCTTTAGTTGGATTGAAGAAGGAAAGTCAGCATTTGAGGATATCAAGATTGCCATTGCCCACACCCCAATTCTGATTTGTTTAGACTACAACAAAGAGTTCATCATATACAATTATGCTTCTAAACACACGCTTTCAACAATTTTGGTTCAATAGGATAAAAAATGTATGGAATCTTCCATTTATTTCATGAGCTACCCTCTTAAAGCTCATGATCTGAAGTACTCAAACATGGAGAAGCATGCTTATGCATTGGTGAAGGCAGTCAAACATTTTTGCTTCTACATCTTAAATTCTCACACTACTACCTTGGTTTCTGATACCACAGTCAAATCCATATTGAATCAACAAGAGTTTGGGATAAAAAGAGGTAATTGGATTGTAAAGATCTAGGAGTTTGATCTAGTCATCAATCCAACAAAGTTGGTATGAGGAAAAGGCATATGCCAATTAATTGCTGATAACAAACAAAAAAATAGAGCATGAAGAAGTAGAGGTGGAAGACACATCGACAATCCTCTTTGTCTCCACCACGAATGAGTGGTATTTAGGTATTTCTCATTTTCTTACTTATGGTGAGTGTCTTACTCACCTATCTTACAAAGAAAGGAGGAGTATCAAGTTGAAATTTTCCAATTTTGTCCTTTAGGATAATGGCCTGTACAAGAGGAGCCTTGATGGAGTGTTTCTTTGCTGTGTGGACAAAGAAAAGCAAAGCCAAATTTTGAAATCCTTCCACAATCTAACTTGTGGAGGAAATTTTTCTGCTCCTATGACTACCCATAAAATTCTACGAGCCAGGTATTACTAGCCAACTCTTTTCCAAGATGCATATAAGTGGGTGAGAAAATGTGAATTGTGTCAACAATTTGTTGGGAAACCCAAGTTAGCTACCCTGCCTCTCAAGCCAGTGGTCATAGAGGAACCATTCCATCAATGGGGAATTGATTTTATTGGATTTGTAAACCCATCTTTAAGTGTTGGACATGATTATGTCCTTACAGCAATTGACTACTTCACCAAGTAGGTGGAAGCCATCCCAACCAAGCATGTTACTTCAGAAGTAATGTGCAATTTCCTTAAAGAGAATATCATTTCTAGGTTTTGGGTCCCAACCAACATTATTACTGATAATGTAGCTTGTTTCACTTCCCAAGAGATTACACAATTTTGTTTCTACTATGAGATTACTCTCTCCCACTCTTCTGATTACTTTCCACAAGGGAATGGACAAGCTAAATCAAGCAATAAGAACCTGGTGACTATCATCAAGAAGCTGGTGGATGACAACCAAAGGACATGGCATAAATCATTATTTGATGATTTATGGGTAGACAAAATGACACCAAAGAGGGTAATTGGTATGTCTCTTTTCCAACTTCTTTATGGTATCAATGCTAAGATACCAATCACCTTGGAATTGCCAGCATTAAAATTGGCTAAGGTAATTGAAGATCAGACATATGAAAGCCCCCTTGATAAGAGGATCATGTGATTGACTAAGCTAGATGAGAAGAGAACTATGGTGGTGGACTGAATCACTACCCATCAAAACAAGGTGAAGAAGCTCTTCAACTGAGAGGCAAAAAATCATGATTTTTAGGTTAGAGATCAAGTCTTACTATGGGACAAGAGAAGAGAACCAAAGGGGATGCATGGGAAGTTTGACTCCATTTGGAGGGGCCCATTTACTATTCATCAACTCAATGGTAAAAATATTTCCTTGCTAAAATATCAAGATGGTATGCCCTTTTCATTCCCTCACAATGGGCAACATCTGAAACACTTCAATCTATGAAGTATCAAATAAGATTAGCTTGTACAATATGTATATTTGTATAGTATTTAGTCCTATTTTTGTGATTTCATTTTTGTTTTTGTTGCCTTTCTTTTTGGATAGCATGACTCCATATCCCAATGGCACACTTCAAGTCACTAGAGATTTTGGTTTCTACTCCCCTTAGCTGTTCTAAGTTTTCAACTGAAAGAAGTTCCCCAACTGGAGCCAACTATTGTCCATCAAAAATATCAATCATTTTTTGGACAACATTTGAACTATTTTGAACTATTTTGGCCCCACAAGCCAAAATTATCTCTTCCCTTCCCAAAATTTGTTTTATGCATTCAAATTCTCCATTTTTCAAGTTTTTTAGATTTCTACGGACTCTACAGGCTTGAATCTATGGACTCTGTAGGCTAAAATCTACAGACTCTATTCTACAAACTTCACAGAAAGGAATCTATGGACTCATTTCTATAGACTCATTTCTATGGACTCTACAAGTTTAAATCTATGAACTCTATAGATATGTTTCTATGGACTCAACATGCTTAAAATTAGCAGGTTTAACAAGTTCAAAGGCTTCTACAGGCAATTTCAATCAAAAGAGCAAGTTTCCAACACTTAATCATTTTTAGGATTGGTTCAATGCCTTGGTTCAACCAAAAGAGTTCATCGACAAGCTTATATGTAGTGTTTAAACCATTGAACCATTGAACCTTTGAACCTTGAACCATTTTGTTTCAATGGGTTCAATGGGTTCAAAAGTTTAATGTCATCAACAAGAGTTAAGTGCATTTTTCAAGGTTCAAAGTTCAACCGCTTTAAGGTTCAATGGCTTCAAAACACTTATCAAAGAGAAGAAGGCTTAAACCATTGAACCACTTTGGTTCAAAGGTTTAATGGGTTTAAAGGTTCAATAGGTTTAATGGCCCTATGGTTTAACATAGTTTGGCTCAAAGAGTTTGGTTCAAGTGGTCAAGTAAATGAATGAAATACAAGAAGATTGAACCAATTGAACCATTAAACCATTGAACCAAAGTTGGTTCAATTGACAGGTTCAAAGGGCTACCCCAAAGCCAAAGGAAAAAGAGTCTTTACAGAAGGCATTAAACCAAGCTGACAACCATTGCGGAGGGTAGTGAACTAAGCCGAGTGCCCTTGCAGAGGGAAATGAACAAAAAATGAACAAAGAGAATTCCTTCAAAAAAGTGAACCAAAGACAAACATCCCTTGCGAAGGGTAGGCAAGGAGCAGATGGACCATTTCAAAAGTTTAAAGGATATTTCTAGGCTTAAATAGTCCTTGCAGAGGGCACAGCTCTCTTTTAGGAAAAGAATGCAGCAAAATAGTTAAGGCAAGAATCCTTCAAACCTTTTGTTCAAAAGAATTCACCCAGGAAGAAAGCTCGACAAAAAACTTGACAAAAAGCAGAGGCAAAGTGAAGGAAGATTTCCTTCAAATAAACTGTCTGAAAGAATTCCTTTAGACTTTTTGTTTAAAGGAAAAGTCTATTGAAATAGAAAACCCACTGAGAAAATAAAATCTCGAAGGCTACCAAAAAGATCCTAAAGGGCAAGTACCCTTGTGGGAGGCTATCACCAAGGAAAGTGGACCATTTCTTAAGACCCCAAAGGGCAAGTTCCCTCTGGGAAAGATCAAACCTCAAGTTACAATAGAAGCTACCATGTGTCCCTCATAAAGATGCAGTAGAAGCTGCCATGTGTCCCTCATAAAGATGTAGTGAAAGCTACCACGTGTCCCTCATAAAATTGTAGCAAAAGCTACCAAGTTCCATCTTCTGAGACACAATTTTTAGTAACTTTCAAAATAGTGTAACGTGTCACGTGTCATCTACAAATCTCAGTAGAGGCTGTTAAGTGGCAACATCCACATCTTCTTCCCTTTATTAAGTAAGGATTGTAGTGGGTCTTAGGTGAGTGGTTAAACTCGAGTGGAATGTGCCATGTGTCATCATTTGCATGAGTTCAAAAGAGTCTTGAATGTTTCTACAGTGTTTTTATGAGCTCAGCGGAAGTCACCACATGTCATCATCTACAAGGCTCTCAAAAGGCCCCCAAAGCCTCTATAAGTTAAGTGGATGCTACCACATGTCCTCACATATTTCATAATAGAATGTGCCATGTGTCACTTGTTAAGAATAGTGGAAAGTGGCCAAAGCAAATAGGAAAGACATGAAGGAAGTGCTAAGGAGGATGATAGGCCTGCAGTCATCAAATTCAAGCAACCAAGTAGCCATTGGCTTTCAAACAATGATGGACCCAAACACGTCAAATTCTTGACAATGAAATAATTGTTTATCTTTGCAGGCTTAAGTATAGATCCTATGAACAAATTTAGTGATTGGCTAAAGAGATAGCCTGAGAGCTTAGATTGCATAGATAAGGATGAAATATAGCAAGGAAAGGAGGAATGATGGAGAAAGATCAGAAATATCTGTGCATGGGAGATGTTTCTAAAAGGTAAAGTAGTCCACTAGGTGGACATTGGAAAGTGAAAATATTCAATGGTGTGGCCTATCTTTTTGCATTGAGCAAAGTGAACAAATGGAAACACATCAGAGAAACACATTAGGTGGCCCATATTAAAAACTAATGCTCAATTTTAGCATAGCCCATGGATAGAATTTAAAATACATTAAATGCATCATAATCCATAATTTTTGTGAAACAAAGCACCCACGTCTTTCTTGGAGCACTATATATAGGACTCTCTCTTATTATCAAAAGCGGGATCTCTCGATCTGTAATTAGAAATGAAACTCTGCCCAAATTGAAAGGCATTATTGAGACTTTGAGCTTAGATTGTTGATCATATTTCATTATTTGATTAAGAAAATAAGTGACTTCTTAGACTTTATGCTAGAATAGCTTGGTTGTTGGGGAAATTAATCTTATGTCTATTTCCTTAATACATTTTTTGTCCATTTAATTAAATAACCAAAATTAGTGAAAGTGATCAGGAAGGTGTCCTGAAGCTAGTTGTGGAGAGACTTTGTGCTGCCATAATTGTCTTTAGTTTGTCTATTTTTTCTATTCTTGTGTAAAGGATCTTGGGATGACTTTGTGCCCTCATTATCCTTCGTATTTTGTTTTTGTATAAAATACCTTGAGATGACTTTGTGCCCTGATTATCTTTCATATTTCACTCTTTGGAAGTTGAGGTGGAGACTTTGTGCCTCATTTCATCCTACTGTGTTACTGTGCCCTATTATAATTACTTATCATCACCTGAAAGATTCCTTTTGTTTGATGAACAACACCTCTAAAATAAGAGGAGTGTCTTCTATCATTTCATTAGGATTTATCCTTTTATTTGTGAACATCATCTCTAAAAAAAAGAGATGGATGGTTTATCCTACTCATGAGTGTTATTTTCTATTTATATATATAGTATATAGCTCCTGCATATCTATAGGGAACCTCCCCTTGATGAGAGGATAAATTTGTCCCCTTTTGATGTATTAAACCTACACATCCAGCTGACCAATTTCCCTATGCTATGGTTTAAGAGACCTATTTTCCTCATCAGTTAGCTGACTAACAAAATATTCACCCAACAGTTTTTAGTGACTCTATTAGGGATGAACCTACAATCTGAAGCCTTAAGTTTCAGATTGAAGCAGTCCCTACCCTTATTCATTATAGACTCTAACGACTCCATTCTATGTCTTACCCATTATCATTATAGCCTTACCATCTCCCTCCACCTCCACACCAACTAGGATAGAATGCACAGTTTGAAGCCTCAAGCTTCAAGCTAAAGTAGGGCCAGTTCTTTCCCATTTTTGTTTTACAATTTGGAAACTCTACGCTATACATGAAGCCAAAGAGCTAAAGGTATTATCAACCCTGTATTCAAGTTGGTAAAACAAAGTAATTCTACTCTATTTCCTTAACCATCTTGCCTCCAATGAACTAGGAGCTTTCCTCCTAATAAAGTCAAGTCTCCATTACCCGGCAAAGCATCCATTTTTGCTATTAATAAAGCTATGTCAATACTTACCCCTCTAAGATTTGTTATCCCACATTTCCATAGTCATACAATAGTAGTTCAAGGTCCTTAAGGTAACTCTTTTGGCCCACTCAATTTAACTCCACCCCTGCATGAACTTTCACATAGCTCAAGAAAGAATTTCCCCAAATTCTATGGTGATGGGAAGGTTCATCTTGACAAACATATTGTAGCCTTCAGCATAGCTTGTGGTGTAATAAGAGTGGAATTTAAAGATGTGGTAGTCAACCTTTTCATAGAAACACTACAAAGCGTTGCTTTAAACTAGTTCTACCATCTGTAGGCTTAATTAGTGACTGACTGGAACACCCTCAAAGCCAAGTTTGAAGCCATATTCAAACCTATAAAAGATGTACATGCCCTGCTAGCTCAACTCACACAAATGAAGAAGGAGCCTCATGAACTAATGAGATATTTCATATCCAAGTTCAACAAATTGAGGAACAAGATTCTTGCTATTGCTTAACCAACACCTGAGAATCTCAAATGTTTCTTCATCAACTCTCAGCTGCCTGAAGTAAGTTTTCTACTGAGACATGCTAGCTAAATAGACCTTGCTACAGCTCAAGATTTAGCCACTGAGGTGGAAGATGACCTTATCTTGGTAGGAAAGATAAGGAGAGATCCAAATAGAGGTAAATCCTCTTCATCTTTTAAATATCCATCTATAGGTACCACTGATCTAATGGTGTAGAAGCTGGCAAATGAGTTGCTAGCTCTTAGGAAACAAATGGCACAAGGGATATTTTTAGCTCCTTCATATAGAGATATACTAAGAAATACATTCCCCAATCATTCATACCAAGGCAACGCTACTAGAAATCAAGGATATCCAAATCATCTTCCTCCCCCATAGGGGAAACTTGCCATTGAAGCACCCCCAACCAATTTAGTAGTTGAATATCTTGAAATAGAATGTGATTTCTCTTTCTAGCCTAAATTGAATCAAGAAAATGAAATTTATCTCCTTGTAGAAGGCTAGGAAGAATTAGCTGATGACTCCAATATTGGTTTCTTGAATTACCAAGATGAACCTACAAGTAAAAATGAAACAGTTGATGGATCATATGTTGTGTTCACTTGGTCATAGAACCAGTCAACCCAACAAGCTGATAAGGGAAAAATAGGGGTAAGTTCTCAGCCTACAATCTCAATTTCCAAATGAGGAACTTCTATGCCTTTCCAACCAAAGGACCCCATGAGTAATAAAAAGGTAAGTACATCAAGCATTCCTCCATCTCCAGCTTCAATTCCACAAACTAGTCTTCCCCCTCCTAAAAACTAGAAAGATGAACTACCTTCCTCTATTTCTAATCCATTTCAATCATTTGACATAATCGACCATGTCAAGAAGACCAAAATTCAAATGTTTGAATTTGAATTCTTACAATTTAATCTTGAGTAGTTGGATAGGTTAGTATAGTGTGTAAAGAAAAAAGTTGTCCCTGTAGGATAAGATGTTAAGAAGGTAACCCATGATTCCCCAAAGAACATGCCCATCTCAAATAATCTTGTCATTACTCCTCCAACTGCCCCTAGAAAAATAGAGCCTTTCTATGTTTCCCTATTGATAAATGGTCACAAACTGATCAATTACATTATAGACTCAAGTGCATCTGACAATGTCATGCCTTCCAAAGTGGCATAATCTCTTGGTCTCACATTGACCAAGACATTTGGGAGGTGTTTCTCCATGGAGAACAAATAAGTACATTTGTTGAGACAAATCAAGGATGCCCAATTTGCATTTGTAGCATTCCCAGACAAAAGGATCAAGATGACAGTCCTGGTGGCTGATGTTTCAGCCTCATATAACATTCTTCTAGGGCAAAATTTTTGTAAAGATATTGGTGGAGAATTAAACATAGACTTATTTGAAGCGAGGATCCCTATCAAAGGCATCATGTAGAGGTTACTTCTTGAAAAGTAATAAAAATATGTTGTCACTCAGACATCAGCCCCTGAAGCCCAAATTCTATTCGAGTCTTCAGGTATGGGTAATTATTTTTTGACCACAGAAGATACTCATGTTTTAGCTGATGAAACCCTTGAAAATGATAGTCTGAAAATTAGTTCAAATGGAACAATAAAAGACATGATAGAATGTAAAGCAAACACAGAAGAATTCCCCCTCTCAAGCAAAGAGAAATCTGAGAAAGGATCAGTTTCAAATAAGGTATGGATGCTAGAATTTGATGGTAGTTGTTCCTCTACCAATTTAGGGGCTGGGATTGTGTTGATATCTCCTCAAGGAGATATTTTTCCCTCTTCATACAAGTTATATTTCAGTAATACTAACAATACTATTGAATATGAATTGCTTCTGCTTGGAGTGAAAGCCACTAAAGACAAGGGCATCAAACTCCTTCATGCCAAAGGAGATGCTGAGTTGGTGGTTTGTCAGGTGAGAAACCTATACCAAACCAAAAATGAGAGATTTCACCACTACCACAACCTAGTCTAGGATCAAATTAAAAGCTTTGATGCTTTCAACATCTTTGCCATACCCAGGGAATTCAACGACCGAAGTTATGCACTGGCTATTTTAGCAACTCTCTTAGTCCCTCACCCAGACTTCACAGGAGGCAAATACACCATTGAGCTAGTTTTTTGGCCAAGCATACCTGATAATGCTAGTCATTAGTAGGTGTTTAATAATGACAACCAAATCATTGCCTTTTTGGAATAAAGAGATAGCTTTGAACAGTTTCACTTTGAAGGTAGTAATCCTCAGATACTTGAATCAGCTCCTAAAATGAACTCAAATATAGATGAAGAATTCTTGCAACTCAAAGGGAATAAAATTCCCAAAGGTCTAGTTTCCCTCAAAAAACTGTTTGACAAACATGACAGATTCATCAAATAGTAAAAAATGGATTCAAGCTCCTCCTAGGGGTTTGATCAAATAAATTTGGGTACCAAGGAAGATCCCAAAATGGTAAATATTGGGAAGTGTTGCACTCTTGAGGAGATATTCAAGTTCACTACTCTACTCTGCCAATACATGGATGTCCTAGCATATTCCTATGATGATCTAAAGTCACTCAAACTTAAAGAAATTCATCATGAAATTCCTCTCAAAGATGATTCAGTACCTTACAAGTAAAAATCTAAGTAGTACAATCTAAAGATATCAAGTACTATTATGTTTGAGATACAGAAAATGTTGAATGATAGGATAATTTTCCCAATCCATCATTCCACATGGATTGCCAACATAGTCCCTGTAACGAAGAAGAATGGCAAAATTCACATTTGTGTGGATTTCAAGAATCTGAATCAGTCATCTTTAAAGGATAACTATCTTTTACCCATCATGGATCAAGTACTTCAGATAGTGATAGGCTCAGAGATGTTATTAATGCTATATGGCTTCTTAGGATATAATCAAGTTGAAGTTAGTGAAGCAGACTAACACCAAGACTACCTTCTCCACTCCATGGGGCATGCTTGCATATAGAAAGATTCCTTTTGGCTTGATAAATGCTAGCACCACCTTTTAGAGAGTAATGGACCTTGCTTTCAAGGATGAGATGGGTAAGTTCATTATAGTTTATCTTGATGATTTGACCATTTTTTCTAAACATTGCCCAGATCACATACACCACTTGTAACAAGTGCTAGAGCATTGTCACCAAAATGGCATTTCCTTGAACCCTAATAAATCTATTTTTTGAGTAACAGAGGGGAAATTTCTTAGACACATTGTGTCCAAAGAAGGCATAAAGATTCATTCAGATAGAGTCAAGTCTATCCAAGAGCTTACCTTGCCTACAAGTAAGACTGTTGTTCACTCTTTCTTTGGAAAGGTGAATTTCTTACGAAGGTTCGTCGCTGAGTTTACTGAGAAGACTCAACACATTGTGAACATGATGAAGGGAAAGGCCTCCTTTAGTTAGAATGAAGAAGGCAAGTTAGTATTTGAGGATATCAACACTGCCATTGCCCACGCGCCAATTTTGGTTTGTCCAGACTACAACAAAGAGTTCATCATATACAATTATACTTTTGAACACATGCTTTCAACAATTCTAGTTCAATACGATAAACAAGGTATGGAATATCTCATTTCTTTCATGAGCTACCCTCTCAAAGCTCATGAGATAAAGTATTTAAACATGGAGAAGCATTCTTATGCATTGGTGAAGGTAGTCAAACATTTCTAATTCTACATCTTGAATTCTCACACTATTGCCTTGGTTCTTGATACCACGATCAAATCCATACTAACTCAATAAGAGTTTGGAATGAAAAAAGGTAATTGGATTGCAAATTTCTAGGATTTTGATCTAGTCATCAAACCAACAAAGCTGATATGAGGAAAAGGCCTATGCTAATTAATTGTTGATAACAAACCAGAAAAAATAGAGCATGAAGTAGAGGTGGAAGACACACCGAAAGTCCTCTTTGTCTCCACCATGAATGAGTGGTATTTAGGTATTGCTCATTTCCTTACTTATGGTGAGTGTCCTACTCACCTATCTTACAAAAAAATGAGGACAATCAAATTGAAATCTACCAATTTTGTCTTTTGGGACAATGGCTTGTACAAGAGGAGCCTTGATGGAGTGTTCCTTCATTGTGTGGACAAGGAGCAGCAAAGCCAACTTTTGAAATCCTTCCACAATCTAGCCTATGGAGGACATTTTTATACTCATGTGACTACCCATAAAATTTTGTGAGCTAGGTATTACTGCCCAACTCTTTTCCAAGATGCATATAAGTGGGTGAGAAAATGTGAACTATGTCAACAATTTATTAGGAGACCCAAGTTAACTGCCCTACCTCTCAAGCCAGTGGTCATAAAGGAACCATTCCAATAATGGGGAATTGATTTTATTGGAGTTGTAAACCTATCTTCAAGTGTTGACATGATTATTTCCTTATAGCAACTGACTACTTCACCAAGTGGGAGGAAGACATCCCAATCAAGCATGCTACTTCAGAATTAGTGTGCAATTTCCTCAAAGAGAATATCATTTCCAAGTTTCGGGTCCTAACCAAGATTGTTATTGACAATGTAGCTTGTTTCACTTCCAAAGAGATTACATAATTTTTTTCTACTATGGGATTACTCTATCCCACTCTTCTAATTACTTTCCATAAGGGAATGAACAATCTGAATCCAGTAATAAGAACCTGATGACTATCATCAAGAAGCTGGTGGATGATAACCAAATGACATGACATAAAGCATTAATTGATGATTTATGGTAATATAGAATTACTCCAAAGAGGGCAATTGGTATGTCTCCTTTCCAACTTATTTATGGTATCAATGCTGAGATACTAATCACCTTGGAATTGCCAGCATTAAAATTGGCTAAGGGCAGTTGAAGATCAGACATATGAAAGCACCCTTGATAAGAGGATCATGTGCTTGAATAAGTTAGATGAGTAGATAACTATGTTGGTGGACCTAATCACTACCCATCAAAACTTGGTGAAGAAGCTCTTCAACTGAAAGGCAAAAAACCATGATTTCTAGGTTGGAGATCAAGTCCTGCTATGGGAGAAGAGAAGAGAACCAAAGGGGATGCATGGGAAATTTGACTCCCTTTGGAGGGGCCCATTACTATTCATCAACTCAATGGTGAAAATAGTTCCTTGCTAAAATATCAAGATGATATGCCCTTTTCATTGCCTCACAGTGGGCAACATCTGAAACACTTCAATCTATGAAGTATCAGATAGGATCAGCTTGTATAATATGTATATTTGTATAGTCTTTAGTCCTATTTTTGTGCTTTCATTTTTTTTTGTTGCCTTTCTTTTTGGATAGAATAAGTCCATAGCCCAATGACACACTTCAAGGCACTAGAGATTTTAGTTTCTACTCCCCTTAACTGTTTCAAGTTTTCAACTAAAAGAAGTTCCCTAACTGGAGCCAGCCGTTGTCCCCCAAAAATATCAGTCATTTTTTGGACAACATTTGAAATATTTTGGCCCCACAGGCCAAAATTATCTCTTCCCTTCCCAAAAATTGTTATGTGCATTCAAATTCTCCATTTTTCAAGTTTTTTAGATTTCTATGGACTCTACAGGCTTGAATCTATAGACTCTGTAGGCTAAAATCTACGGACTCTATTCTACGAACTTCACAAAAAGGAATCTATAGACTCATTTTTATGGACTAATTTCTATGGACTCTGCAGGTTTAAATCTACGAACTCTATAGATATGTTTTTATGGACTCAACATGCTTGAAATTAGTAGGTTCAATAGGTTCAAAGGCTTCTACAGGCGAGTTCAATCAAAAGAACAAGTTTCCAACACTTAGTCATTTTTAGGATTGGTTCAATTCCTTGGTTAAACCAAAAGAGTTCATCGGCAAGCTTTTATGCAATGTTTGAACTATTGAACCATTGAACTGTTGAACCTTGAACCATTTTGGTTTAACAGGTTCAATGGGTTCAAAGGTTCAACGTCATCAACAAGAGTTAAGCACATATGTCAAGGTTCAAAGTTTAATTGGTTCAAGGTTCAATGGCTTCAAAACACTTATCAATGAGAAGAAGGCTTGAACCATTGAACCGTTGAACCATTGAACCACTTTGGTTCAAAGGTTCAACGGGTTTAAAGGTTTAACAAGTTCAATGGCCCTATGGTTCAACACAGTTTGGCTTAAAGCATTTGGTTCAAGCGGTCAAGTGAATGAATGAAATATAATAAGATTGAACTGATTGAACCATTAAACTATTGAACCAAATTCGGTTCAATTGACAGGTTCAAAGGGCTGCCCCAAAGCCAAAGGAAAAAGAGTCTTTGCAAAAGGCATTGAACCAAGCTAGCATCCCTTGTAGAGGGTAGTGAACCAAGCTAAGTGCCCTTGTGGAGAGCAATGAGCAAAAAATGAACAAAGAGAATTCCTTTGGAAAAGTGAACCAAAGATAAATAGCCCTTACAGAGGGCAGGCAAGGAATAGATGGACCATTTCAAAAGTCTGAAGGATATTTTTGGGCTTAAACAGTCTTTGAGAAGGGCATAGTTCTCTTTCAGGAAAAGAATGTAGCAAAATGGCTAAGGCAAGAATACTTTGGACTTTTTTTTCGAAGGAATTCACCTGGGAAGAAAGCCTGACAAAAAACTCGATGGAAAGTAGAGGCAAAGTGAAGGAAGATTTCCTTCAGACAAAATGTATAAAAAAATTCCTTCAAACTTTTTATCTAAAGGAAAAGTCTACTGAAATAGAATACCCACTAAGGAAATAAAAGCCTGAAGGCCACTCAAAAGATCCTAAAGGGTAGGTACCCTTGCGAGAGGCTCTCTCCAAGGAAAGTGGACCATTTCTCAAGACCCCATAGGGCAAGCTCCCTCTGGGAAAGATCAAACCTCAAGTTGCAATGAAAGCCACCGTGTATCCCTCATAAAGATGCAGTGAAATCTACCATGTGTCCCTCATAAAGATGTAGTGGAAGCTACCACATGTCCCTCATAAAATTGTAGTGGAAGCTGCCAAGTGTCATCTTTTGAGACACAATTTCTAGTAACTTTCAAAATAGCAGAACATGCCACGTGTCATCTACAAAGCTTAGTGGAGGCTGCCATGTGGCAACATCCATAGCTTCTTCCTTTTATTGAGTAAGGACTATGGTGGATCCTGGGTGAGTAGCTAAACTTGAGTAGAATGCACCACATGTCATCATCTGCATGATTTCAAAAGAGTCCCAAATGTTTCTAAAAATAGTGGAAAGTGGCCAAAGCAAATAGGAAAGACACGAAGGAAGTGCTAAGGAGGATGACAGGCCCACAACCATCAAATTTAGGGTAACCAAGTAGCGATTGGATTTCAAACAATGATGGACTTGAACACGTCAAATTTGTGACAATGAAATAACTATTGATCCTTACAGGCTTAATCATAGATCTTGTGAACAAATTCAGTGACCAGCTAAAGAGATAGCTCAAGAGCTCAGATTACATAGATAAGGATGAAATATAGCAAGGAAAGGAGGAATGATGGAGAAAGATTAGAAATATCCACACATGGGAGATGTTTCTAAAAGGTAAAGTAATCCACTAGGTGGACATTAGAAAGTGCAAATATTCAATGGCATAGCCTATCTTTCTGCATTGAGCAAAGTGAATAACTAGAAACACATCAAGTAGCCCATATTAAAAATTGATGCTTGATTCCAGCATAGCCCATGGATAGAATTTAAAATGCATTGAATGCATCATAAGCCATCATTTTTTTGAAACAAAGTGCCCAAGTCTTTCTTGGAGCACTATATATAGGACTCTCTCTTATTGTCAAAAGGGGGATCTCTCAGTTTGTAATCATAAATGAAACTCTGCCCAAATTGAAAGGCATTACTAAGACTTTGAGCTCAGATTGTTGACCATATTTTGTTATTTGAATAAGAAAACAAGTGACTTTTTAGATGTTGTGCTGGAATAGCTTGGTTGTTAGGGAAATTGTTCTTATGTATGTTTCCTTAATATGTTTTTTGTCCATTTGATTAAATAAGTAGAATTAGTGAAAGTGATCAGGAAGGTGTCCTAAAGCCAGTTGTGGAGAGACTTTGTGCTATGATAATTGTCTTTATTTTGTCTATTTTTTCTATTCCTATGTAAAGGATCTTGGGATGACTTTGTGCCCTCATTATCCTTCATATTCTATTTCTATATAAAAGACCTTGAGATGACTTTATGCCCTCATTATCTTTCATAGTTCACTCTTTGGAAATTGAGGTGGAGACTTTGTGCCTCATTTCATTATTTTGTGTTATTGCACCTTGTTACAATTACTTATCATCACCCGAAAGATTCCTTTTGTCTACTGAAAAACACTTCTAAAAGAAAAAGAGTGTCTTTTGTCATTTCATCAGGATTTCTCCTTTGATTTTTGAACATCATCTCTAAAAAAAGAGAGATGGATGGTTTATCCTACTCTTGAGTGTTATTTTCTATATATATATATATATATATAATATATAGCTCTTACATATCTACAAGGAACCTCGCCTTGATGAGAGGAGAGATTTGTCCCCTTTTGATGTAGTAAACCTACACATCTGGTTGACCAATTTCCCTATGTTGTGGTTGAAGAGACCTATTTTTCTCATCAGTTAGCTGACTGACAAAATATTCACCCATCACAACCTTCATCAAGTGTCATTAAATCTTGTTTGGTCAGATCAACATGCTCTATCAAATCTCGATTTAAGAGGAGGAATGCAATTGGTTGCTCAATGTTCTTTTATTGAATTTGTGACACTTGTCACCTTCTCACTCATCTTGGGGTCTTTAAATTATCAATGTTGATCTTGAACCATCAGATCATGTTTAGCTAATTAATTACACTTTATCAGATCATTTTTTTATGCATACCATTAAATTTTGGCATGGCTCTCATGATGGTGATACTTGTCACCCTATCACTTTTTATAGGGATATATTGAAGTCTTGACCTAAATTGTGCCATTAGATCAATCTTACTGACATAAATGAATACCATTGATCTTGTGGTCAATAAAATAATTAAGTCAAGTTTGGGAAACACATGGAACTTAGGATAAAGTCTTAAGACTAAGGTTCTTATTCTGTTAATAAACATGAATTAAAACCTTAGGATTAAATCTTAAGCTAAGTTTAAAGCATAATAAAGGAGACCTCGTGAATGATAAAAGACATGTCATAAAACTTTAGCCTAGGTTTTCATTATATTAATAAATTAAATTAAAACTTAAGATAAAGACTTTAGGCTAAGTTAGAATATAATGAAAGGAACCATGTGATTAGCTGAACCATGTTAATACTAAAATATACCAAGGGGTCATGGGACATGAAGGGACCAAGTATGATTTTTTATACTAAGGTTTGGTCATGTTGAAAAACATGACTAAGCCTTAGAATAAAAATTAAACTAAGTCTAGGGCACAAATAATTATTCCCACATGAATTTTTTCCACACAAATTTTAATTTAATTCAAAAGGGACCTAGGTTAAAACATTAGAATAGGGTTTTAACATGACTTAAAATAGATTTAATTAATCTTTAACAAAATGAAGGTTAATAAAAGATCATTTTATCATTGAAACACAACCTTAAGCATGTTCATTCCTAAATGAGATTTCATTGAACTTGTAATATAAAAACACAAGCAATAATCATTAGCAACATTAGAAGGGGTAAAATAATAATAATTTGAAACAATGTCAATTAATCCAAATGAAGACCATGTGTGGATGATCTTAGGATAACAACAATGTGTAAACATGTTAGTGGTACTCTAATCAAGTGAATTTTCAATTTTAAGGTACAAATTTATACAATTTAAAACAAGGGTCCCTAATTTTCATAAATGGGGGTATGTTGACCTCAAAAAATGGTGACTTTTAGGGGAATCATAGCAATATGTTAGAATTCAAAGACTCTGGTTTAGACTAATAACTAGAATATTTATTCTATTTGATCAGGCACCACTATTAAGATTAACTCATGGTTAAAACAAGACTTGTACATGTAAAATTAGGATCAAACATAAAAACATAGCCATGTTGTGTGTGTTTTTTTATTCTACTTATTTATTTCTATAGGATTTAGATAACATCTTCTAGATTTATGACTTTAACCATTAACATTGAATTACGCCATATTTAGATGTTCATTAAGAATCATGATTTAGCTCAAGGAAGGCTTGGGAATTAATATAATACTAGTTCAACATCCATAGACTTAATATAGATAATATTGGCTCCATGTAAGGCCTTTATCCATTACCAACTAGGTGTTCATAACCCCAGTGGAGATTACCAGAATCACCTCTACTTAGGAAGCTTTTTTGACTTTTTCAATAAGGCTCTTATTTTTGTATTTTTAGATATTTTGACTTTCTAACAAAGGTTGAGAACCAAATTAGCCAAGTTTTAAGATTTGGTCAAATGTTTGATCTTCAAATAATCATCCTTGGTTGTAAATTTTGTCCTAAGTAATTAATGTTTTTTTAGTGTAAACATGACTCTGACCTAATAATTCAAGTTTTCACCCTATATGTGTAATTATTCTTAAAACCAAACTTAGATCATAACAAGGCTTAAAATATCAAGGAATAATTAACCTACTTATTAATATTTACCAATTTCTCCAAACTATAACATCAAGCTCACATTTCAACAATCCATGATCAACCAATGTTGAGGAAGCATACCTACATTATTGAACTATGGAGTTCCTTTTGAGCACCCAAATGTATTTTGAGTTGAGGACTATCTTGAAAAATACTTATTTAAAGTAAGGATCAAAGCAAAAAAATATAAACACACCAAACACAAAGCAAATAAACATTAAGCAAAGGAAATAAACAAATAAATATATACATGCACTATGTACAAACAAGGGACTAGAAGGAAAGAAACTAAAACTAAGCCTACATACACTAACTCTAACTAGTATTAAAATTCATTCCATGAAGACTTAAGTTGGGATAGTAGAGAACTAATGCTTCAAGTATTGCCTATTGGTTAGCAATGTAAACTCTACTCCTTGTAAGTCTTTTAGTTTGAAGGTGTTGTCTCTTAGGGTATCAGTAATTTGATATGGGCCAATCCACAAAGGTGTAAACTTCCCATGCTTTCCTTTTGGTTCTAAGTATTTATCCAAAAAAAAAACTAAGTATCCTTATCTAAACACCTTTGTCTTTGAATTTTTTCCAAACCACCTCTTAATTCTAGTCTAGTGTTTTCTAAAATTGGTAAAGGCTTCATTTTTCTTGTAGCTTCCATCTGTATGATGTCCAACAACCTTTGATTTTCAAATTATTTATCCTCCTCCATGTACTCTTGTATAAACCTATATTTTGGCAACTTAAAGGTAATGGGGAATATAGGTTATTGACCATATACCAGTAAGAATGGTGATGCCTTGAGAGCTTTCTTAACTCTAGTTCTATCTACCCAAAGGGCATACTTAAGTATCTTATGCCATGTTCTTGTTTAATTAGCTACAAACTTTTTTATGGCTTTCATCAAGTTATTATTTATTGATTCTGACACTCCATTACCTTGAGGGTAATGGTCTGATGAGAACTTGAGACAATATTGTTATCTTATGCCCAATCAATCATCTCAATGGATACAAAAATAGACCCATTATCATAGACTAGAGATATTGGTGTGCCAAACCTTATGCATATATTCTCCTCTAGGAATTTGATCACTTCTTTGGTCCTACACTACTTGGTTGCCACTACTTTAGTCCATCTTGTGTAGTAGTTTAAAGTAGTTAGAACATATGTGTGACCATCTGATGAATTATGATTAATGACCCCATAAAATTTAGTTCCCATTGGGTAAAGGGTTTATCAATAATTACTAGTTTTAATGGCATGGCTACCTTTATCTCTTTAGTTTTGAATATTTGACATGAGTGGCATTCTCTCACATGATTGTGAGCATATTTAAGATAGTGTGCTAGTAGTAACCAAATATAAGGATCTTATGGTTTATAGTCTTTGTAGATGTATAACCACTTCTAAGTTTTTCATGAAAGGTGCTTAAGATCTTAGTTGCTTCTTCTTTGGAAACACATTTAGGTAAATGCCTTCAAAGTTCTTCTTATATAGAACTCCATCTTTGATTAGGAAATGGGCTACCTTGAGCCTTAAATATTTATTTTTCTCTCTACTTAACCCTATAGGACAATAGCCATTGATTAGAAAATGAATAATAAGATCATACCAATCATTGGGTTTAAAATTTTGTTGGTCTACCTACATAACACTTAGTTTGGGATTAGTATTAGTAATTAACTAAATTAAACCTTGGCATCTTACCAACTTGGTAGTCTTCATCTCTAGATCATATTCATGAAGGATAGGCATCCACTTACCTTTCCTTTCTCTAAGTTAACATTGACTCAACATTAGCTTAGTGGTAGGGTCTAGCAAGATTACATGTACCTTATGTCTAAGAATATAGTGCCTAAATTTCTTCATTGCCTTAACTAAATTAAATGCTTGTTTGTCAATCAAAGAATAGTTTAAATCAGCATTTTTTAGGTTATTAATAATGAAAGCAATATGATGATCAAACTTATCTATCTTCTGAGTTAAAATAATAGCTATTGTATGATCAGAGGCAAAGGAATAAAGATAGAAATCTTTAGTGAAGTTTGGGCTTATCAAGATTGGAGCTTGTCCAATTATTTTTTTGATGTCTTTAAAAGCTTTCTTAGTCTCCTCATTCCATGTAATATTGACATTTTTCTTCAATATGTCATTTAATGGCTTCACAGTCTCTACAAAACTAGAAATGAACTTTCTTACAATGTTGATTTTACTAAAGAAAGAATTTAATTCCTTCCTACTATTAGGGGGTTATATATTTGATATTTCATTTACTCTATCTGGGTCTATAGAGGTCCCCTCTTTAGTTATAACATATCCTAATAACTTTCCCTTAGTAACATAGAAAATTCTCTTCTTGGTATTGAGGGAGATTCCATACCTTTTGCATCTTTCAAATACCTATTATGAGTGCATGATACGATCTTCTCTATTTTTAGAAAAGGTAATTAGATCATCCATGTATATAATAATCTACTTACCTTTGAGGCCTTGGAATGCATGATCTATTTATATTTTAAAGGTTGTAACTTCATTAATTAATCCAAAGGGCATTCTTTTATAGGCAAAAGTGCCCCACGTAGTAGTAAATGTGATCATCTTGTCTTCCTTATTTACTAGAACTTGATTATACCCTGAAAATCCATCAAGAAAGAACATCATAGTAGAACCATAAATAATTTGTATAACTGGGTCAAGAGAAGGTAGGAGATAATTATCCTTTTTAGATGATCTATTAAAATTTATAAAGTTAATGTATAATTTGATTTCACCATTTTTCTTCCTGACTAGTACTAAGTTAGCTACCCAAGTGGAGCTTCTAATGGGAAACACTATTTTAGCATCTAGTAACTTCTTAACCTCTTTATATATCATTGGTTCTAGGAAAGGGTTGGCTAGCCTTTGTTTTTATCTAAAGGGTTTGCAAGCTTCTTTAAATGGTATGCTATGGGTTATAACTCTAGGATCAAAGATATTTAAGTCATCATAGGACCATGCTATTACATCTTTATACTTGGTTAGTAGATCTTTGGATTTATTCATTTTAATGCCTGTGTGGGCTATACCAATGTTTACCAACTAAGGTTGAACTTGGGAACCTAGTTTAGTTACATTATTGTCTTTATCATCTACTTTGGGAATCTTGATAGTCTCAACTAGTCTATCTAAGTTAAATATTCTCTCTAAGGCTATCATTCCTTTGGGGATCTTATTATCATTCAACTGAATAACTTTGTCATCAAGCTTACCTTTAAATTTATCATCATCAAGAGTATTTTTATTGACCTCATAAATGATGTGATCCTCAAATACTCCTAATCTAGTCATGAAGTCTATGATCTACTGATCATCATTGAAGGCTTACAATGGTTGACATTAGCTATCACTGAGGGACATAGAACTAATTCAATGGTAAGGCTTTATAACTTAGAATTTTAATATGGTATAAGGTTGGATGTAGCTGAAGCAAGTTCATTAGCACCCTTATTTTCTTCCCTAGGGATTGACATAATGTTGAAAGCATCAAAACATTCAATTAAGTCCCATACTCTAAATTTATGACTCTTAAGATAAGACAATTTGCATTGATATTACTTTTGACCTGATTAACTACTAGTTCAGAGTCACCAAAAATGAATAGTTCCTTGACCTCATGTTTGATTACAAATTTTAATCCAGGAATAAGTGCTTCATACTTAGCCAAATTATTGGTACATGGGAATTATATTTTATAATATGCATTATATTTTTCCCAATGGGATTGATTAATACCACTCCTACTCTAGACCCTGATTTATGTTTAACACCATCAAAATATAGCTTCCATAATCTAGGCATAACATGAGAAGTTTTAGAGTTACATACCTTTGTGGTGTGAAGAGTGTAAACACCCAGATCTAAGTTAAACATGTTGCCTTCTCATTGTTTGAATTATACTCAGTGATCATATGCTTCATCTTGAGCTCCCTCTCTATGTTGATCTGATTTAGAACTCCTTTTGAGGGTAACCATATGTGTGAATAGTTAGTAGACATGTAGCCATTTAGAGATCTGGTCCAATCTCTACTTAACATCATTCCATATGCATCAAGAATATCTACCACTTGGATGTCAATGAATTATTGGATTCTTGGTTCAAAAGTAATCTTCATGTGAACATTCAATAATTCACCAATTAATTTGACTCTCAATTTATATAATTGAGTTACAACTTTATCAAATTTAATTGGAGTTAAACCAAGTTGTTCATAAATAACTTTAGGCATAATATTTGCAAATGCACCAAATTCTAAAAAATAGAAATGCAAATTCTTACCAAAGATCCTGACTGTAAGTAGGAAAGGTGGAACATATGCCTTACATTTGTGTATTACAATGTTAACATGTATAGAATTTTGTGGTTTGTTATACTTTTTAGACAAAGCTTCAAATAATAAATCCCTTTGTTATGTAATATGAGTTAACTCATGCAAAGTAATGTTAACTTTGATCTTTTTCATGTCCTCCACCATATTATATCTAGTCCTATTGGAAGAATTAGATGTATCAACATTGGGTTTAGAAGTACTTCCCTTAGGAGGCTTTAGATTATTATCTAATGTAGTATCAGGAGGATGGTCAAAATTATTTAGTGGATTTGAGGTATTTAAAGGTTATTTTTGTTCCCTATTCCTTAGAGGATAGGTCTTCTTTAGATATTTTTGAAAGCATGAATCTCCTCAGGGATATCCTCAGGCTCATTCTCTTTTTTAAATGGGAACTTGAATGTCTCCACCATGAAATTTGAATCAATAGTTTTAGATGACCTTGAAGAATTTGAGGTACCTACACCATTGTCTTTATTAGGTATGACTTCAAAAGTATCCAAATCTTCTTGAAAATCTTCAAAAGCATTACAAAATTCTAAACAATCTAATTCACCATTATTTGAAGTACAATGAAACCTATAATAATTAGGCAAAACTACATCACTAAGGTTTATGTTAAGAACATCCTTATTATTAGATGACTCATTTTTATGACTATTATTGTTGTTATTTTCAAACCTATTTTAAGTCATATTGAACCTTTGGAAGAGAAGTTCCTATTAGAGCTTTCTCTAGTATTGCCAACTTGCTTTTAGAGTTGAATTAAATCAGAGCTTAGCTTTTTAACCATATTTAAAATAGAATCATTATCATTCTTTGGTGCCTCAAAATTATGAACTTGAGTATTACTAATAGTTATAGGCATCAAATCTCTCTAGTCTTGTGGATGAGATCCGCTAGCAGAGTTATTCAAGAATCTTAGGTTTTGGCCAGGATGTGCATGACTTAAATTTAATTGGCTCAGTACTAGAAGCTAATTTAAGGAAATAATATTTTGATTGGAATTAGGAATGACATTAAAAATATATAAATTTGGATTAATGTTGGGAATATTGTATGCCATATGGCCCTGGGATTATATCTAGTCATTAATGATCATAACTTCAACATAAGCTAAGACTAATGTATTAATGGCCTGAGTAGATCTTTTGAGAATCATAGAAGTCATGGGATCTAAGGCATCCATGTAAATATCTAAGGCTAAAGCCTCATCAAGTCTATAATGAGTTATGGTTCTGCTAAACATTTTATAAAATCTAGTATTGATGTCTCTTATGGGCTCATTTGAATCTCTTTTAATTATGGTAAACTACTAATACAGAATAAATGGACTAATGATTTTACCAAACTGATCAATGAAGTAATTATTAAAATCATTCTAGCTAGCTATGTAATTTTCAAGAATGTTAAGGAACCATTTATATATAACATCTTTGAATGTAAATGGAAATAATCTGCATGATACATCTTCATGAATAGCAATCAAAATTATTAAAGTAGCTTTGAAACTTTTAATCTGTTCTTCAACAGTTACAACACCATTAGGACTAAAAGTAGGAAAATATTTTTTAGGATTTCGAGGAAGGTCATGTACCATACTTGGTACATTGATTAAATAACCTCCTAGCTAATCCATACATTGATAGGGATTTAACACAAGAGCACCCTGAACTGGTGAAGTTGGTTGAGACTTAAAAAGTCTATGCTTACCTTTGTCTTGCATAGATTTCCTATTAACTTATAATGAATTAAGGGGAACCCTTGTCTCTGAATGTGACCTAGTCCTTATCTTTGGTAATTTCATCTTGAAAGCTTTGAACCTTGTTTGAAATATGATGTGTAAATCTTATCTTTGTAAAGAACAATGATCAGACTTTCACATTAAGCAAAATTTTCACAAATATGTATAAATAATGATAAATAACATCAATATTTAACTAAATTATCTCAAATACATGTCCAAATATGTAAATATGAATGATCTTTACATGTTTCAAGCTCAAATAAACTCAAATTTACAAATTATCTATCAAACTTTGAAAAAAATAGCTATTACTAACCTCAAATGCCTTGGATTCATAGATATTAAGTTATCTTTACCATAATTACTCCAGGATCTCCAAAAAATATCTATCTTTGTCTAAATAAGAACAAAGACTGGTCTAAAACCATTAAGATCAAAAAAATTTACATAGATATGCTAAAAGAAACATAAATATGTAAATAATACATCAATATTTGAATAGAATTTACTAAAACTAGCAAAGATGTTCCAAATTTTCAAAGATTTAACTAATTCCCTCCTTTTAGCACCAGTGAAATGCATATCCCTATTGATTCTTAAAAGTGTATCACATGCGGTTCTTAGTGTTTAATAAACACTACTCATTTTTGAATCTAGAGATTCCAATGCATGAGTTGCAAGTTATGATAATCTTCCTATCTTTGGTGGAATACAAGTAGAACAAGTGAATATTTCACAAATTTATATTATTTGGTGGTTGGGAGCCATCATGGCTCAATAGTTTCTCTTTGATTTTGAAGATGATCTATTCTATATAAAGTGAATTATGCTTAAACCTAAGTCTAAGTCTAAACAAAGATGAGTACTCACAATGAAGATAATCTAAGGTGAATTGGTAAAAATGGAGCAAAAGGAATGGTAAGGAAAAAAAAGAGAAGTGTTTTTTATCTCTATTTCAAACATTATGACAAAGTTACAATTTCATCTAAACATGCATTTAACCAATGTATGGCATGAAGTAGCATAAGCTCAAATCCTACCACACATTAGGCAAACATCTAAGGATGGTATGAAAAGATTCAAATAAGAACGAGATTTGCTTTAATAATTTCACCCCTGTAAGCAAATATCATTGGCCAAGATGCAAGAAGAGAAAAGAAAGAAATTTAAATCGAAGAACTTTCAACTAATCTAGAATTAGCACAAATTATCAAATTTACATTTAAATATGCACATTCAAAATTCACAAGAACCATTCAAATCTGAGACTAATATCAAACAAATGAGAAAGAAACCATGAAATCAATTCAAACAATCAATAATGGACAAACTTTGTAGAAATCCTTGCTTTGTATTATTTTTCTCAAAAAGTTACAAAATAGTTTTGGCTCCAAAACTCTCTCCCTTTTATAATGTGAAATACCTATTTATATATATATCTTTCATGAGGTATGTCATACAATAAAGTTAAATATTAGGGACAACTATCTTTTTACAATCTTTTGAGAACCTTTTAGGCATTCTAAAATGACTAACTAATAGGTAATGTACTTTACAAGTTGCACGTCTTTACAAAAGAATATTCTATTTTCAAAAATGTATAATGTCTCTATACAATAGATTATCCTAAGTCAACTAAATTAAATTTGGGACCCTTTTTCTAATGTATTCTTCTACCTTCCCTATAAGATCTTCATTATATAATGTTGTTCATTGATTAATTGGGGATCAATGATAGGTCTCATGAACAAATTTTTTAAAAATCTTCTAGGCCCTTGAGATCCCTCTCAACCCTTTCCAAAGCTTGTTTGATGCTCTTAGAATTTCCTATATTTTCATCTAATGATAAAATTAGGCCCATGATCTTATTTTTATTATCTCTTATTTTCCCTTGTCCTTGATTCCTCACTTCTTGCATGAGTAATTCTATGCTTGAAATATTCATTAGTTATTAGACCCAAAGGACTAAGTATGGTGGGATCTTTAATCAAGTTGTCCAAAATGTGTGACATCTTATCTTCTTGAAGTTTGAGGTGCTTATAAATGTCCTCCATCTATTTGTACTAGCTATTTAGGGCCTTTATCTTATCAATCAATATATCCATAGTCATATTCAAGTGGGCTAGGTAGACTATCCTAAACTCAAGGATTTGATTTTTAATCAAGACTTTGATCAGATCCTTCACATGGTATCTCAAATCCCACCATTAGCCAACTTGGCATGTAGCCATGGTGCATTTTTTATTCACTGGCTCTTTCTTAGTCTTGACTACCTTTAAAGAATTAAACAAATCAGTCATGGTATCCTCAAATTTCTTGAACCTATCCTCTTGGATTGATAAGATGGTTTGTTCTTTAAAATTATTATTATACTATAAGATACCCTTGATCATTATTTTTAATTGATATAATTGAGCTTGAGCCATTTCAAATATCATTTTCTTCAAATATTGGGTCCTTTCTAGGCTTTTAACTTACCACTGGAGTCAAACCAACAAAAGGTTCCACTTTATGGAAAGTGAACTTCTCCCCACCAACCATGGGTTTCTTCTTAGTTTCCCTCTATAAATTGGTAGTTTTTGGGTCAAATTTGACACCAAATAAAGATTATGTCACCTTTCAAGCTAATGTCTTCATCTGTGCTCCACTAGATTCTCCTAGATCAGCCATTCTTTTTTCATCCTCCTTTCACAAGGCAACTATCCATGGCTTCTTGGTTTTAACTAGGATAATAGCCAATTTAGCTTTTCTTTTGGGGGTTTCTATAGGAACCAGATCTAACACTTCTTCCTATTCTCTTCCTTTGTCTCCTCCATTTCTTTCTCTTTAGACTCATAAGCTAATGATAAAATTTTAAGGGCATCTTCAATGGTCTCCCTAACATTTAATGCTACCATGTGAATTTATTCAACTAGTGATCCTTGTTCCTCAACCTAGGTTGAAGATGATTTTATCTCCTCAAGCCTCCTTTCTACTAGCCTTTTCTTAATTTTTGCCTCAATATTAGGCTCTACTTTTGATTGGGATAGAGGAGGTCTAGAAGGTGTACTTCCTAACAAGTGATATTGCCTTGGCCCTAATTACCATATGCCATCACTTCTTTTTTGTTCCCTCTACATTCTAGACTCTGGACTAATGTTAAGCCTTTTTAATCTAATGGTGACCTCAAATAATGAAGAGTCATTTGTGTATATTGGGTTATAAGGTCCAATCTAGTGCTCATAAGACACATTTATTCCCTTAGCCTTCAAGTGCCTTTTAACCCTCTCTTGGGGATCCCACTACCTTAGCTCATCTAATTATAAATTGAAATATGTCATGTGTCTAGATATTACTTTAAAATTTTACCATTTCTTGAATATGGTCCTTCCAATAGTTATTGGGAGGTTTTGTAAGATTCCTTTTTTCTTGATTCTCACAAACCATCTATTCCATGGAATAATTGGCATGCTACCTGCTTTTTTGATAGCTTATTGGGAACATGGATGGGTAGCCTATGGGGTTGGCCCTAAATTCTTTCAACTAAAATGATGGTGTGATCTAGGTATAGCCATATGTCTCCCATGGAATTAATTAACTTTTTTATTGAGAGAATGACTCTTGACATTAGATTCCCACTAATTTCTTCGATTAGGGCTGGATAAATAAAGTCACAAATGAAGCAGATGTGGTCTCTGTACTTGAATATGTGTAATTTTGAATAATGTTATGATACTATTTATGTCCCATTAGGTGACCTTTACCTAAGGTTGGGGATATCTTTGGTAGCAATCAAGGCATCCAGGAGGTATGACATCATGTATAATTAGTTCCTAGTTTTCTTCTTGACTATAAAAATCTATCTACTTAAATAAGTGTTGATAACTTCACCAAGCAGAGGGGTGAGATGCTCCTGAATCATAAAGTGAACTAAGGGCACCCAAATTTTGCCCACATATGTAGTGCTTGAATTTCCACATAACCTATTTATCATATTCATGATCATCTTGATTCCAAGTCTAAATTGGCCAATGGGGATGTTATTATTAAAGTCTAAAAATACTTGTTTTATTGAATATAGCCATAGGGAAAGGATGTTCCTCAAATAATTTTATTTGTCCCAATTTTTTATTTTGGTTTGGTCTACTTTGGGTTTAGGCAATTTTAATAGTTTCCAAATGCTATAAGAGAGATGTAAATAATTTTCTAAAAACTACCCTCATGAATAATCATGCCCTTATCTATATTTCCATCCTTAAAAATAGGAGAGAGAATGTCTATACAAAGCAATACCTTAGGTTTCACTATAGAATAATGGAGATATATAATTTGAATAGAAACTATGTCGTAGTAGAGCCTCTTTGTAGACATGTTCTTTTCCTCTTCTCTTGTGATGGACTACTAGTTCTCAATGGTCCATAACAAGTTCAACTAATTATTGTCCCATATTTAGAGTTGTGGAATATAATTATGTCATTGAAAATACTCCCTTCTACACCATTGGTCAAATAGAGCTCCACATCCCTTCTAAAAACACCTTTTCAAATTGCCACGGCTTGTGAAATTGTTAAATTTCTCACTAGTGGTATACAGTTTAATTTTGGATTGAATTATTCTCGTGTAGGTGATAATTCAACTCTTTTTGACTCATTTATATTAATCATAGGGTAAAATTAGGGTTTTTATACTTTTTATGGATTTCTTGAAGGTTTTTATAGTTCTTTAATGATGGTAGTTGTTTGAACTTATGAGATCTTCATGACTTAGGTTGTGTTTATATTTATGCCTTTAATTTTCTTGGGTTTACAAAATATTAAACTTGGCATATTATGCATATGTGGCTCTGATGTGGAATCATCATGGCATCTTACTCATTAATATTCAAAATATGACCATTTTTCACTTTTGTACATATGTCAATATTTTATTGGTTATGGGCCCTTTGAAAATTCTACCTCACCTCACACCGTTGGATCTATTTTCTTGGATCAACATGGTTTATTGATCTTCATATGAGAAATCAAACACCATTGGTTGCTTTTTATATTCTCTATAGTTGTTACACTTGTCTCTTACACATTTTTCCTAATCTTCATTGAAATGTTAACATCGATCTCACACTGTTAAATCATCTCTACCTAGATGCATGTGTTCCATTAATCTTGATCTACTTAATTATGTCCCCTTGTCTATGGAATATTGATCAAAATGTGTACACTCATCCACATACCATTGATATTTTAAATAATCTCAAGATTTAGTTTATGGCTTGTGGTTATTCCATGTGTCATCCCCACATTTATTCTTAGGACTTAATTTTTCAGCCTTCATCACACATCATTAGATATTGTTTGTCTAGATCAATGTGCTCTATTGAATCTAGATCTGAGGGGTGGAATGTCATTGGATACTCAATGTTCCTTTATTTAATTTCTAACACTTGTCACCTTCTCACTCATCCTAGGGTCTTTAAATTATCAACATTTATCTTACACCATCGAATCATCTTCGATTGATCAATCGTACTCAATCAGATCATTTTTGTTTTGTACCATGATATTTTGGCATAGATCCCATGATGGTGACACTTATCACCCTATCTCTTATTCTTGTGATTCATTGAAGTCTTGACTTAAATCATGCCATTAGATCAGTCTTGCTACATAAATACATATCATTGATCCTGTGGTTAATAAAATAATTAAGTCGGGTTTAGGAAACACATGGAACTTAGGATAAAGTCTTAAGACTAAGGTTTTTATTCATGTTAATAAATAACCTTAGGATTAAATATTAAGCTAAGTTTAAAACATAATAAAGGGGACCCAACGAATGATAAAACACATGGCATAAAACTTTAGCCTAGGTTTCATTTATATTAATAAATGTAATTAAAACTTAAGATAAGGATTTTAGGCTTAGTTAGAACATAATGAAAGGAACCATGTGATTATCTAAACCATGTTAATAAAAACATAGACCAATGGGTCATGGGACATGAAGGGACCAAGAATGAATCTTTATACTAAGGTTTGGTCATGTTGAAAAACATGACTAAGCCTTAGGATAAAAATTAAACTAAGTTCAGGGCACAAATAATTGTTTCTACATGAATTATTCCTAGACAAATTTGAATTTAATTTTAAAGGGACCTAGGTTAAAAAATTATACTAGGTTTTTAACATGACTTAAAATAGATTCAATTAATATTTGACAAATGAAAGGTTAATAAAAGATAAATTTATCATTGGAGCACAAAACCTTAAGTATGTTCATTCCTAAATAAGATTACATTAAACCTGTAATACAAAAACACAATAAATAATCATTAGCAACATTATAAGGGGTAAAACAATAATAATTTGAAAATATGTCAATTAATCCAAATGAGAACCATGTGTGGATGATCTTAGGATAAAAATAATGTGAAAACATGTTAGTAGTACTTTGATCAAGTGAATTTTCAATTTTAAGGTACAAATTTACACAATTTAAAACTAGGGCCCCCATTTTTTAGAAATGGGGGTATGTTGACCTAAAAAAATGGTGACTTTTGGGGGAAACATAGAAATATGTTCAAATTCAGAGACTTTGGTTTAGACTAATAACTAGGTTATTTATTACATTTTATCAAGCACCACTATTAATATCAATTCATGGTTGAAACAAGAATTTCACATGTAGAATTAGGATCAAACATCAAAACATAGCCATGTTGTGTGTTTTGATTCCACTTATTGATTACCATAGGATTTAGAGAACATCTTCTAGATTCATAACTTTGACCATTAACATTAACTTATAGCATATTTATATGTTCATTAAGAATCATGATTTAGCTTAGGGAAGGCTTGGGCATTGCTCTACTACCAGCCAGGCATCTATAACCCTGATAGAGATACATTTGGATCCACTAAAGGCCTTGATCACTACCATCTAGTTATCCATAGACCTAGTGGAGATTACCAATATCACCTTTGCTTAGGAATCTTTTTTGAATTTTGTAATAAAGCTCTTATTTTTGTATTTTTAGATATTTTAACTTTTCAGAAAAGGTTTGGAACTAGATTAGCTAGGTTTTAGGATTTATTTAAATGTTTTATCTTCAAACAATCATTCTTGGTTGTAAACTTTGTCCTAGGCAATTAATGTTTTTTAAGTGCAAACATGACTCTGACATAATAATTCAAGATTTCACCCTATATGTGAAATTATTCTTAGAACCAAACTTAGATCAGAACAAGGATTAAAATCTAAAGGAACAATTAACCTACTTATTAATCTTTACTAGTTTCTCCAAACTATAACATCAGGCTCCCATTTCAACAATCCATGATCAACCAATGTTGAGGAGGCATACCTACATTCTTGATCTATGGATTTCCTTTTGAGCATCCAAATTTATTTTGAGCTAAGGATTATCTTAAAAAAGACTTATTTAAATCAAGGAGCAAATTAGAGAAAGGGAAACATGCCAAACACAAATCAAACAAATAAAAATCAAAGGAAACAAACATATATATATATATAAACAAGGGACTACCAAAACATACAAAATGCTCAAAAATTCCAAACTGGATTTCATATTCAGATCTTTTCTAGCACCTACAAAACATACAAAATGGTCAAAAAATCCTATTTTTCCCCATGTCCATATAATTTTGTACAGATCAAAAGTGGTAAAATGAAATGAAAAATTCTTCCAAATGTAATCTATTTGTTTTCAGATAAAATTTTGTTTTACATTCCCTAGACAAAGGAGGAACATTCATAAAATGAAATCTTTATCCTTACTCTAGAGAATGCAAACCAAAAATTCAAAGCCTCTGGCAATTTAAAAATTGAAATCTTACAATCCCTTTTCCCATGAAGTGTAGGCTCTCATTCAAAATTAATAATACATGGCAATAAAAAAAATATAAATTAGAACCCACAAAATTTGGCTCAACATTATCAGTATGCCTAATTCACCTTCCCTCTATTAAATAATTTATAATCTCAAACAATAAATCAATCATTCAACTATTGGTATTTTTACTAGAGGCATAAGAGACCAATCTAACATTTCTTCATCTGACCCAACTACCATTTGACTTGGAGTTTGAGCAGCATATTTTTTTCATACATGTTCAACATAGAATTCACAAATATTATTTGGATCTGTACACAACTCAACTTATAATTTGACCTTTGATAGGTAGTTCATACTCCATGGAATTTTATATCTTAATTTCACATTTTCATGCACCAAGAAATTCTTCCATTGTTTCTTTAAAAGGCCCATTTGCATGCATTATTCTATATTTTCCTCCTCAATGAAATTTATGCATCACAACCCAACTACATATAACTATGTAAACTTAAAATAGGGTCTCAAAGTTTGAGAGAACATAAATATTGAATCATTCATTGAATCACTATCAAAAACATTTCATCCTTGTCTCAGGTTTAAATCCACTATAGATTAATTCACCATTAATAAAGGAAATCATTGAATTTGACCAAGATTATTTTCTAATAGTATACCCTCTGCAGATGTAACATAGAATAAATACCTATAAAATACACAAAATGCTTTAATAGATAAACTTATAGGGTGACACAGTCTGAATATTTATGACAATATTTTATTTGATCCATCTTCATATAGTCCTATATAATTTTTCCAATTTTTTTGTAGGACTAAAATCCTTCCTCCTCTCATTCATTTCCTATCTCCCCTTCTTCTCTGTATCATGTCCATTCTCTTCTCCAAGTCAAAAATCCTTAGCTTAACTTCTCTCAAGGCTATTCTCTTACCTGAACTATTCTTTTTTTCTTTATGTTTAAATCAAGGTCTTCAATCTCAAAATAGTGTTGACCTTATCTCCTTGAATCTTTCACTATCTTATAAAGACTCAAATACACACCAAATGAGTAATTCTTCCAACTACACTTGATTCTATGCCAACCTTGGTTGATTACAAGCAATAATAGAATTATACATATCCTTTGACAACTAATAAACCATACAAAACATATTTAGGCTTTATTTATCCTCCACATGACAAGTGTGAATATTTGAAATATAAATTGGAGGGAAAATTATATAATTACTTAGGCTAATGCCTATTGAAGGCTTATTCAACTAGTCCTTACTAGATGCTCCTACATCAGACTTCTTGGGTAGGAAAAAATTTGAACTCCAGTTCAAATGGATTGTGCTTCTCTCTTTTACTCATTCTTCTCTCTTTCACTTGCTCTTCTTTGTATCCCAAGATCCCATTGTCTCTTTTGTAGTACTTGAAATTACTTGATGTATTCTTTATCTCTTATTTTCTTTTTCTTTCTTTCTTTCTTCTTGTATAGCTTCCTTCTCATCTCCTTTTTAGCTGCAATCTCCCATATCCATGCTTCATTTTCATATGTGTCTTCAAATTTTTCTTTATCTTCTTAGTCCATCAGCTCATCCATTGAGTTATGGATATCATTCATCTTCATATCTTCAATTCCTACATTCAAAACATTAAAATCAACCTTATTAGGAAAAACCTAAGGCCATGAAGCCTCCTGATTATCTTCATGCAATTCTTCTTTACTCAAATCTGCCTTCACGATTTCATCTTTCTCTTGCCTTAATCCAATTTCTATCTGACTAATGGTGCCACCATGTTGATATGTGTCTCTACACAACTCTCTTGGAGGATTTAACAATTCTTCTATCCTCTTCAACTCTTCATTCAATACAAAATCAACCAAATTTTCATGTCTTATATCAACCTTAGGACCATATTTCCTTTCATCATCTATAAATACATTCATCCCATTTATGGTTTCCTCATATAAATAAACTTCTTCATCAATATACTCATAAAAAACAATTGAATCACCATTACCTTTTGTCACCTTGCTCTTTTCAAACCTGTGAACTGATTTGACATCTTTGCTATCATCGTCCATCCACTTTGAACTCTTTCCTTACTACACATTAGTTTTCATAGACATTTTCCATTTCTCATTTTCCTTAAAAAGATCATTTAATGATTCAAAAACATCATCATCCTATTCATTGCAAGAAATTACCTTACCTTTCATCTTTGTATTCTCATGTTTTTTAGTATGCTTTTTCAAGCTATTATCCTTCATACCTTTATCCATCCATACTTTCTTCATAGCTTTGTGTTGATGTTTGTTCATGGTTACACTTGTTTTATTACTTGAGTCTTCAACTTGATTGGACTTTATATCCTTCCTATCATTTGTTGATCCCTTTATCCATTTTGGTACCACATAACCATGGTCTATTTCTGATTTTAAAAGCTTGTCATTACTCTTCCACACCTCCATTTGTTCATCAACAACATTACTCCTATTTACATGAGAAAAATTAGAAACTAAACTTTTGTTTACCTTTTGGATGGCTTGTAGCATAGCCATACTCTTCCTTGTAATCTTTTTTCTTATATCCACCTCCTTTAGGTGTATCTCCTTCCTTTCTTATATGATTTCCAAAGCATCATAGTACTCTTCATTCTCTTTTATTCCTTCATTGGCATGATGAAGGACTTCCACTACTTTCTTGTGAACTTTTGAAACCTGTACTCTTTCTTTTTAATTAAGTTTATCTAACTTTATGGGTGCCTTGCTTGCCCCACTTATTTCATTCCTTAAGGTCTTATCCTTGACCTTCTTCATGAGGTTATTCATACCTTCATATACACACTTGCACAAAACATTAGATAGCAAAATCAAATGCCAAAATGCCTTCATGAGTGTCTCCTTTATTGACACTTTCCTCTTCCTCTTCATTTCTTTATCAAGTTCTTCCTTTTGCACTTCTTCTTTTTTCCTTTTTTTATCTACAATGAGAACCTTATTCATAACCTTTCTCTCATTTTTTTTCTCACTTGGCAACTTGTCTATACTCTTCAAGCCTCTATGGGCTTCACTCTTCTTGGAAATATCCTTTTGCCTTCTCCTCTTCATTAGGAGATCTATTGGCCACTTCAACCTCTTACTCATTGGCCATACCCATGCTTTCCTATTAAACTACATCCAAGACTCATATTTATCTTAAAACTTAGCTAAATCTCTCTTCAAAATAGCAACCTCATTATCAATTTCACTACTAGTCATACCTCTCTTCTTTTGGATGCTTGTTTTCTCCTTAGTACTCTCATGTACTCTACTAATCTACATTATTCTCAACAATATATCCATCTCTAATATCTTCACCCAAGTCTTTTCCACCTTGGTCTCTTGATCCCTTTAGGTCCTCACCTAGGTCTTTTTCACCTTAGTTTTTTGGTGTACTTATCTCACCCAAGCCTTTCCCCTTGCCTGGTCTTTTTACAATTTCTTAGATCTTACCTAGGTCTATTTCACCCTAATCTCTTGATCCTTTATCTTGTTGATCCTTTTTGAAAATTTTACAACAACTCATTATTAATCACCATCAATTCCCAAATTCCCAAGAGCTTCAAGATCTGATACCAAAATGGTGCAATGAAATGAAAACTTCTTCCAAATGTAATTTCTTTATTTTCAGATCAAAATTTATTTTACATTCCCTAGATAAAGGAGGAACATTAATAAAATGAAATCTTTATCCTTACTGTAGAGAATTCAAACCAAAACTTCAAAGCCTCTAGCAATTTAAAAATTGAAATCTTACAATCCCTTTTCCCATGAAGAAGTGCAGGTTCTCATTCAAAATTAACAATACCTGGTAGTAAATATATATATAAATTGGAACTCACAAAATTTGGCTCAACATTATCAGCATGCCTAATTCACCTTCCTTCCATTAAATAATTTTTAATCTTAGACAATAAATCAATCATTCAAGCCATATATATATATAAACCTCATCTTTGAATAATGGTGTGGCATGTATGGAATGGTTTGAGTCATAAAAAAAGAATGTTATGGTCATGAACTCACCATCTAGCTCTAGATAAGCAAATAAGTTAACTATTATCCAACATAATACTCTAATTATTGACAAACTTGACTAATATTTAAGAGTAAAGATTCATTGTATGGATTCTTCAAATGCTAAGTTTTGTGAGATGACAACTTACAAAGTTTTAGTCACTTAAGACTAAAGCTTTGACCATCATATGTAGACCCATGTGAAAGATTCATAAAATAAATATCTACATGTCAATCTTGAAATATTAAACCAATAGTCTAATTAGAACATGCATGACTTCTTGATGCATTCATCCACCTTTGATAGAAAAGGTCACTTCTTAAAACATTATAGTTTTTACATTATCATGAATGCCAGATCAATACAAATGAGATGGCACATGATAAATAATAAATATAAAGGATTCAAATCTCCAAAAGTGGTATATTCATCTTTAAGCATTTACATGGTTACCATATCAAATTATTTTATTTTATTTCTTTAACTCAGCCCAAGAGCTAGACCACCACCATTCTGTTTATCCTGGTTATTTCAAAACATTCCATTTTAGTCAAGGATTTCAATGGATTCAGAAAACCCTTCTACATTTTCAATACACTACAAATATGTGTTATCTCCACATCTAGATAGCACATGTGTGTGTGTGTGTGTGTGTGTGTGTGTGTAGTTTAGTTGTGTTTCTTATTGGGAGCTGCATTACATCTATTTCTTACTAAACATCCCAGGTCTATTCAACTACTAGTATTTTTATTAGAGGCACAATATACCAATACAACATTTATTCATCTGACCTAGCTACCATTTGACATGGATTTTGAGTAGAAGATTTTTACATACATGTTCAATGCAAAATTCACAAATATTATTTGGATTTGTACATGACTCGACTTATAGTTTAACCTTTGATAGGTAGTTCAGACTCTACGTGGAATTTATATCTTCATTTCACATTTTCATGCACTAATAAATTCATCCATTGTTTCTTTAAGAGGCTCATTTGCATGCATTATTCTATATTTTCCTCCTTAATGAAATTTATGCATCACAACCCAACTACAGATAATTGTGTAAACTTAAAATAGGGTCTCAAAGGTTGAGAGAACATTAATATATAATAATTCATTAAATCACTATCAAAAACATTTCATCTTTATCTTGGGTTTAAATCCACTATAGATTAATGTACCATTAATAAAGGAAAGCATTAAATTTTATTGAGATCATTTTCTAATTGTATACCCTCTGCAAATGCAATATAGAACAAATACCCAAAAAATACATAAAATTCTTAAATATATAAACTTTCAGGGTGACACAATCTAAATATTTTTGACAATATTTTATTTGATCCATCTTCATATAGTCCTATATAATTTTTCCTATCTTTTTTAGGCCTAAAATCCTTCCTCCTCTCATTCATTTCCTCTCTCCCCTTCTTCTCTGTATCATTTCCATTCTTTTCTCCAAGTCAAAAATCCTTAGGTTGACTTCTCTCAAGGTTATTCTCTTACCTAAATTATTCCTTTTTTCTTTATTCTTAAATCAAGGTCTTCAATATCAAAATAGTTTTGACCTTATCTCCTTAAATCTTGCATTATCCTATAAAGACTCAACTACACACAAAATGAGGAATTATTCCAACTACACTTGATTTTATGCCAACCTTGGATAATTACAATAAATAATAGAATTATACACATCCTTTTATAACTAATAAATCCATACAAAACATATTTATACCTTATTTATCCTCCACATGACAAGTGTGAATATTTGAAATATAACTTGGAAGGAAACTTATATAATTATTTAGGCTAATGCGTATTGAAGGTTTATTTAACTATTCCTTGCTATATTCTCCTACATCAAAAATAATGTGAGTAATCTTGAGTGAGTCCTCTACAAGTTCAAATAGCTTTCATGGTCAAAATATGTCATCTCAATATCTCTCCAATTTGTTTTCTCCATCGGATCTTGGTTGAGTGTTTTGGGTAGTTTTTAGTTTTAAAATTTATTCATAAAGATCTAAAATTATAACTACCAAAAAATGAAACAAACATGGTTTTAAGTGACCCTAATAACCCATCCAAACTTATTTGGTATCCATGCATAGTCTTAGAAAAGATATGAGCACTTGAAGACAACCCATCGAGCTTGTTTCTACCTTTCTTGCATGCTTGGATTCTCTCTAAGATAGAATTATATTTTCCATATGATTCCTTGCATTAAAAAATATTATAAAGGTATAATTTCATACCCTTAACATTTCCTAGTCATCTATATATCCCACCAAGAGTTGGAAATGAAGATGGACCCCCAATTGGTTTTAGGTCCCTTGAAGGCCTAATAGGCCTAACATGCACCCAAATAGCTTTGGATACTTGGATTGATTTAAATGGTTGGTTTAGTTAATTATGAATTTTTTTAAATTTATTAAATCTTATATTATCACCACACAACTTCCCAAGCACTTCTCTTCTTCCTTTTCTCTCATTCACCAACTAGGCCTAGTGAAAGCTTGCCTAGTTGGACTATGTGTAGGAGTATTTTGGTCATATTGAAAGGTATAAGCTTGAATTATCAATTATATATAATTTAATTTATTTAAATACACCTCAATATATTTTTATTTATGATCCAAAATCTCCATATCAATCCCTTTTCCCATTATGTACTCACTAGCTTGTTTTGCTAAGGCCTAATTTTCCTAGACTAGCTGACCTCTAAGACAAAATAGTAAGATATATCCCTTATCCCCAAGTTAAAATGAGTATTTTTTGTGTTTTTAAAGGTCCTTATTATGATTTTTACCTAATTTTTTCTCTTTATTCCTTGATTTAGGTGCCTAACTATCTCAAAATGTCCTAAAAAGGCCTCTAAAAAGCTTGTTTCCTACAACATTTCTCAAATCCACCTAAGAGTGACCTTTCCAAGATAAACTAATGTTTATCAACTCATTAAACATGTTATTAATAATAAATTAATTCTTATTAATCTTTTAATCCACCCAAAATAATTCTCTTATCTAGATTACCCATATTCATCTATTGAGCAAAGAGGTTTCTTGGAGTAGTTGTATGGATTGATGACATTTAACCAAGTAGTGAAGGTAGATGATCATATTGGTAGAGTATTGGGCTTGTGTGAACACATTTTTACTTATCATGAACCAATTTTTGTTTCTTATAACCTTCCTCTCTTCCTCATACAAGTTTATCTCTTTATCTCACCTTCATGTTCAAGACTGCAACATGATGATTATAGGTGCATACAGGGTTTTTGGGGCTTGTGTAAGTTTTTTTCTCTTTATTATATCTTATTAAGTTACCATGATAGTCATTTATGTGGTAAAACATTATTTAATCAGGTATAACCTTCCATTTGACCTTCATATGCACTTTTTCTTACAACTGAGTATTACACTACCTGTTGACTGAGACACCCTATTATAGGTGTGTTATGGGCTTCAACTGAGCTCATTCATGATTTTTAGAGGTATATCCTTGAATCCATCTAGGTAAAAAAGTTAAATTTTTAAATATTAATCTTTTTTTAAGGTCTTAATACATCAATTTATCATCAATTTAGGGTCATTGTCCTAACTGAGATACTTTGCCCTATTGTAGACCCTATATGTAGATGTCATTTTCTTCTATTTGGCTTGTCCATGATGTTAAAATAATCCTATTGAAACCCCTTGAGGTCACACAACATTATTATCTTCCTAAAATCAGTTTAAGTGTCCTACAACCACACATAAACACTCATGCTAGCTCACTACCTGTTGACTAAGATACCCCTGTTGTAGTTGTGCATTTCCCATTAAAAGGACACATGTAGGTGTTCATAAGATTACTAGACTATGTGTCAATATTATCTTGATAACCTCTAATAAATTTGTGTACCACTACATTATTTTAACCATCTTAGTCATGAGTATTTTTCCTATTTTCTTCTTAGGGCTATCAAATCCCATTTATAATCTCAGACCTATAGACATTAGTGTAATGTTTTAGTGCTTTTTTAGGCCACTTGAAGGTTCCCAACTCCTAAGTTTTCTTCACTTTATGACCCTCATTTTTTTCATAGGTCTTGTCTATACTAGAGGTTTAAACACTCATCTCCTTATAGGCTTTAAAATCCTTGGGAAACATGTTGTGAGGGATCCACAAAACCCCCTCAGATCTCTCTTTTGACATTTTAGGTATAATTCCCCAAAATTTCGTCTTTGATATTAAAATATGATTTCACACTTATTTTTTCCATTTTGAAACTTTATACAAGTGTGTCATGAATCTACCAACTGATATAACTTGTAAAATGTCTTCACCATGCCTTAAATCTCCCATAAAAAAACCTTCATAGCCTTGAGGTACCACCTATAGGTGGTCATCAACATTCTCGGGCAGTAAGGGAGAAGGTATGTGGCTCAATGTATGAATGGGGAGGTCTATAACACTTATTTTCCTTCATCAAGCATTCTAATACACCTTTTAGTAACTCTAATATTTTTTATCATACATCAACCTTTCCACACCTTAGTATGACCTCAGTAAAGACCCTATAGGTGTAGATTGGGCTATGTGTAGATAATGAGTATGGAGTAGAGCAACAAGGTGGATAAAGGGCCTCATGGATAGCTCAAACCTATTTTAAAACTATTCAATTTAATTATTTATATCATTAACACCTTGAAACAAGTTCCAACACCTCTTCTCCAATGTGAAACCACTTGCACACATCTAGAATAAAGCAGGTAGAGGCATCTCATGACTATTTTAACATGGTGAATGGGCCTATGAACACACTTATACCTTTTCCAAACATATAAATTAACTCATCTCAACTTATAATTGTTTAGAAAACTAATATACCATGATTACCATTCCATGAACAAGTTGAACAAGCTTATATAGGTGACTATAAGTGAAACTAGGCAAAGAGTTGACAATGAAGAATAACAAAATGGTAATTTGCATAAAGCATGATATTATGGAACCAAACATGTGAAGAGGTGATAATATGACCTAGATAACTATTTAACACCATATTAAACTCACATGAAACCTTTGAAGAAGACTAACATTATGGAACATGATAGAATTGACTAAAACTTCATAATGGTGACACCTTCTTGCATCATAGACTAACTTGCTCATAAAAACATTATGAAAAATGAAAATAATATTTTATACCATATTATAAGGTATAAAACATCATTTTTAGCTAACATCACAAACTTTTTCATATGGATTTGACCATAATTGATCAAAACCTATAGGGTGTATGAATCAACTAGCAAAAAAGTATAGTCAACTTCATGAGGATGGTTCATGAAGCACAGGCCACCATTATTCAAAATATTTATATTTAAATTAAGGTATATTATTTTAATAAAACCTCCCAAAATCATTTGTCCTAAAACCTCTTCAGTTATCTATACTGATAAAAAACATGAAGGTCAATTTTATATGTATAAAAATGTAAAAAAGAAGTAGAACAGTTTTAAATTTAAAATGGAACTTCTAGAGAAAATAAAAAATATATATGAGTGTTATGAAGGTTAATAGTCCTTATATGATCTTTTCCCATGTGTCACACTTCTCCATGGGCTGTATAAGTGTCATTTGCTCTCTTTTTTAATTATTTCTTAAATTTTAATTAAGAACTTGTAGTGAAATATTATGATGTAACTAACATACCTAATATTTAAACTGACCTTTTGGATTATTATAAGTAAAAATTACACTTGGGAATCTTGGTAACCATTCCACATGTATTTATGACTCTTAAAAGCACATAAAATGACCCAAAATGATAAATAAGCTAATGAAAACATGACTACGGATATAAATACATTAGATAGCATCAATTTAACCATAATATAGACTATGAAAAATATTTATACCCCTAAATATCTAAAAAACCAAGTCTTTTACCTATATGGGTTTAAATTTGACCTAAAAGTCAAACTTGGTCAACAAAATGGTGACTCGTAGGGGTGGTATGCTTGTTATACTAAAGACTAGTAGCCTTATCCTATTATGGGATAAAGGATTCAATGAGTTATTGAATACAACTAGAAATAAATTTCCTAAAACACACACAAAACAACCACAACACACCAAGCAAATACAAGACAAAGCAAGACAATAACAAGATTGACACATGTGCATAAGCACTTAGAGAAAACAAGGAAAACAATTGCTATGTACAAAGAGAGGAGAAACTTAGTATAAATGTTTTAGATATATCCCATTGATTAGGATATGAATCTCTTATCCATATAACTTTGAGATTTGGAAAGCATTATGTTACTTACATTAGGTGATAACATAAGGGCCACTCCATAAAGCATCAAACTTTATGTGTTTTTTAGGTTTAACCCTATCTTCAACCCACTTTAGAACAATGTATCCCTCTTTAAACTTATTTTCATGGCTTTATTATCAAATTATCTCTTTATTTTATCTTGGTGATCTCTCATAGTTTGTATATCTTGATCTCTTGTCTCTTCAAGCTCCATCAACTCACACAACCTGGCTTCCATGCTTTCATTTTCCATTACCTCTAGCTGATAAAAGAGATCCAAGGCTAGTATATCAATTTAAATAGGTATTCTATCTTCTCTCCCACAAATAAGTATATATGGTGAGTTTCTAATGGCTCTTTCTAGGGTGATCCTATCTGCCCAAAGAGTTGTCTTCAACTTATAATGCCAAGTTCTTTGATTCTCCTCCATTGTCCTCTTTATGATCTTGATTATATTCTTATTGGTGGACTCAGCTAGTCCATTCCCTTATGGATAATATCTAGAATAACTACTAAGATAAATGCCATGTTTTAAATCCCACTCACTTATCCTCATTCTAAAGAAAGCTAATGCATTGTCTTAAATTATTGAAGGAGCCCCAAACCTTATCACTATGCCTTCATAGAAGTATAAAACTAAAATTTCATTCACTTCCTTGAGATATACATCCTCCACCCATATTTTAAATTATTTTTTAGCATTCAACACCCACTTGTCTTCAACACTAGAAGGTGGGTTGATTAGACCTATAAAATATAGACCCCATTGCATAAAGGGTTGATCAACTTGTATTGGATGAAGAGGAAAGGCTACAAGATTTTCTTTACCATAAAAGAGAGCACATTTTTTACTTTTCCTTACCCAAGCATGGGTTTCTTTGAACAAACTAGGACAAAAATATCTAGCTCTCATAATCTTAGTAGCTATGGTTCTTAGAGCAAAGTGACCACTAGCTGGTCCATCATGAAACTCAAGCAATGTTTTCTCAACCTGATCTAATTCAACACATCTCAATAGCACACCTGAGAAGTCCTTCCTAGAAACACTCCATCGATAATTACATAAGGAATAGATTATAACGTAAAGTGCTTTTTTTTAGTTCCATTTAGGCCTTGTGGACACTCATCATTTTGAAGAAAATGGATCATATCTTGTGTCCAAGTCCTCATAGATGAAGGTGTAGCTATCATAGGGTCATCATGAAGTGCTAAAACAATCTCTTTTTTCCTTAAAATTTGAATCAAGGTGCTTACATGACCCATTTCCTTTCGCTAACTTGGTTGTCTTGATTTCTACGTCATACTCCATCACTTTTTTAATCTAACCAGCCCTTTTTTCATTTAAATATCTACTCAAAAAGAAGTCTCTGACACTAGGATGAGGTACCAATATGTGAATATTTTTTTTAGATAACATATGCCTAAACTTCTTTATACTTATAACAATTGAAAGTACTTGCTTCTCAACATAGGTGTATCTTACCTCATAGCCCTCCAATCCTTGACTAAAGAAGGCAATAGGCTACTCTAATTTTTCTTCATTTTATTGAGTGAGCAAGGCATAAATTACCTCATCATTTCCAAATCTATTCAAGTTAAAATCCTTTAATAAATTAGGACTTGTAAGAGTTAGACCTTGGGGAATGGCTTGTTTGATCTCTTCAAGACTCTCCTTCCTTCTTCTTGTCCAAGTGAACACTTCATCTTTCCTTAGCATAGAGGTTAGAGGATTGAATAAATTATAAAAATTAGGAATGAACCTCCTTATTAAATTTATTTTCCCAAAGAAACTTTGCAAACCTTTCTTATGTTTGGGCAAAGCCAATGCCAAGATTGAATTCACCCTTTAAATATCTATGGATAGGCCCTTCTTTGAGATAATGTGTCTTAAAATTTTGCCTTCATGGGTATAAAACACACACTTTTTTGGGTTAAGAGAGATTCTAAACTCTCTACATCTATCAAAAATCTGCCTAAAGTGATTCAAGTGATCCTTTGCATCTTAAAAAAAAATTGTGATATCATCAAGATACACTAACACAATGTCATTTATTAGTCCTTGAATAGATATATCCATTATATGTTTAAATTTATTTCCATCATTATACAAACCAAAATTATCTTTCCTATAATCATATGTTTCCCATATACTATTAAATGTTGTCTTATATTAGTCACTTTCCTTTACTAAAATTTGATTATACCCTGAGTGTCCATCAAGAAGTGAGAACCTTTCACTACCTATCACAACTTATAAAATATACTCCATGGAAGGAATATGATAATTTTCCTTCAATAAAACTCTATTCAAGTCCCTAAAATCAACACATAACCTTATTTCTTCATTCTTCTTCCTTATAGGGACTAATGTTGCCAACCAAGATGAATGCTTATTAGGAAAAATGATTTTGGACTCAATGAAATTAGTAGGTTCTTTCCTCATGAGAGGATCAATATTATGATTTATTGGCCTTTATATTTACTTAATAGGCTTACAATTCTCATCTATCTCTATTTTATGTTAAGCTAAGTTTGGATCAAAACCTTTTAAATAATTATATTCCCATGCAAAGACATTAGAAAACTCCTTGTATAACTCAATGAAAGCATGTTTCTCTTCACTAGCACATACCTTCCCAAGATCAAGCAACTTATCTTTGAATATTTGTACTCTCTCATAGTTTTATTGATTATTATACATTCTTAACTTCTCTTTCTTCAATGGATCATCATCATTGAAGATTCTCTCAAATATGACTAAGCCTTTAGGAAGCTTGTTTGTCTTTAATTAAAAAAATTTCCATCCATATTGTTATTGTAGTTTGTAATGATTCTTGGAAGATAACTTAGCCTCTTCTTGTATAAAAAGTTCTATTTTCTCATCACTATAAAACACTTTCCAATTAGTGACATTATCAGGTATAGAGGGCCTTACAATCACCTTGAGATGTGTCTAGTTCTTATCTTCTCTTATCCCCTTTGGAACATCAAACTAAGCTCCAATTGATGCCAACATATCAGAATATTTGTTATCTTATCTTATAATATATTTTATGTTTAAATCTTGTAAATATTCCAAAATATCCCACACTCTATGCTTATAGGACTAAATCAAAGAGTTCTTAGTCACATTTTTCTCTCTTACTTGATTCACAACTAACTCACTATCACCATACACTTGCAACTCTTTCACACCTCTTTTCCTAGCCCACTCAAGGACATCAATGAGTGCCTCATATTATACCCATTAAAATTACAAGAGAAGTGAAATTTGAAAGTGGAATAGTACCTTTCCTTGGATGGAGAAACCAACATTGCTCCACTACCTACCCCAACTTTGCTTCTAGATCCATCAAATAATATCTACCATAAACCATCCATGTTTTCACTTGGATTCATAAAATTTGGCATGAAATATCCATCCTTATGAATTAAATACACTCCAATACTATATTACTCTATGAATTTTTAAGGATCATGATCATAATGTTCATCTCCCCATTCATCTAAATACAAATCAAAAACTCCTTCAAGAAGAGATGTTGGAGATTGATCTATGTAAAGTTCTTCCTCATCAATAATGGCATAATTGAAATTTGCCACTTTAGGCATGTAAATCTCTAAATTATTATTATGGATAGGCTTTGATTCAATCTTCACTTTAGAACCATACTTTGTCCTAAAAAACATATAGGACCAATTGGCTGCCAAGTATCGACTTATATTGGCTGTAAACTCTCTAGACAAATAAAGAGAAAAATATACCATAACCACATCATGAGGGATGGAAAAATTAGGAAAATCATGTAAAATCATATTCAAATCTTTGACTACTCCTAAGGTCTTTTTCAATGACCCATATAATTGTAGAAATCCTTTAGCCATTGGTTCATACTTGAGGGCCTAGTTTATCCTCTATTGACTTGGGTATAACTAAATGACTAGCCCCGCTATCTATGATGAAATTATGAAATAATAAATCACCAATGATTAAGGATAAATAAAATTAATTTTAATCATTTTTATTCTCTTTTTCATCAATGGGCTGAGTTTCATTCACCAAAACAACATTCCCATTTCTAGCTGATCCAACTTACTTACCTAGTCTTTGCAATTCCTTTTGAAGCATATATTTTTGTCTTAGTATTGTCAATTAATCCCATAATAAAATATTAATATTTAAATTCTTAATCTTATCCACAACATTTATATCAAGATTTGTCACCTTGAAAGGCTCTTTGGAAGCACTACTACCTTGTGGTGTAGCTTGTGAAGGTAGATGTATAGGAGCTAGCCTTACATTCTAAAACTTCTAATTTTTTTACACCTTAGGGACTAAGTTATACCCAATCAAAATTTGATATGATTTAGGATTCAAAAAAAATCATTTATTATCCCCTTATGTCTCTTTAATATCCCTCTTCTTAGACCTAGTGTTAGAGGACACACTAGCATTCATATTACTTGCATTCCCCAAATGGTTGATGGCACAAAACTCTCCCTCCAAATGATTTATAAGAGTAGAATCATATTTTTTTTATCCATTTTATATTTCATTTTGTATTTACATCTAAAAATTTAGAACTTGAGGTACTTGGCTACCATGCATTGTCATGTCTTGACTAGGCATTTCATTGGCATATGCAACTTGACCTTGATTTTGGTCATAGGAGGGATAGCATGGTTATTCTTAAAAAAATTGTTTTGAGTAGGAAAAATATATTTTTAATATTATGGGGCATTGGTATTATAAATTTGGTAAGGTATAGCTTAAGTGATTTGACCTTGTCATTGATTATTACCTTGAAAAGGAGGCTTATTTGTTTACCCGAACTAATTATAGGACTAGTATGGCCTATAAATTTGAGCTTGTTACCTTTTGAGGGAAACAAAATAATTATTAAAAATTTGGATCAAACTCTTGACTTCATGTATCTAATTTCTGGGGGAAATGGTAGACTTTTCTTGACTAGGCAAAGGAGCCAAGGTAGGTAATGCAACTTGACTAGAAGGCTGTAAATCAGGGAACAATGGCATTGGTGGCTTAGGAGCAATCTTACCTACTTAAACAAGATAATTCTCAAAATTGATGGATATCTCATAGGATTTAGGTAGTGTATTCCCACCTATGGATTGAATCATCATGGATACATCACTATTCAATGCTTTTAGATAGTACAAGAAGGCTTAATTTGGAGTAGGTCTCACAAGGGTTAGGATCCTATCCCATGTCTTTTGAAATGTAGTGTTAAAATATTGCATAAAATATTGCGGTTCCCTCTTGATAGTGTTAAATTTATTAGCTATTGATAGATGATCATTCTTCTCTCTAAACCTCTTATTCAATAGATCTCCTAGTTCATCCCATGAACCACTGGAATATTTAGGTAGAGTCCCATACCAATCTAAGGATTTGCCTTTGAAAGACAATGCCAATAGCCTAATATCCACATTATATTGATTTATATTATGGATATTGTAGAAGTTTTCTATGTTTCTAATGTGTTCAATAGGAGTAATAGGACCTTATCCACTAAAATATGGAACACTCTTAAGGGTTGCTCTAGGAATTTGGTCATATTGGGCAAGATTTAACGGATATGATCTGGTGAAAGGTACAAATTATTAGTTTTTATCCATCTTGGAATGTATAATATGAGTATCATAGGTTGAACTTAGTAGGAAATTGGACTTCTTAAACACCAACTCTCTTGAATAAGAATGAGTATTCACAAATTTAAACCTTTTGATATAATATAAAGGCAATTACACAAACTCAAAGGAAATACTATTAGCAGTAGACCTAGTGGCCACATTTGGCATGTAAATTAGGGACTAATCAGTAACCAAAGAGTTTAAAACTTCATTGGAGTCCCTAGGTACTAAATATATATATTCTTGTACCTGTAACTATACCAAGATTAACACCAATCTTAGACAATCATCTAGGACTTAGAGTCCCACAGAGTCCCATAGGGCATGCCAAAAATTATTGTCACTTGTATCCACACCCCTTAAGGAAATTCCTAGATCTCCTCATCCATGTGGCACAATGAAAACATCTCTCTTGTTGTGGGTAACAATTTGGTGAGATGAATCTCTAGAAGGGCCAGTTACCTTGATACACTCTTTAAAACACTCTCTTAAATATCAAATTTTCATGAAAAGGGTTAAGAAGATAAACTAAGAAAACTAAAGGTGATGAACCAATATTTAATTTCCTCCTATTGAATGAAATTATACTACTTAGATCTAAACAAAGCTTCTTTCACATAAAACTCACAACTCAAGATGGATTGTCACATCAATGTTTCATATGCTAGGTTCAAGAGGTATTTTGATTATTAGAAGGGTAATAGATGATTAATTTGTGGAATATAGTCATGAAACACTTATAAAACACATTTACACTTAAAATATAGCACTAAAAAGGATCCATTCAACAATTACTCTTCTACACATTTAGTTATAATCAAGGATAACATGCTAGAAAAAATGATCTTCTACTAGACAAGACCAACAAGATTGTAATAACACTCAATTGAATATCATGTAAGTAGGAAAATTCACTTGTTTTATTTCTTCAAGAGACATTAAATTAAAAAAATTCTAGGGTTTCACCATCAATCAATGAAGTCTACTAAAAAGAGCCAAAAGAATTAATATTTATAGCCTTTAGGAAAAGAGCAAGACAAGGGAAGTCCAAAGGTCACTTGGACACTTTTAAATCTAAGAAAAGAGGTTAAAAAATGATTATAAATAGGGGTGAAATTGAAACATGAAATTTAAAGAGGCCCAAGTGTCTATACAAGTCATGAAACTTATGAAAAGTGGCATAAAACTCCATGTCTTGGCTCAAATAATTGCCTTCATAATTTGGACCTATTTTAACATCCCCAAAATAACTAGGGATAGGTATAATTATTGTAATTATAGGAAAGGATTTTATACATGACTCTCCATTCATTTTTTTCACTCTTACTCATCTAAAAACTTTTTTAAGGAAGCCATCACTGCCTATAGTTTTAAAAACTCCTTTTTCAGTCACCCCTCACACTTGGCTTTAGAATTGGCCTCAATTTTCCATGAAAATCCATGGTAGGGAGTTAATGTCACTTTTAAATACCCTCAATGGCCTTAGAATACTAAGGTTCACCTTAAAATGACATATACTTTAGGTTTTCACACTTCTCACCATCATGTTCACTATGCCAGTTTTGACTAGCTAAGATGAGAGCTCTAGTTTGGAAACTTAGGAGTTTTTTCTTAGAATAAAATGACAATATTAGTTATTAAAATTACATATCTTCCTCCCAAACTTTATTTCATCTTTAGACCTCTTATAACACCTATAAAACACTCAAAATGGTTAAAAAATCCCTCTTTTCCCCCTATCCAAACAATTCTATATAACTAAAAATCATGTGAGGGATCCTGAGTGAGTCATATGCAAGTTCAAATATCTTTAATGGTTGAACTATGTCATCTGGATAGCTCTCCAAGCTTGTTTTCTCCATCAAATCCTAGTTGAGATTTTAGTAGGGTTTTAGGTAGTTTTTAGTATTAAGCTTTGTTCATAAAACTCTGACATTTTAAATACCAAAAAATGCAAAACATGGTGTTAATGGACCTTAATAACCCCTCCAAACTTATTTTGTATCCATTCATATTCTTAGAAAAGATATAAGCACTTCAAGACACCCCATTGAGCTTGTTTATGCCTTTCTTACATGCTTAGATTATCTTTGAGATAGAAGTAGATTGCCCATAGGTTTTATTGAATTTGAAAAGTTTATATAGGTCTAATTTCACCCCCTTAACATGTCCCAATCATCTATATATCCTGCTAATATTTGGAAATGAAGATGGACCCCCAATTGGTTCTAGGTCTCTTGAAGGCCTAATAGGCCTAGCATACACTCATCTAGCTTTGGCTACTTCATTAAATATTATAAGATCACCACAAAAATTCCCAAGCACTTATCTTCTTCCTTTTCTCTCATTCACCAACTAGGCCTAGTGAAAGCTTGCCTAGTTGGACTGTGTGCAAGGGTATTTTGGTCGTCTTTAAAGGCCTAAGATTGAATTAGTACTTCTATAACATATAATTTCTTTCCATACACCTAATAATATGTTTTTTGAGGCTCTCAAATCTCCATATCAATCCCTTTGCCCATTTTATACTCACTGTCATGCTTTGCTAAAGCTTGATTTTCCTAGATTGGCTAATTTTTGAGACAAAATAGTGAGGTATATACCTTAAACCCAAGTTAAAATTAGTATTTTAGGAATTTTTCAAGGTCCTAATGATAATTTTTACCAAAGGGTTTATCTTGATTCCTTGAATTAGGTGCTTAAATAGCTCAAAATGTCCAACAAATGGCCTCAAAAAGCTTGTTTCCTACACCTTTTCTCAAATCCACCCAAGAGTGACATTTCCAAGCTAAATCAATGCTTTTATACTCCTTCAACACGTTAATAATACTCAATTCATGATTATGAAGCTTTGAATCTACCCAAAATACTTATCTTCTCTAGATTACCCATATTCATATATTGAGCAAAGAGGTTTCTTGGAGTAGTTATACGAATTGATGACATTTGACCAAGTAGGGAAGGTAGATGATCATCTTGGTAGAGTCTTGGGCTTGTGTCAATAGATTTTAACTTATCATGATCAACTTTTCATTAATTTTAAACTTCCTCTCTTCCCTAGACAAGTTCATCTCTTTATCTCACCTTCATGTTCAAGGCTACAACATGGTGGTTATAGGTGCATACAGGGGTTTTGGGGGCTTGTGTAAGTTTTTTTATATCTTATTTTTATCTTATGATGTCACCATTATATTTATTGAGGTGGTCACACATTATTTCATCAGATCTAACCTTCCATTTGGCCTTCATATGTACTTTTGGTTACAACTGAGTACTACACTACTTGTTGACTGAGACACCCTATTATACGTGTGTTATGGGCTTCGAATGAGCTCATTCATGATGTTTATAGGTCTCTCCTTGAATTCCTATAAGTCAAAAAGTGAATTTTTGAACTAGTAATCTTTTTTTAAGGTCCTAAGACATCACTTTAGCCTCAATTTAGGGTCACTATCCTAACTGAGATACTTTGCCCTACTATAGACCCTTCTTGTAGGTGTCATTTGCTTCTATTTAGCTTGTGTATGATGTTAAAAGACTCCTATTGAAACCCCTTGATGTAACACAATATTCTTATCTTCTTGTAATCAGTTTAATTTTCCTACAACACCACCTAAACACTCATGTTATCTCACTCCATGTTGACTGAGACACCCATGTTGTAGGTGTGTATTTCCCATTAAAGGGACACATGTAGGTAGCCATAGGCTTACAATACTATGTCTCAATCTTATATTGATATAATTTAAGCCATTTTTGTATCATTCCATTAGTTGAACCATCTTAGTCATGAGGATTTATCCTATTTGCTTCTTAGGGTTGTCAAAGTCCATTTACAATGTTAGACCTATAGACATTAGTGTAAAGTTTTAGTTCTTTTTTAGGCCACTTGAAGGTTCCCAAATCCTAAGTTTTCTTCAATTTCTAACCCTCATTTTTTGTAGAGTTCTTGTCTATATTAGAGGCTACAAGACTCATCTCTTTAAAGGCTTTGAAATACTTGGGAAACATGTTGTGAGGGGTCCACAAAAATCCCCTAGAGCTCTATTTTGACATTTTAGGGATAGTTTCCCAAAATTTAGTCTTTAATCTTCAAACATGATTTCACACTTCTTGTTTCCCCTTTGACACTTTATACAAGTGTGTTATAACTCTACCAACTGCTAAAACTTGCAAAAGGTCTTCACCATGCCTTAAATCTCCCATTCAAAAACCTTCATAGCCCTGAGGTACCACCTATAGGTGATAATTAGCATACTCAAGCAGTAAGGGAGAAGTTATGGGGCTTAATGTATGAATGGAGAGGTTTATAAAACTTATGTGCCTTTATCAAGCATCCCAATGCACCTTTATCAATTCTAAGAGGTTAGAACATACATCAACCTTTCCACACATTAGTGTGACATCAACAAAGGCCATATAGGTGTGTATTGGGTTGTGTGTAGATAGTGAGTATGGAGTAGAGCAACAAGATAGATAAAGGGCCTTATGGGTAACTGAAACCTATTGTAAAACTCTTCAAATTAATGATTTCTATTATTAAAACATTGAAACAAGTTCTAACACCTCTTTTCCAACATGAAACCACTTGCACACATCTATAATAAAACAGGTAGATGCATCTCATGATTGTTTTAGCATGGTGAATGGGCTTGTGAACACACACCTTTTCCAAGCATATTGATTAACTCCTCTTAACTCATAATGGTTTGGACAACTAATATACCCTAATTAGCATTCCATGAACAAGTTAAACAACCTTATATAGGTGACTGCAAGTGAAATTGGGAAATGAGTTGACAATAAAGAATGACAAGATGTGAATGTGCCCAAAACATGATATGATCGAACCAAACATGAGAATATGTGTTCATATAACCCAGAGACCTATGGAACACCATCTTAAACTCACATGAAACCTTTGAAGAAGACTAACATTCTAGAATAAGGTAGAATTGACTAAAACTTCATAGTGGTGACACCTTCTTACAACATAGACTGAATTTTTCATCAAAACATTATGAAAAATGAAAATAAGAATTGAGAACATTTTATAAGGTATCCAACATCTTATTGAGCCAACATAACCAACTTTTTCATATGTATTTGACCATAATTAATAGAAACATATAGGGTGTATGAAAAAACTAGAAGAAAAGTACAATCAACTTCATGAAGATGGTTCATGAATAACAAGCCACCATTATTCAACATATTTATATTGAAATGAAGGTATATGAGTTTAATATAGCCTCCCAAAATCATTTGTCCTAAAACCTCTTTAGCTATCCATACTAAGCAAAAACCTAAAGGTCATTTTTGTATGTTTAGAAATGCAAAGAAGAATCAGAATGGTTTTGGATTTAAAATGGCACTTATATATGAAACCAAACATAGATATTAGTTTTAAGAAGGTGAAGAGGCCTTCCATGATCTTTTCTCACATGTCACACTTCCCTATGGGTCATACAAGTGCCATTTTCTCTTTTTTCAATTGTTTATTGAATTTATTTTAAGTAAATTTCAATATTTTGATGTAACTAACATCCTTGATAGTTAAAATGACCTCTTGGATGCTTATAAGGAAAAATGATTACCTGGGCACCTTGGGAACTATGCCACTTGCATTTATGACTCTTAAAAGCACATAAAATGACCCAAAATGACAAAGAAGCTAATGAAAACATGACTAAGGATAGAAATGCATTATATAACATTAATTGTACCATAATATAGCCTATGAAAAATATTTAGACTCCTAAATATCTAAAAAACCAAGTTTTTTACCTATAGAGGTCCAAGTTTGACCTAAAAGTCAAACTTGGTCAATAGTGTCTAAATTTCTCCATCGCCTTGACTAAAGAAAATGCTTGTTTATCAATCAAAGAATAATTAAAATCAGAATTTTTAAGTTTATTACTCATGAAATCAATGGGGTGATCACATTTATCTATCTTCTAACTTATAATAGTAGCTTTTGTATGATCAGAGGCAAAGGAATAAAGATAGAAATCTTTAGTGAAGTTTGGGCTTATCAAGACTGGAGCTTATCTAATTGCTTCTTTGATGTATTTGAAATCTTTATTTGTCTCCTCATTACATGTGATCTTGAAATATTTATTTAACATGTCATTTAATGGCTTTACAATCTCTACAAAAATAGAAATGAACTTTTTTACAAAGTTGATTTTACCAAAGAAAGACTTCAATTCCTTCATGCTATTAGGGGGTTCTATCTTTGATATTAAACTTAATCTATCTAGGTCTATAGAGATCCCCTCTTTAGTTATAAAATATCCTAATAAATTTCACTCAGTTACATAGAAAAAACTCTTCTTAGGATTGAGGGAGATTCCATACCTTTTTCATCTTTCAAATACCTGTTATAAGTACATGATATAATCTTCTCTATTTTTAGAAAAGATAGCCAGATAATCCATTTATATAATAATTTTCTTACCTATAAGAAATTTGAATGCATGATACATTTCTCTTTTAAAGGTTGCACCTATATTGATTAATCCAAAGGGCATTCTCTTGTAGGCAAAAGTGCCCTGCTTAGTAGTAAATGTGGTCTTCATCCTATCTTATTTGTTTAATAGTACTTGATTATACCCTAAAAATACATAAAGAATGGACATCATAGAAGAACTATAAATAATTTGGATAATTTATTCAAGAGAAGTTAGGGGATAATTATCCATTTTAGATGCTCTATTTAGATTTTTAAAGTCAATGCACAATCTGATTTCACCATTTTTCTTCCTAAATGATACTAAGTTAGCTACCCAAGTGTAGTGTCTATTTGGATACACTATCTTAGCATATAGTAACTTATTGACCTCTTTAAATATCATTGGTTATAGGATAGGGTTGACTAGACTTTATTTTTTTTCTAAAGGGTTTACAGGATCCTTTCAATGGTATGGTGTGGGTTATGAATCTAGGATCAAATATCTTTAAGTCATCATAAGACCATGTTATTACATCTTTATACTTCATCATAAGATCTTTGGTTCTCTTTGTTTCAATGCTTGTGTAGGTTGTACCAATGTTTACCAGCTAAGGTTGACTTTGGGAATCTTGATAGTCTCAACTAGTCTATGTGAATCAAACAATCTCTCTAAGGCTATCATTCCTTCAAAATCTTATTATCATTCAATTGAATAACCTTGTCATCAAGCTTACCTTTAAATTTTTCATCATCAAGGGTATTTTAATTGACCTCATAAATGATTTGAGCCTCAAATACTCCTGATCTAGTCATGAAGTCTATGATTTGTTGATCATTACTGAAGACTTGAAATTTGTTGACATTTTTTAGCACTGAGGGACATGGAACTAGTTCAATGGTAAGGCTTTACAACTTAGAATTTTGATTGGGTATAAGGTTGGCTACAGATTAATTAAGTTAATTATTAGCCTTATTTTATTCCCTTAGGATTGACACAATGTTGAAAGCATCAAAACATTCAATTAAGTCCCATACTCTAAATTTATACTTCTTAAGATAAGAAAATTTGCATTGATATTTACTTTTGACCTGATTAACTACTAATTTAGAGTCACTAAGAACTAATCATTCTTTAAGCTCATGTTTGATTCAAAATTTTAATTTAAGAATAAGTGATTCATACTCAACCAAATTATTGATGTATGGGAATTAAAATTTGTAAGAGGCATTGCATTCTTTCCTAATGGGATTGATTAATACCACTCCTATTTTAGACCCTGATTTATGTTTAGAACCATAAAAATATAGCTTATATAATCTAAGCATGGCATGAGAAGTTTTAGAGTTACATACATTTGTGGTGTTAAGAGTGTAAACACCCATATCTAAGTTAACCATGTTGACCCTCTCATTGGTTGCATTTTACTGAGTGATCTTATGCTTCATATTGGGCTCCGTCTCTATCTTAATTTGATTTGGAACTCCTTTCCAGGGTAAATACATTTGTGAACAATCAGTAGACATGTAACCATTTAGATATCTGGTCTAGTCTCTACTTAATAGCATTCCATATGCATCAAGAATAACTACCACTCAGATGCCAATGAATTATTAGATCATTGGTTCAGAAGAAATCTACATGTGAACATTTAATAATTCACTAATTAATTTGACTCTTGATTTATATAATTAAGTTAAAAATCTATCATATTTAATTAGAGTCAAACCAAGTTTTTCACAAATACTTTTAGGTATAATATTTTAAATGTGTCACAGTCTAACAAATAATTATGCAAATTCTTACCAAAGATCTTGACTGTAAGTAGGAAAGGTGGAACATCTACTTTACTTTTATTTATTACAAGGTTAGCATGTGTAGACTTTTGTGGTTTAGTAGGTTTCTTAGACAAATATTCCAACAACAAATACCTTTGTTTTATAATCTAAGTCAACTCATGAAAATTAATGTTAGCTTTGATCTTTTTCATGTCCTCCACTATATTATATCTAGTCCTATTCTAATAATTAGATGTATCAACATTGGGTTTATAAGTACTTCCCTTAGGAGGATTTGGATTATTGTCTAGTGTAGTATCAAGAGGAGTGTCAAAATTATTTGGTGGATTTGAGTTATTCCAAGGTTTTTTCATCTCCCTATTCCTCAGAGGATAAGTCTTCTTTTAATATTGTTGAAAAACATGAATCTCCTCAGGGATATCCTCAAGCTCATTCTCTTCTCAAAATGGGAACTCAAATGTCTCCACCATTAGAGTTGAATCAACATATTTAGATGACCTTGAATAAATTGAGGTGCCTCACCATTTTCTTTATTAGGTAAAACTTAAAAATTATCCAACTCTTCTTGAAAATCTTCAAAAGCATTCCAAAATTCTAGACAATCTAATTCACCATGTTTTGAAGTACAATGAACCCTAAAATACTCAAGAAAATATACATCACTAGGATTTATGTCAAGCACATTATTATTAGAATATGAATCATTTTTATGACTACTATTGTTATTTTGGAGCCTATTTGAAGGGCTATTGAACCTTTGGAAAGAGTTTATGTTAAATCTTTCTCTAGTATTGTTGACTTATTTTTATAGCTAAATAAAATTAGTGATTACCTTTTGAACCATCTTTAAAATATAATAACTATCATTATTAAATGCCTCATAATTATGCACTTGATTATTTCTACTAGCTTTAGGGATCAAATCTCTCTTGTCTTGTGCATGAGATCCACTGGCAGAGTTGTTCAAGAATCCTAAGTTTTTACCAAAATGTGCACGACTTAAATATAAATAGCTCAGTAATGGAAGATGATTTAAGGCATCCATATTTTGATTATCATTGGTAATGACATTTAGAATAGGTAATAATTGATTAATGTTGGGAATATTATATGCCATCTAGCCCTAGGGTTGCATCTGGTCATTAATGATCATAGCATCAACATAGGCTAAGGTGAATGTATTAATGGCTTGAGTAAATCTTTTGAGAAACATATAAGTCATGAGATATAAATAATCCATGTAAATCTATAAATCTAAAGCCTCATCAAGTTTATAATGAGCTATGGTTATGTCGAACATTTTTTGGAATCTAGCATTGAAGGCTCTTATGGGCTCATTTGAATCTATTTAAACTATGGTAAAATGTTAATACAATACACATGGACTAATGATTTTTCCAAATTGATCAATGAATTAATTATTAAAATCATTCCAACTAGCTATGTAATTTTTAGGAAGATTAAAGAAACATTCATATGCAACATCTTTGAGTATAAATGAAAACAATCTGCATGTTACATCTTCATGACTAACATTCAAAAGTATTAAAGTAGTTTTTAAAATTTTAATGTGTTCTTCATTATTTACAACACCATTATGACTAAAATTATTTTTTGGATTTCTAGGAAGGTCATGTATCACGACTGACACATTTATTAAATAGCCTCCTAGCCAAGCCATACCTTGATAAGTATTAAACATAGGATCACCATACACTAGTGAATTTGGTTGAGACTTTGAAAGTTTACGCTTAACTTTATCTCACCTATATATCCTATTAACTTCTAATTAAATAAGGGGAACCCTTATCTCTGAATGTGGCATGGCCCTTTTACTTGGCAATTCTAGCTTGAACGCTTTGAACCCTATTTGAAATATGATGTGTAAATCTTATCTTTGTAAATAATATTGATCTAAATTACACATTAAGCAAATTTTACACAAATAGGTATAAATAATGACAAAGGACATCAATCATTAACTAAATTAGCTCAAAGACAAGTCCAAATACATTAATATGAATGATCTTTACATGTTTCAAGCTTAAATAAACTCAAAATTGTAAAGGATCTATCAATCTTTGAAAAAAATAGCTATTACTAACCTCAAATGCCTTGGATTCATAGATATTAATTTATCTTTACCATAATTATTCATGGATCTCCAAATAATATACCTTTGTCTAAATAAGCACAAAGACTAGTCTAAAACCATTAAGATCAATAATCTTTACACAAATATGCTAAAATAAACATACATATAAAAATAATACATCAATATTTGAACAGAATTCACCAAAACTAGCAAAGATGTTGAAAATTTTCAAAGATTTAGCTAGTGCCATCCTTCTAGTGCCAACAGAATGTATATCCATGTTGATTCCTGAAAATGTATCACATATGGTTCTTAGTGTTTAATAAACACTACTCTTTTTTTAATCTAGAGAATCTAATGCATGAGTTTTATGTTGTGATAATCTTGCTATCTTTGGTGGAATAGAAGCAGAATAAGTGACTATTTCACAAATTTATATTAGTTGGTGGTTGGGAGCCACCATGGTTCAATAGTTGATCTTAGATTTTTTAGATGATCTTTTCTTTTAAAGTAAATTATGCTTAAACCTAAGTCTAAATCTAAACTAAGATGAGTATTCATAATAAATCTAATCTAAGGTGAATTGGTAAAAGGGGATAAAAAGGAAGGGTAAGGCAAGAAAGAGAGGTGTTATTTATCTCTATTTTAAACATTATGACAAAGTTCCAATTTCATTTGAACATGCATTTAACCAATGTATGGCATGAAGTAGCATAAACTCAAATCCTACCAAACATTAGGAAAACATATAAGTATGGTATGGAAAGATGCAAATAAGAACAAGATTTACTTTAATAATTTCACCCCTGAAAGCAAATAGCATTATCCCAAATGCAAGAAGAGCAAATAAAGTGAAGTAAATCGAAGAAATTTCAACTAATCTAGAATTAACACAAATTAGCAAATCTGCATGTAAATATGCACATCCAAAATACACAAAAACCATTCAAATTTGAGACTAAAATCAAATAAAAGAGAGAGAAACTATGATAGTAATTCACACAAGTATTAATGGACAAACTTTACATAACTCCTTCCTTTTTATTAATTTCCTCAAAAAGTCACAAAATAGTTTTGGCTCCAAAACCTTATCCCTTTTACAATGGACAATACATGTTTATATAGACCTTTCATGAGGTATGTTGGTTAATCAAGTTAAATATTAAGGATAGTTTTCCTTTTACAATATTTTGAGAACCATTTAGACATTCTAAAATGACTAACTAATAGGCAATGTGTTTTACAAGTTGCACATGCCTTTCAAAAGAATATTCTATTTTAAAAAATATACAATGTCTCTATATAATAGAATATCCTAAGTCAACTAAATTGACTTTGGGAACCTTGTGTTGATGTGATATGCTACCCTCCCTGTAAGATATTCATTCTATAATGATTTTCATTGATCAGTTGGAGATCAATGATAGGTCTCATGAACAATTCCTTTTCTTGATCTTATAGGACCTTGAGATCCCTCTCAGCCATTTCCAAATCTTGTTTGATGCTCCTAAAATCTCTTATATTTTCCTCTAATGATAAAATTAGGCCTATGATCTTCTTTTTATCATCCCCTATTTCCCCTTATCCTTGATTCCTCACATCTTTCATGAATTGAGTAGTTCTATACTTGAACTCCTCATCAGTTATTAGACCCAAACAACTAAGTTTGGTGGGCTCTTTAATCAAGTTGTCCAAAATTTGTAACATATCATCTTCTTAATGTTTGAGGTCCTTATAAATATCTTCCATCTACATAGACAAGTTTTTTAGGGCCTTGATCTTATTAATTAATATATCCATATCCATATTCAAGTGGGCTAGGTTGATTGTCTTGAACTCATGGATTTGATTTATAGTTTAGACTTTGATCAAATCCTTCACTTAGTAGATCAAAGCCTACCATTGGCCAACTTGTCCTATAGCCATGGTACTTTGTTTATTCATTGCCTCTTTCCTTTTCTTGACTGCCTTTAAAGAATTAAACAAATCAATCATGGTATTCTCAAATTACCTGAACCTATCCTCTTAGATTGACAAGATGGCTTATTATTTCAAATTCTTATTATATTGCAAGATGTCCTTGATCATTATTTTCAATTGATCTAACTGAGCCTAAGACATTTCAAGAACATTTCATTCAAATATTGGGTCTTTTCCAAGCTTTTATCTTACCAATAGAGTCAAACCAATAAAAGGTTCCACTTTTTGGAAAGTGAACTCCTCCCCATCAACCATGGCTTTTTTCTCAGTTACCCTCTATAAATTGGTAGTTTTTGGGTCAATTTTGACACCAACTAAATATTTTATCACCTTTGGAGATGGGTTCTCCATCTAGGTTCCACTTTATTCTCCTGGATCAACCATTCTTTTTTATCTTCCTTTTACAAGGCAACTATCCATGGCTTGACCTCTTCATGAACTAAAATATTGATTGCCTTCATCATTTCCCAAGGATGTTGTGTAGTAGGTACCTTTTGAACTTTGCCATAGATGAACCATTCAAGAATGGTTAGATCTTGAATCAAATTTTATTCACTGAAGAGATTGATTTCACTCAAAGGATGACGGTCACCTTAGGATTCTTGGTTTTAACTAGGATAATGTCCAATTAAGCTTTTATTTTTGGGATGTCTATAGGAACTAGATCCAACACCTCCTTCCCCTTCTCTTCTTTTGTCTCCTTCATTTCTTCATCTTCAGACTCATAGGCCAATGATATAATTTTTAGGGCATCTTCAATGGTATCCCCAAAGTCTAATGCTACCATGTGAATTTCTTCAACTGGTGATCCATTTTCCTTAACATGGTTGAAGATGATACTATCTCATCAGGCCTCCTTTATACTAGCCTTTATTCAATTTGTGATTCAATCTTAGTCTCTACTTATGATTGGGTTAGAGGAGTTATAGAAGGTGCATTACCTAATAAGTGATATTGCCTTAGCCCTAGTTACCATATGTCATCATTTCCTTTTTACTCCCTCTACATTCTAGACTCTAGATTGATGTTGTGCCTTTTCAATCTAATGGTGACCTCAGAGAATGAACAAGTATTTATGTATATTAGGTCTCATAAGGGCTAGGTTGGTTCTCATAAGACACATGTATTCCCTTGGCCTTCAAGTGTCCTTTAACCCTATCATATGTTCCCACTGCCTTAGCTCGTCCAATTATAAATTGAAAGATGTCCTATGTCTAGATGTTGCTTGAACATTTTCCCATTGTTTGAATATGGTCCTCCCAATATTTATTGAGAGGTTATATTGGAACCCTTTCTTTGTGATTCTACACAAACCATATATTCCATGGAATAATTGATATGCTAACTCATGCTCTTCTAGCTTATTAGGAACATGGAAGGGTAGCTGAAGGGTTTGGCCCTAAATTCATTCAATTTTGATTATGGTGAAATCTAGGTATAGCCGTATTTCTCCCATTGACTTAATTAATTTTTTTATTAAGGGGCTAACTCTTGACATTAGTTTCCCAGTGATGGACTCAATTAGGCCTAGATAAACATAATCATAAATGAAGTGGATGTTGCACTTATACTTGAATATGTGTAATTTTGAATAATATTGTGAAACTATCTATGTCCCATCAAGTGACCATTCCCTAAGGTTAGGGATCTTTATGGTATAAATCAAGGCATCTAGGAGGTATGACACCATGTAGAATTGGTTCCTAGTTTTCTTCTTGACTACAAAAATGTATCTAATTAAATAGGTGTTGATAACTTCACCAAGAGGAGGGGTGAGTTGTTTCTCAATCATAAATAAGACTAAGGGCATCCAAATTTTTTCCACATATATAGTGGTTGAATTTTCACATAACTTATTCATCATAGTCATTATCATCTTGATTCTAGGTCTAAATTAGCCAATGGGGATGTTATTATTGAAGTATGAAAACACTTGGTTTCTAGAATACTGGCACAAGGAAAGGATATTATTCAAAGCATTTTCTTTATCCCAATTATTGATTGTGGTTTGGTGTACTTGGGGTTTAGGAAATTTTTAATAGTTTTCAAATGTTATAGGAAAGATGTAAGAAATTTTCCTAAAACTACCCTCATGAATAATGATGTCTTATCTATTTTTCCATCCTTAAAAATAGGAGAGATAATGTCTATATAATGAATTACCTTAGGTTTTGCTATAGCATAATGGAGACCTATCATCAAAATGGAAACTATGTCATAATAAAGCCTCCTTGCAGACATATTCTACTCCTCTTCTCTTTTGATGGGCTGTCAGTTCTCAATTGTCCAAAATAACCTTGACTAATTATTCTCCCTAATATTTAGAGTTGTGGCATAAAATTATGTGTCCTTGAAAATCTTCCCTTCTAAATCAGTGGTCAAATAGATCTCCACATCCTCTCTAGAAACACCATTCTAAGCTACCATGGCTTGTGAAATTGTCAAATTTCTCACTGGTGGTATGTAGTTTAATTTTAGATCAAATTATTCTCATATAGATGATAATTCAATTCTCTTGACTCATTTATAATGAGCACAAGGTCTAATTAGGGCTTTCATTATTTTTAGGGATTTTTTAAAGGTTTTCACAGTGCTTTAATGGTGGCATCTATTTCAAATTATGTGAGCTTCGTGACTTTGATTGTGTTTAAATCTTTGTATTTATACCTTTATTTTTCTCAGGTCCACAAAATCTTCAACTTGGCAATTATGCTTACTTTGATTTGATGTGGCATGATCATGGCATCATTCTCATTAATATTCAAAATAAGACCAATTGTCACTTTTGGACACATGTTAATATTTTATTGGTTATAGACCCTTTGAATATTCTTCCTCACTTCTCACCATTGAATTAATTTTTTTTGTATCAATGTGGTTCATTGATATTGATCTAAGAAATCGAATGCCATTGGATTCTTGTTACTTTATCTATGGTTGTGACACTTATCACTTCCACATTTGCCCTGATCTTTATTAAAATGTCAACATCAATCTCACATCATTTGATCATCTCTAACCAGATGAATGCATTTCATTGATCTTGATCTACTTAATTATGTGCCTTACTCCATGAACCATTTATTGGAATGTGTAAACTCATCCATGTACCATAAATATTTGAAAGATATCCAAACTTTAGTTTGTGTCTTTAAATTATGCCACATGTCATCCCCAGATTCATTCTTAAGACTTTTGAATTTTTAACCTTCATCATGTGCCATTAGATCTTGTTTGGCTAGATAAATGCACTCCATCTGGTCTCGATCTAAGGGTGGAACACCATTGGATATTAATTTTACTTTATTTAATTTGTGTCACTTATCACCTTCTCACTTGTCTTTGGGTCTTTAAATTATCAACATTGATCTTTCACCATCAGATCATCTTCAAGTGATCAATCATACTTTGTCAGATCATCTTTTGTTGTGTACCATTAGATTTTGGCATGATTCCCATGATGGTGACATTTATCACCCTAAATCTTGTTCTAGGGTCCCATTCAAGTCTTGACTTAACTTGTGCCATTATATTATTCTTTCCCACATAAATGTGTACCACTAATCCTATTATCAATAAAATAATTGAGTTAGGTTCAGGAAACACATGGAACTTAGGATAAAGTCTTAAGACTAAGGTTTTTATTCATGTTAATAAACATGAATTAAAACCTTGGGATTATATATTAAGATAAGTTTAGAACATAATAAAGGGGACCCCATGAATGATAAAATACATGGCATAAAACTTTAGCCTAGGTTTTCATTGTATTAATAAATGTAATTAAAACTTAGGATAAGGATTTTAGGCTAACTTAGAACATAATGCAAGGAACCATGTGATTAGCTAAACCATGTTAATAATAAAATATACCAAGGGGTCATGGGACATGAAGGGACCAAGCATGAGTTTTTATACTAACACGACTGAGCCTTAGGAGAAAACTTAAACTAAGTCCAGGGCAAAAATAATTATTCCCATGTGAATTGTTCCCATGTAAATTTGAATTTAACTCAAAAGGGACCTAGGTTAAAACATTAGACTTTTGTTTTAACATTATTTAAAATATATTCAATTATTCTTTGACAAATTGAAGGGTAATAAAAGATCAATTTATCAACAACATCTAATAGAGTTTTTTCTAGGCTGACTACAAAAGGGTTGATGGCAACATATCCCATCTATGAATACTACCCTCAATTGAATTTTTTTGAATACTTCGAGCACTATAAAATGTTAAACGATGCATTCTTTTATGAAGTCATTTGTAAATTGAATGTTGCTTTGAAGGACAAGAGAGTATTTGATGTAGCTTGGGAGGTAGTTTCCTATTTTGGATGTATTTTTATTCAATTTTTGAATTTCACATACATTAGAGTTAGTGGTTTCATAGAGACACTAATAAAATTATCCAGGTACACTAGTGATAAATAGATTATAATGGAATTATGTAGATAGTTGGTGGAATTACATGATCTTTAGTCAAATGTACACCATTATTTAGTTGGTTTTCCTATTATTATTGGCCAATATAATTATGAAAGCATTTATAAGGCTAAAATGTATAAATATAGATTTATCATAACTATAATCAATCACATTTTGAGGCTAGAGTAAATCTTGATTGTAGAGACATAGCAAAAATCATAGTTTCTCTTGAATATATACATATCCCTACTCTAGAAGACTTCTGGATTGATTGAAAAGATGAATTTGAAGTAAGAAGGATAGATAATAGTAGGATGATTGTTTTACAAATTCACTCATTTGATTTGGGTAAAATTCTAGAAGACATGTAATATGATGGATAAGTAATTCTTGATTCTTATCATGCAATGGGAGGAGATCATGTTCCACTCCCAAAAATTGATTACAAGAAGAATCAGGTAAAGACTATTGTTAAGAGGACTTCAATGGTTCTTTCTATGACTTCAACATGGATTCTTAGTAAGGGATATTGCATGAAGGAGTTAATAATTATATAAATTAGCCAAGTAAATCATAAAAGTAAAATGATGCAAGGAGAAGGTAGTTAAGGACCAATGAAGAAGTTGAAATTCAAGAATAATTTTGATGAAACATATTCTCTGGTAAAAGAAAAGGTGCTAATTTAGTCAGTTACCTTTGCATCTCCTCTAGTTTCTTCCATAGACACTACTCATCCTATCACTCCTATTTCTACCACACCTATCATATCTTCATCTTAATTGCTAGTAGAGAACATACATCCAGTATTTAAAGATGTAAATCCATCCACACTCATGCCATCTCCAAAGCCTCCTAGCATCAAACCTCTTGAGAAATTTATTCCAAAAGAGATTGATGTTCTTCCTTCTTTTCCCCCATTCTTTCCACCTTTTTCTCCACCTCCTTCTAATGATCATCTCACCATTCCTCCTTTTCCTACCTAAAAAGATCTAGAAAAGATAACTATTGGAGAGGTTATCTCATCTTAGTAGATATCATAGCAAAAGGTAATAGTTGAACTTGAGAATAAAACCACTAGAGAAGAAAAAGGATATGAAACTTTTGACAAGTAGACAAAGAAAGAGAAAGATGAAAAAATAGATTCTAGTGATGTTCATATAGAGGATATTCTAGGTATAGAATAAGTTCCTTCTCAAGAGATAGAGGTGGGAGATAATCAATAACAAATAGTGATACATTCAGCTACTTCCACTGGCATAAATTTCTCCTCATGGTTGGCATTATAAATAGCTCCTAAATTAAAATAAGAAATAAATTTGGAAGAGAGACTTGTAATTTTTGAAAAGTCTTGATCATAAGGTTAAAAATCCCAAATATGCTAGAGTGATTTCAAAACTAATAATTGAGCCTTCAGGTCAAAAATTTATAGAAATATCAGTTCCTTCATAGGGTACATATAAGAGTGAAATCACTAAAGAAGAAGTGGCAATTACAAAGATATCCCTATGGGAATTCACTATAGAGGGCCTAAATCAAGATACATAAACTCTTATCAATACCCTTTTTTATAAGCTTGATGAAAAGAAGGATAATAAATCCAAATTAAAGGAACAAATTTCTAATTTGTGTGAAATAATTACCAAAGTGGCAAGATCTGATCCCTAGCAATCATTGCTTTTGAGAGATATAATTGCTCATCAAACAATAAATTTGGTAGAAGAAACTGGTGATAAGTCTAAATAAATTGATGAATGGGTAGATAAAATTAAACAAACTTCATAAAAATAGTTTCCTAAGGTTTCAAGTAATTTAGCTGATATCAAGAATAAATTAGCATAACTATAAACAATGATGAAGGAGATTGAAAATAAAAATGGAATATCTGAATTAAAAAAAGAAAACCTTTGACAAACAAATGTTTTAAGTAAAAATATTGTTCCATAGGGATCAGTGATGAAATAAAATCAAGAAGAATACATCATATATTTTTGCATGCACATTTTTGGAACAATATTTGAAGAAATGGACTCTGGAAGAAGATGCTCACAATGTGAAAATAAATTTGGAGGATTATATCTTCTATCTCATGAATTTTGATCAGAAGAACTACCAAGGACACATGAACAATTACATCAAGAATTCAATCAAGTAATTAAAGATGCCATGACTCTATTCACAATGAAATCAATAAAGGAGTTAATGAAAAGCCATCAACAAGTCAAAAGGATAGAACCCAATCTTGAGAAGGTGAAAGGCTATTGTAAGAAGATATAAAATGAGCTACTAAGATTAAAAATAGAAACAAAATTAGTTACCAAGATAAATGATACATCTATTCATTTTATGTTATCACAACACATCAACTATAGGGAAAAGTGTAAAATAGAAGTTTATGAATTAGAGTGATTTCTATTACTTCTTTTCTCAACTTCTTCTATTTTCTTCAAATGACTTGAGAAATGTATTTGAAGTAATTTTTTTTTAAGTATTTACTTTATAATTAATGTCACTCAAATAAATTAATTATAAAAGTAAGTTACTTTATAAAATGATAGACTCAGGTAACTTGGATAGATGTCATTACTTAAAGTCATTTTGTAAAAAATAATTACTTAAGCAAACTAAGCATAACATGCAAAGAAGTTTTATTTGATCCAAATAATAAAATCAAGAAAAGCTACATGTCATCAATTTTTCCATGCCACACATGAGAAATTCAAGGAAGATGTCTCCTAATAGTTTTCAAAATTTAACGTAGCACATGGAGAATTCAAGGAATTGTCTCCTAATTATATTTGATATCTGAAAGTGGTATAAATATGGGAGAAGACCTACATACAAAGGAATGGTAATTTGGAAAAGTAATTTTAATTGTGATACAAAAAAGACTAAGCAATCTAAAACTTTGTGTTTAGATTTTTGTATATTTTTGTATGAACTTGTTGAAAGTGAATAAGAAGAAAGCTGGTTTCTAAGAGACTTTACATCTAAAGAGATATTTTAGTGCATTATATGAAGATTAAAATGGCAAAATTTGTGTTATTATTTAATCTGAATATGAATTCAATTTTTTTAATCATTTTTTAAAATAATTATCACATCTTGTATGTTCATCTATTTATATGGATACGATAAGCTCTGCAAAAAACTACTTGTAAGTATAGTTTCTTTCTTTTTCATAGATTCTAGTTTCTTTTATTCTTTACTTTATAAGAAATTATTTGCATAATATCTAAATCAATACTTACTTTCTACATAATCACTCTATTATGGTTCATGAACTTTGTGATTAAAGTAATACCTAAAAATAAGATAACATGTGTATATCCTATGCATAATTTGTATAAATTGTAAAAAACTGAATATGTGAATAGTCAAAGTAGACAAACATAAGCATTTAATATTTTCACCATTAATTGAAGGGGATTTAATCCCATGACTTCTTAGGTTTCTTTCTATCCTATAAAATATCTAGCTAACAATTTTTGGTGACTCTATTGTGGAAGTGAACTTGTTCAAATTGTGAAGTTTGTCTTTATTTATAAACCTAAATTAACTTAAGAAAATCCTTAGAGAAACATAAGTGCTTAAATATGGAAAATCAACCTTTCACTAGGGCAAGAAGAGCTCAAGGCCAAACTGATGACTTCTTTCAACTACAAAAATAGTTTAATTTTAGCTTCCCTCCCTAAACCAAAATAAGAAAAGAAAGTCTTTCACCTATCAAACAAATACAAACTCCTATGAATCAGCTGCAACATAATTCTTCAAGAATAATCTAACTTGTTAATCTTCAATTCCTTATTCTTAGAATAATGGCACAATAACAACTTCATGTCCCTTGGGGACAGTGATTGGTCGATTGAATTTAACTCCTCTCCACAACTTGCGTAAGGGGTCAAGAAATAACATTCTTAAGTTCATAGGGGATGGAAAATAAAGCCTAGATGACCACTTATCTACTTTCTTTGTATCCTATGGAGTGATTTTAGTTGATCATGAAGATGTGTCAATCAGCCACTTCATTGAAACCTTACATGATTTAGCTATAGAATGGTTCTACCATTTAGCTCCTAGCACCATAACCAATTGGGTCACTATGTGTGAGAAATTTGAAAAAAGGTTTAAAGATGCTGAAGACTCACACATATTGCTCATCTAATTGACTCAGCTTAAAAAAGAACCACATGAACACATGCAGGATTTCATTACTAACTTTAATAGACTACTTTACAAAATATCTTATGTTTTTCAACCCACTGGTGATAATCAAAAGTACATTTTTATCAATGCTCAGTTACTAGAGGTTAATTTTCAACTATGTATAGCACATCATGTTTATTTATTAACAACTCAAAACATTCCTAGATAGGTTGAAGATGCCCTTATTATGGCTAGAAATATTAAGAAAACAACTTCCAAATTTTATGTTTTTGCTTCAACTACATTACAAACCACTACTTATCCCTTGTTATAGAAATTGGCTAATGACTTGTTGCAAGTTAAAAGTAAAATCACTCAAGGTGCTCATTCTACTCCTATTAGGAATGTACCTACATGAAATTTCAATAATTGAAACTAGAATCATATTGTTGGACCTCCACAAAGACTAGCAATTCAGGATGTTTCAAAAAACTCCATTGAAATGAATGAAGAAGATCATATTACTATTGATTTTGATCAAGGATTTGCTGATGAGGATGATTTTTTAGATCTTATTGATGAATCCAATATAGGTTACCTTGAATATAAATTAGAAAGTGATTATGAAGAAATTATTGAATATGATCACATTCACTCTTTTTTAGTATTTACAAGATCACAAACTTAGAAAGTTGGTGAAAAAGCTTCCAAGGAACAAGGGAAAGAGAAAGAAGACTCTAGGTTAAATGTTAGCATCCTCAAAAGAGGTAGTCCTTTACCCTCTTCTCTTGCTCTAAAAGATAAATATGCAACATCTTTTTCTCAACCTCATAATTTAGTCACTCATACTTCCAAAGTTAATCTTAATTTGTCTATGGTCATTCCTTCTTTTGAAATTATTGATCATGTCAAGAAAACTAAGATTCAAATGTTAGAAGTTGAATACTTGATGTTTTATCTAGATCAACTAAATAGACTAGTTAAGTATGTTCAAAGTAAAGGATAAAATAATAAAAATAATGCTTTAAAAGGTATCTTGCCTACTCCCAAATAGGTTTCTTTATAAAATGATGCTACAACTACCTCTCCCACATCTATTTTAACATATAAAAGAATAGAGCCATTCTATATATCTCTCTTAATTAACAAGTTCAAGTTGAGCAATTATATCTTGGATTTTGGAGCTTCTAATAATGTCATGCTAGCTAAAGTAGCTAATGACCTTGGCCTCACTCTAACCATGCTAATAGGGAGATGTTACTCAATGTAAATATGAGTTCCCTCAATTGGACAAATCAAATATTCTTAAGCTATTCTAGTAACTTTTCCAAATAAGAGGCTTAAACTAATCATTTTAGTAGCAGATATTCTTATTTCCTATGGAATGTTGTTGAGTAGAAACTTTTGAAAATAACTGGGGTGAGAAGTAAATATAGATTGGTCTTGTGCTCATATTCCAATCAAATTTTTAAATCAAAAACTTAAACCTAAGAAGAAATCTAAGTATACAATTTCCAAGTTAGATGATCCTAGATCATAAATTCTTTTTGAAGAATTAGATCATGGAGTCTATTACCTTGAATTGGGCAAGGCCATATAAGAACTAGTGACATAAGAAGAGGAAGAGAAAATATGGATTTTATGATGGTAGTTTTAGTTATCTTAGTTTGGGTGTTAGGGTTGTATTGATATCACTTGATGATAAGGTATATCCTTATTCTTATAAATTATGTTTGAAAATACTAACAACATAGTAGAGTATGAAGCACTATTTTTAGGACTAGAAGAAGAAAAATAAAAATGGGTGAGACTTTTAAAGGCATAAAAATACATTGAGTTGATTGTAAGGTAAATTCATGGCTAATACAAAGTAAAGAAGGATAATCTAAGGCACTATCATGATTGAGTTTTGAATACAACACTTGATTTTACAACCTTTTCAATCAATTCCATTCCTCATGATCAAAACTCTAGAACTGATTATCTTGTGGTTACTATAGTTCTACTCATGCCAAATTAGTAGAAGTTGACTATAGAGTAGATATGGTTTCCTATCCAAGGGTTTTAGATGATGTTGATCAGTGGTAGGTCTTTAATGATGACAAACAGATAGTTGCTTTCCTTGAGTAATAAGATAATTTTTAAGAGTTGTATTTTAAAGTAGTTCACTTCCATTCTAGATAAAAATAGGTAATACTAACCCTAATCATGATGATAATGAATATGTGACTCAATTGAAGGAAAATAAAATCCCTAAATGGTTAGTTTCTTTAAAAGAAATTTTGATAAGCATGATTAGTTTATAAATAAAAAGAAATAATATGGTGAAAGTTCTCCAAAAGTATAGCAAGTTAATTTGGGTACTAAAGAAAAGCTCAAGATGGTCAACATTAGAAAACTTTGCTCCCCAGAGGAAAAAGAAGCAATTATTAATATTTTAAGGAAAAATATTGATGTGTTTGCTTGGTCTTACAAACACCTAAAGACATTTCAGCCAAAATAGGTACAACATTACATTTCACTTTAGCCAGAGGCAAAATCTTCTCCATCATAACCCAATAATCATAGGTACTATCTTTACTTAAATACAAAATATACTTGATGTTAAGATCATTTATCCCATTCATAATTTAGCATGATTAGATAACATTATCCTAGTAAGAAAGAAGAATGGAAAATGTGTTTATCTGTTGATTTCCATAATCTTAATTAATCTTATTTGAAAGATAACTATCCATTTCCTATTAAGGATCATACCTTGTAAGTAATTATAGGCTCAAAAATATTGTTCATGTTAGATGGATGTTTAGGATATAATCAACTAAAAGTGGTGGAAGAAGATCAAAACAAGATGGATTTCACAACACCATGGGGTAATTTCACCTATCAAAAGATGTTATTTGGGATTGTTAATGTCAAGGAAAATTTTCAACAAGTGATGGATCTAGAATTTGCACATCTAAAGAACAAGAATATAGTTGTATATCTTGATGACTTGACATTTTTTTACAAGAAAAGAGGTAATCATTTAGTTGATTTAGAAGAGATTCTCATCTAGTGTAGGAAATATGGGATCTTTTTGAATCCTAAGAAATTAATATTTGTTATGACCAAAGAGAAACTCCTTGGTCACATCATCTCAAAGGAAGGAATGAAGATTGATCCAGAAACGGTGAAATCTATTCAAAGTCTATTTATTCCTATGTCTAAGAAGGGGTTACATTCATTATTTGATAAGGTTAACTTCCTTAAAAGGTTCATTCCTAACTTTGATGAGTTAACTCATCATATTTATGACATGATGAAGAAGAATAAATAATTCAAATGGAATTTTGAAGGTAAGATGTCATTTGAAAAGATTAAAGTAGCCATAGCTCAAGATCCAATGCTAGTTTCTCTAAGTTTTAGTAAGGAATTTATTCTCTATTAGTATTCTTCTAAACATACCATGTCAGCCATATTTCTACAAAATGATGATGAAGATATTTAATCTCTATAGCTTTCATGAGATAGCCATTGAAAAGTTATGAACTAAAGTATACACAGATGTAAAAACATGCCTTTATTATAGTCAAAGCATGTAAAGATTTTAGGTACTATATCTTATCTTCACATACTAAAGTATATATACCTGACATTATAGTTAAATCTATTCTAACATTAAGAGTTGGGATTGATAAGAGGCACTTGGGTAGCTAAGGTTCAAGAGTTTGATCCTGATATCAAACCAATAAAGCAATGAGAGGAAGAGGCTTGTGCCAAATAATGACATAAAGAAAATTAGATGACACATATACGATGATATCTTTACCTCAAGATAAATCATATGAAAATTTACCCATGGTTATTTTTACTGATCATTTTGATGAATTGTAAGGTAATATTTATTTCTTCCTAACTTATGGAGAACATCCAACTCATCTTACACAATGAAAAATGTACCATCAAGTTGAAGTCAAAGGATTTTGTCCTTTGGGATAATGGTTTATATAAAAGAGGAATTAATTGTGTATTCATCCATTGTGTGGACAAATAACAACAAAATAAAATACTAGAATAGTTACATGATAAATCATGTGGAGGTCACTTTTTATCATGAGTTACAACACATAAAATCCTATGAGAAAGGTACTATTAGCCTACTCTTTTCCAAAACATTTTGGATTGGGTTTCTAAATGTCAAACATGTTAACATTTTGTGGGGTGTCTAAATCTGTCAACATTGCCTTTAAAACCATTCATAATAAATGAACCATTCCACTAGTGGGGCATAGATTTTATTATCATGTTGAATCCCTCTTCAAGTGTTGGCCATTGTTATGTCTTAACCATCACCAGTTACTTCAGCAAGTGGGTAGAAGCTATTTCTATCAAGTAATCCACTTCTGAAGTTGTACATGATTTTATCAAGGAAAACATTATAGTAAGGTTTGGTGTTCCTCACAAGATAGTAATAGATAAAGCATCTAATTTTATTCAATTAAACTAACTTATTTTTGTTATTTATATGAAATAGATTTAGTTCACTCTTCAAATTACTATCCTCAGGAGAATGGCCAAGCTGAATCAAGTAACAAGAACTTGATGGCTATCATTCACAAGCTAGTGGATAATAATCAATATACCTAGAAAAATAAGATATTTGATGCATTATGGGCTAACAAAATCACTCCAAATAAAGCCATTAGCATGTCACCATTTTATTTGTTGTATGGAACAAATGTTGAAATACCCATCACCATAGAGTTACCTATTTTACAACTGTCTAAGGCTATTAAAGATACAACTTATCAATATTCACTTGATAAGAGGATTATGTTTTTATCTAAATTAAAACAAGTTCATACTCAAGTTGATGACCATTTAACTAATCATCAAATGAAAGCAAATAATATTTTTGACAAAAAGTCTCAAGAAAGAAAGCTTGAATTTGGTGACTTGATCCTTCTATGGGATAAGTGAAATGAACTGAAAGGGATGCATGACAAATTTGATTCACTATAGAAATGACCTTTCAAAATAAATAAAATTACTAGAAAAGATAGCTTCATCCTAGATTACCAAGATGGAATTGAACTGTCTCTACCTTACAATGGGAAGCACTTGAAGCTTTACAATAACTGTGAAATAGGGTAACACCTATATGTATACAAATAAAACCTTAATTTTTCTTTTATATAGTTGTTTATCTTTTTCTATTCTTTAGTTTTGAGGTTTTTTGTGATTTATTTTTACATGACTCTATACCCAATAGACAAGAATCAAAAATAAAGGTACTAGTATCTCACCTTCATTTCATTCTTTCAAATAGAAACGAAACAAAGATGTCCCCAATCAAAGCTAGTTGGTGTCTCAAAAATTTAACACTTGTAAATTTTGGGTTACCCTTATTAAAATTTCAATATTTTGTCTTATGAGAGTTAGTTATCTTTGTCAAAACTTAGTTCCCCGAATAAGACATAGACTTTAGTATTTTTCACTATAATCACTTTCATTACCAAAATTACTTCAAATTACTCTAGAAGGTTATAAAATATCTGCTTTGGTCATTATCATAAAACCTGTTTGTCCATCATTCCAAAAAAATTCAAAAAACTAATTGTTTGGGATCATTTCTGGGCTAACTCAGGTTCTCTAGGTTACTTTACTTATTCCAAAAGATGAATCAAGTTGTCATCATAAACTTGAGTTACACCATCCAGATTAAATTGGAGTTGTGAAATGACATTATTTATAAAAATCATAAAAGCCGAGTAAGTAGATTCATAAACCCACAAATCACTAATTAGAATAGTTTGGGATTCCAAAGTTGCATTACTTCATTTGCTTAAATCATAAAACAAAGTAATAAAGGTTCATAAGCCTGAAGTCTTCATAAGCTTAGACTAAATAAGGGTTATGGAATTACTTGATTTTTAAGACCAAATTAAGCAAAGTAATTCATTAAACCTGACAATCAGCAAAATGCTTACATTGCTGCCCTCACACATGTCACTTAGTTATCATTAATGTATATGTTAATATAAATATTTAAAAATTCCACCTCATTTCCCACTTGGATTTCAAACTCTCTAGCCTAGTTGTTACCCCCATGAATCTTGAGTGACACTATTTGAGCTTCTGGAGTAATTTTGGTCCAAAATCTTCACAACCCATTTATAGTCAAGGTATTTAGTTTTATTTCCCTTTCAATTTCATGATCCCATTCTGGTTGTATATATATTTTTTATTTGGTAAAATTGCATGCATCATTTTGAAATTTTTTCTATCATTTCTTGTTTTGCTTGCAATTAAAAGTCATTTTTACATGCATAGTGTTGTTAAAACCTTGTAAATTCTTTATAAATACTTTGCATATGATAATCTTAAACAAAAACCCAAAAGACATAATCTTTTTATAAATAGCTACCAATTGACCTATACTATCTACTTGAACTCTTCATGACTTATTACTTACTTAGAATTCTAAGCCTGAATAATTAGTGTCATGTTACACAAAGTTCCCAAGGGGTATTGCCTACTTGGATTTTCAACTACTGATTGCTTACCCAGAGTTCCAACTATCTATTGCTTCTACTTCATCAGGGTTTTTAAATCTAGTAACTTGCCAAAAAAAAACCTAGAGTTATAAATGCCTATCACTCACTTAGAGTCTTCAATCTTGAAGAGTTAAGAAATACCCAGACCTTCCCAATATTGCAACACCCTATTACTTATAATGAGTTTCCTATAGTTTTCAAGGTTTACTACTCCTTGAAGTTCCTAATACCTAAATATTTCTTTGGATTATTACATAAGACAACAACTTAACTTAGTTTTTCAACCTTTTCTAAAATCAATAGGAATAATTACTGAGGTTTCAAGAGCATTACCAAGTCTTTCCATTGTTAGTCATAAAAAATGTCAAGAGTAGAAGAAGTAACTCTAATTGAAGAAGTTGATGAGCTTTCACTTGAAGAAGTTCTAGGGCCAATTAAGAAAGGAAAGACCAAAGCAAAGAAAGTTAACAAATAAAAAGAAGCGGGGATGAAGTATGAATACCATGGATATCACATTGAGTCTTGCATTGCGTTGCATATAATTAATTTTTTGAAAACATCTAAATCCACAATAAAAACACCACTCAAGCAAGTAATGACAAACAATGGAATCTTGTAAGTTGTAACTTTCCCAAGCTCTATACAACTACCTAAATTTTTCTAGAATGCGCTAAGTATTTTGATTCTCTCACTAGAATAGTAAAATATACTATTGGCAATGTGGTGATCATATTAGATGTTTAGTATTTTGATTATTGTTTTCATATCCCAGCAAGACCTAAAGTACAAACTTATCAATGAGAAAAGCTGAATATCTTTGAAAGAGTAAAATAATAGATTGTATCAAGATAATGAATACTACTTATCTAAAGAAACCAAAATATCCCTCAAGGTTTCCAAGGCAAATAGTGAGGTTTGACTTGGTCCAAGAAGTTGACATCATGTAGTTATTATGTAGAATCAATGGAGAGAAAAATGCCAAGAACTTTTCCACCTAGATGTATGCCTACATAAGGGCTATTAATGTCAATAAATTTTTTTCTAATATTGAATGGTCAAGAATGATAAGTGACAACATTGATCATTAGTTGAGTAATGTATTGTAAACTCCTAATTTGAAAATGACTTCATATTTAGTATATGTTGCAGCATCTAATGGAGTATTTTATAGGTTGACTACAAAAGGATTGATCATAATAGATCCCATTTATGAATACTACCCTCGATTGGATTTTTATAAATACTTCAAGCACTATAAAATGTTAAATGATGCATTCTTATATGAATTCATTTGTAAATTAAATGTTGCCTTGAAGGCCAAGAGAGTATCTAATGTAGCTTGGAAGGTAGTTTCCTATTTTGGATGTATTTTTATTTAATTCTTGAATTTCACATATATCAAAGTTGTTGGTTTCACAAGGACACTAGTAAAATTTATAAGGTACCCTAGTGATAAATGGATTCTAATGGAATTATGTAGATAGCAGGTGGAATTACATAATCTTCAGTCAAAAGTACACCATTCTTTAGTTGGTTTTCATATTTTTATTATCTAATATCATTGTGAAAACATTTATAAGGCCAAAAATGTAAAAATAGAGATGTATCATAAATATAATCAATCACATTTTGAGGATATAGCAAATTTGACTGTAGAGGCATACCACAAAGCACAATTTCTCTTGAATATATGCATATCCTTTCTTTAGAAGACTTTTAGATTGATTGTAGAGATGAATTTGAAGTCAAAAGAAGAGATAATATCAAGATGATTTTTCAACAAATTTTCTCATTTGATTTGGCTATAATTCTTGAAGACATGAAAGATGATGTACAAGTAATTCTTGATTCTTATCATGCAATGGGAGGAGATCATTCTCTAGTCTAGAAAATTGATTACAAGAAAAATCAGGTAAAGACTATTGCTAAGAGGACTTTAATGGTTATTTCTATGACTTAAAAATGGATTCATAGTAAGGGTTACTACATTAAGGAGTTAATAATGATATAAATTATCCAAGTAAGTCATAACAGGAAAATTATTCAAGGAGAAGGTAGTAAAAGACCAATGAAGAAGTTGAAATTTAAGAAGAATGTTGCTAAAACATATTCTCTGGTAAAAGAAAAGGTGCTAATTCAGTCAGTTACCTTTACATCTCCTCTTATTTTTTCCACAAACAATACTCCTATCACTCCTATTTCTACCACACCTATCATATCTTCATCTTCATTACTAGTGGAGAACATACATCTAGTAGTGAAAGATGTAGATCCATCCACACTCATGCAACCTCTAAAGTCTCCGAACATCAAACCTCTTGATAAATCTATTCAAAAAGAGACTGATGTTCTTCCTCCTCTTCCCCCATTTTTTCCACCTTTGACTCCACCTCTACCTCCTTCTAATTATCATCCCACCATTTCTCCCATTCCTACCCAAAAAGAGCTAGAGCAATTAACTACTAGAGAGGTGATCTCATCTTAGGAGATATCACATCAAAAGGTAACAATTGAACCTAAGAATAAAACCAATGGAGAAGAAAAAGGATCAGAAACTATTGACAAGTAGGTAGAAAAATAAAAAGATGAACTTATACATTCCAATGTTGTTCATATAAAGGATATTCTCAGTACAAAATTAGTTCCTACTCAAGAGACAGAGGTGGGAGATAATCAACAACAAATGGTGATACATTCAACTACTTCCATTGGTACAAATTTATCCTCATGGTTTGCATTACAAATAGCTCCTAAATCAAAAAGAATAAATAAATTTAGAAGAGATAGACTTGAAATTTTTAAAAAGTCTTGATCACAAGGGTAAAAATCCCAAGAATGCTAGAGTGAATTTAAAACTAATAATTGAGCATTTAGGGCAAAATTTTGCAAAAATATCAGTTCCTCTACAAGGTAAGTATAAGAGTAAAATCAGTGAAGAAGACTTGGCAATTACAAAGGTATCCCTAGGGGAAGTCACTATAGAGGTCATAAAGTAAGATACATAGACTCTTATTAATACCCTTTTTCATAATCTTGATGAAGAAAAGGTTGATAAAGCCAAACTAAAGGAACAAATTTCTAAGCTATGTGAAATAATTGATAAAGTGGTAAGATATGATCCCTAGCAATCATTAATTTCAAGAGATATAGTTGATCATCAAATAATAACTTTGGTAGGATAAACTAGTGATAAGACTAAATCAACTGATGAATGGATAGAGAAAATGATATAAACTACATAGAAATGGTTTCTTGAGATTTTGAGTAATTTAGTTGATATCAAGAATAAATTGACATAACTAAAAATAATGATGAAGGAGATTGAAAATGAAAATGAAATATATGAATTACAACAAGATAGCATTTGACAAATAAATGTTTTAATTGAAAATATTTTATTTGAAGAAAAAATTTGTTCCATAGGGATCATGATGAAAGAAAATCAATGATAACACATCATATCTTTTTGAATGCACATTTTTGGAGCAATGCTTGAAGAAATGAAGACTTTGGAAGAAGATGCTCACAATGTGAAAATAGATCTAGAGAATTCTATCTTCTATTTAATGAATGGTTGGTTAAAATAACCACCAAGGACACATGAAAAATTACATCAAGAATTCAATAAATTAATTAAAGAGACAATGACTTCATTCATAGTGAAATCAATAAAGGAGTTAATGAAAAGTCATCAACAAGTCAAAAGGCTAGAACCCAATCTTGAGAAGGTGAAAGGTTATTGTAAAAAGATGTAAAATAAGCTACTAAGATTTGGAATAGAAACTCAATCAGTTACTAATACATATGATATAAACATTAAATTTATGTTGTCACAACACAACACATCAACTATAGGGAAAAGTGTAGAATAGAAGTTTATGAATTAGAATGATTTCTATTACTTATTTTATTAACTTATTATATTTTATTCAAATGACGTGAGAAACATATTTAAAGTAATTTTATTTTAAGTAGTTACTTTGTAAGTAATGTCATTTAGATAAATTACTTATAAAAATAAGTTACTTTATAAAATGAATGACTCAAATAATTTGGCTAGATGTCATTACTTGAAGTCATTTTATAAAAACAAATTACTTAAGTGAGCTAAGTGCAACATGAAAATAAATTATATTTGATCCAAATAATAAAACCAAGAAGAGATACATGTCATCATCCATTACATGCCACACATAATAAATTTAAGGAAGATGTCTCCCAATAATTTTTAAAATTTAATGTAGCACATGGGGAATTCAAGGAGTTGTCTCCTCATTATATTTGATATTTGAAAGTGGTATAAATATGGAAGAAGACCTACATAGAAAGGGATGGAAATTTTGTAAATTAATTGTAACTTTTATACAAAAAAGACTAATTAATCTGAAACTTTGTGTTTATATTTTTTATGTTTTTGTATAAACTTTTCTCAAAGTGAATAAGAAGAAAGTTAGTTTCTAAGGAATTTTGCATCTAAGGATATCTTTCAGTGCATTTTGTGAAGACTAAAATGGTAAACTTTATGTTATCATTTAATCTGAATATGAATTCAAATTTTTCTTAATCATTTTTTGAAAGAATTATCACATCTTTTATGTTTATATGTTTGTACGGACAATAATCTCTAAAAAAACTACTTGTTGTGAAGTACAATTTTTATCTTTTTAAGGATTCTAGTTTCTTTTATTTTCCACTTTCTAAGAACTTCTTTGCATAATCTCTGAATCAACTATTTACTTTCTATAAAATCACTCTTTTATATTTCATGAACTTTGTGATTAAAGTAATGCCTAAAAATAAGATAACTTGTGTATATCTTGTGCATAATTTGTATAAGTTGTAAAAAACTAAAAGTGTCAATAGCCAGAGTAGATAAAAATAACCATACAGGGGCTTCACTATTAAATGAAGGGGATTTAATTTTGACTACTTAGGTATCTGTGCTAGCCTACAAAATATCTATCCAACACTAAGCATGTCCTTTCCCAAATGAGATTACATTGAACATGTAATCTAGAAATATAAGCAACAATCATTATCAATATTAGAAGGGGTAAAACAATAATCATTTGAAAATATGTCAATTAATCCAAATGAGAACCATGTGTGGATGATCTTCAGATAACAACAATGTGTAAACATGTTAGAGGTACTTTGATCAAGTGAATTTTCAATTTTAAGGTACAAATTTACACAATATAAAAACAAGGGTCCCCATTTTTCAAAAACGGAGGTATGTTGACCTCAATACCCTCTTTTTTCCACAAATGAATGTCTCTTCAACTCTTAGACCACCTAGGGTCAACCTAGACCTATTTTATCACCCACATAAGCACCAAAACAATATATCTACATGATGTTTAGCCCTCTAACCACTAGCTGTAAATAAGATGCTCATTATACATACAAAATCAAAATAAATTATGCATAATTAAGGTTATCAACCCCTATTCTTCCCTAATTTTTCATACAAGCATCTATAGTATTCTTTAGCTTGGATTACTTAGATTTATAGTCTCAAGCACATTAAAATCACTCAAGTCAACTATCATACTTGATTCACTTGAAATTGTACCAAAACCTTTGTGGGGATAAACACATCAGTCTTGATCCTTCTTCAGAGTATTGGTATGTAGGAAACTCTCATCATAGTAGGGTGTTGAGTATGTCTAGCCTACCCCACTAACAAACACACTTTATTGATTATATCAACTAGATACCCTAACAACATGGATGATTAGGTTTTGCACATAAATTATTCAAAATAAGTCATTTATAGGGTTTCATAACTCATGCATGCAAGAACAGGTTTGACAAGCCTAGACATAGGTGCACCCAAAAACTTAGAATATTTATAAACAAAGGATATTATCACCAAAATAAGGACACTAGTACCACATGTCACTACTATCCTATTAGGTAGCTACTATCTAAGAGATTTTTTGACACCAAAATCCTATTTGTGACACTTAGACTAACCTCTACCTCATTTTTTAGCCTCTAGATCATTTGCCTCTATCATATTCCAGCTAAGTTCTCATTTACATTATTTATTTCTATTTTTAGAAAGGTAAAATTTAGTCAATTCTATAATAAATCATTGGCTATATTTATTAATTATTTTTAACCTAATTTAATATACTTAGACCCTTTAATAACATGGTATTTACATTCATATAAGTCCTAAAAAGTTAAATCATTTTTTAAACCTGACTTACTTTGAATATTGCACAAGCCCTAACCCTAGATAACCCTAGGGTTTGTATTTTTAGAATTTTTTGACCCATATTTTATATTTTAGATCCATATATTTTTTGATTTTATTTCATATAATTATGATAATAATGATATAAGAAGCATATCAATTTTTGTTACAAAGTCTAATAATTACATTTACATTTTTGTTTCCTTTAATTCAAAATGAACTCAAAAAAGACTTAAATACGTGTATACATGATTCTTTATATCAATTAAAATGCATGGCATGTTTTATTATTTATTTATCATGTTATATTTCTCTTATGTGGAATTCAATAAAGAGATAAATCTTTAAACATGTAGAGAATATATTGCATAAGATACCAAATTCATTCCCTAAAATTAATAAGACTCCCTTAGATGCCTTTTGCTCTTTGGTTCACTTTGATTCCTTACTTATCATTCCTATACATAAGGTAACATTAGTGGTCCCCTAATACTTTTTGAACCCACACATGTAGCCACCATCTTGCCTCTACTACCAGCACTATGCTCATGATAGACTCTACGATCTAGGTTATGATGTCTACATGTGGTCCCAAAGCATGGCAGGTTAGAAAAACCCATGGCCATAGTTTTGGAAACCAAAATAGTGTTTATTAAACCAAAATCTCCATTTTAGATCTCCTACAGCATTATAACACATAAAAATACATTTTTATGTATTACTCTATGATACTCATGTACCTCAAACATCTGAGCTAGCTTATGTTTTAGATAAAGGTAAAAACAGGTTTTGATGGGATCCCGAAACCCAAGTACAAGGAAAGAAAGATAAAGCTTCAACGCCCACAGGCAGAACCTAAAAACTACTACAGAGAAGTAGCAAAAATAGGTTTTATATGGACCTAAAACCACCAGAGAGACCACTGGTCAAAACCCAGATTTAACATAGATCTGGCTACACCATAAATAGAAGATTACAAAAAGAAACTAGAGAATAGGACCAGAAAACATAACCAACAAGAAAAACCAGACTATTCTTCCAGTTCCAAAATCATTTTCATAGTTTCTTTACCTTTCACAATAGTATCCTGAGTGGTAGTTGCCGCCAACTTGGCTCCCTCTTGTGTAGCCTTCTTTCTTGAGCTTTGTCTCATCCTTTTGCTAGGCCCCTCCAAAGATTTGGTCTCCTCGCTAGCTCTTTTTCCAAGATTGGCAGCTGCAGCACAAATGTTGGACGTTACTTCCTCCATTTTCATTTTGTTCTCCCTAATGAGTTCCCAAAGGTTATTCTCGTAATCTTTGAGCTTGACTGGGATATCTCTTATCTATTTTTCCATGTTGTTAATTTTGTTCCATGTAGCATTCTGGTTGTCTTCCATAATTTCCACTTTCCTTTTGAGGTCCTTAATCTCCTTACACATCCAAGAATTAAGTTGGAGAGAAGCCTTTGCTTTGCAATTAACCCAACTCATAGGTGTGTGCATTCCATCGTTCTGCCTTTTCTCTCTCCATTCCTCAAAATTCTTATTGGGACTGTTCCCACCTTCTTCAAAGTGATCCTCTCGACCGCTTTGATACTATTCTTTTGTTCTAGTTTGAATTTCCATGTCCATTTCTTGATTGTCATCTTGAACTGTATTTTCCCTTTCATTTCTTGAAACCGGGTCCTCAACAGGGCCATCCTGGACAATATCTTCCTCCGACACTTTCTAATTTTCCTTAGTTTCTTCTTTACTATTTTCAGATTCCTCCTCTTTGCTGACTCCTTTCTTATTCTTCTCTTGACATTTTTCATCCTCATTTGAATTTGTGTTCTAGCTTTCAGTACCTTCTTCTTCCTCCAAATTTTCCTCCCTAGGTTTATCAATTCTCTCCCGCTCTGTATCTTCTTCTACATTCTAATTTTTGGCGTTGGGGAACTTGATTTTGTCTTTCCCTTTTACAATTTCACTCTTTCTACTCCCAGACTCCTTATTTTTTCCCTGGTTAGGGTTCTTAACCATAGCTTTATTCTTGCAGCAGCCTTTGATTAACAGAATTAGGCCTTCATGCAGGATAGGACGCGTTTCCTTCTTCCTGTGAGCAAATAAACTTTGGACCAAAGAGAAGCATAGGTAAAAGGGAAAAGACAATCTTACCTTGTGTCTAAAATGATTAAGGAAAACAAAGTGGAATTTATGCACTCTCTTGCTTCTTCCATCCAAGATGAAATACTCCCTTATATAGCATAAGACATCCCTCCATATCCCCTTAATCTATTCCAATTCATAGAAATCCCCATTCTTGACCAGCTTCTGCTCTTCCACATCCGTCTTTGGGAACTTACAAAAGGCCTCATTCAAAATGCTTGTCTACTTGGAGAATTTAAGTCCATCCGTAGGCAGCCCTGTAACCTCTGCTATAAAATCCTTAGTTAGGTTCACTATGATACCATGCAAAGTGACCCTTTCATCAATCCAATTTTTAAAAAAAGCTGTAGTGATATGCAGTTTTGACCCATGTAGCCTTTCCATATAGTTCATGACTTTTCCTTTTTGTAGAATTCTCCAGACATCTTGTTTCTCTCTCCATTCGTCACAGTTTTTGGGTTCCTGGTTCCTTGGTTCTCCCTTCCTTTCGTGAGCCATAATCATCTCCTTTGAAACCTAGTCGCTATGAACTTTACAATGATCCCACCTGCTGCCAATTTGATTTGAAAGTCAGCTTTGTTTGGGCACGTTCAGGATCCGCTTCTCACTCTCAAGAGCCTTCCTCTTTAATGATTGTAGACCTTTCCCCACGAAGCCACTCCTCCTACTCATTATATTTCTATTAAAATCTAATCTTTCCCTCCTTTGCATGAGTTGCATCATGAAGAATGAGCACCCTCAGCTCCACATTCTTTTCTAATGTTTCCTGCCACCTCACTTTTTGTCCTGTCTGGACTGCATAGTTTGTTAACCAATCTACAACTCCATTGGCTTCACGATAGGTGTGGGTTATAGTCACTTTATCAAATTTTTTTATTAAGGTTTTCATCTCCATTACCATAGCCTCTATAGTCCAACACAGTATTTTTATTGTTAAGAATATCTATGATGTTCAATGAGTCCCCTTCTAGCCACAATTTGGGATATCTCAAATCCACAGCTATTTTGATGGTCTGAAGGGCAACAATAGCTTCGGCAATGTGACAATTCGATTTACCGATGGGGATTGCAACAACATCAATAACCTTTCCCGTATGGTTTCTCAAGACTCCACCACAACCTGCATTCCCTGGATTCCCTTTAGCAGCTCCATCAAAGTTTCCTTTAATCCACCCTTGAGGGGGAGCATTCCATGTAACTCCTAATCTAGGATTATCAGGTTTACCTTTAGAATTTTTTGTACTTAAGGTATTATCCACTTGGAGAGTTGAGCTTGGATTCTTTTGTGATAAAAAATTCTCCTTAATAGCTCTAATGATGTTCTGTCCTACCACCCATCCAGGGAGTTCTTTATTTCTAAAAATTACTTCAAAATTCTTGGAGGGGCAGTACCAGCTTTTAAGAGATAATTCCATGTTTTTATGATGGATCCATGTGATGCCCCACAGATTGAGGATCTCTTTCCAGACTAGCTGTGTAAAAGAACAATTTACAAACAAATGATCTCTATCTTCAAGGCCCTTCTTACAAAGAATACACCTGTTCACAATATATATTCCTCTTTTCTATAAATTGTCCAAAGTTAAGATTTTGTTTTGGAGAAGGGTCTAAAAAAAGATTTTGATTTTAGGGATGAGCCCCTTGATCCAGGCCTTCGTCCATAGCGGTTTGTTGCCATTTCCCTTTGAAGTGAAAATGGAAGAAACTTTAAACTGTCTGCTTGGCTCATTATGCCAAACAATCTTATATTCAAGATTAGGGTATAGAGATATAGAATTAGGGATAGTTGAATATCCTTGAAATCTTGATCATAGTCAGTGAGGTTCACCCAGGAGTTGTTATGCTAGTATTGGTTAACCATTATTCCCACTCTTTACTTGCAACGGTCTATAACATCTTTATCTTGGATTTCATCTTGCAAAGGTTTTCCTTTTAACCAAATATCTTCCCAAAATTTCACCTTTTTGCCATTGCCAACTTTCCAAGAACTTCCTTCTTCTAAAACATGTTTAGTCCCCTGGATTGCCCCCCATATGGTAGAAGGATGGGAAATGTCTGGATTAAAAAAGAATTCAGGGAGTGACTTTGCCTTAAATAAGTATTTATGCTTCCATATTTTGCTCCATTCTTTATTTTCCTGATAAACCCTCCAACCCTGCTTAGCTAAGAGAGCTGTGTTCATACTTCTAATTTTCCTTATTCTTAGTCCACCTTCCCTGACAGGTTTATAGATGTTATCCCATGCTATTAAAGGCATTCTTCTTTTCTCCTCAGTGCCTGACCAAAGAAAATTTCTCTAAATTTTTTCAATAGCTTCAACAAATTTAGTGGGGATTTTGAAAAGACTCAAAGCATACGTGGGTATGCTTTGAAGACTTGCTTTGAGGAGGGTGAGCTTTCCAGCTTGGCTTAGAAAACTACCTTTCCATCCCGCTAATTTCTTACTAAATTTGTTAATAAGTCCTTCCCAGAAAGCTTTAGGAACTTTCATCCCAAAAGGGAGACCAAGGTAAGAGGAAGGAAAAGATCCTATGGAACATTTAAGGATTTTTGCTATTTTGTTCTGTCTGTGACTTGGGATATTAGTAAAGAATACTACACTTTTGTTCCAGTTTATCAGTTGTCCAAAGGCAAAAGAATATAAATTTATAGCTTCCTTTAAAGTTCTGGCTTCTATGACTTCAGATTGCCCCATGAAGATAGTGTCGTCAACAAATTGACCATGGGAACATATTAAAGGATGCAAAGAAGGTTTCAGGCCCTTAAATAAACCTTTACTAACTAAGTCCCCTAAGTATCACCCCATACTATCAGCCATAATTATAAACATAATAGGGGAAATAGGATCCCCCTGTCTTAATCCCCTTGATGGATTGAAAAAATGAGACGAACTCCCATTTACCAACACAGCAATAGAAGTAGTAGATTTCAACTGCTTGATCATGTCAACCACTCTTTGTTCAAAGCCAAAGGTAGTAAGGCTTTTAGAAAGGAATAACCAATCCACCCTGTCATATGCTTTAGCAATATCCACTTTCATTATGAACCCCTCATTGTTTGAGCTGAACAGCGAGTGAATATTCTCATGCACCGTTATTACAGAATTGAGGATTTGTCTGCCTAAAATGAATCTATTTTGCTGATCAGCTATTATCAATGGGATCACTTGAATTAATCTGGTTGTTAGAACTTTGGATATTATCTTATAGAAGAAGTTGCACAGGCTAATCGGTCTAAACTGATCAGGACTGTCAGCTCTAGCCTTTTTTAGAATTAGACACAAAAAAGTGGCATTAACTTCCTTTAGCATCTGTTTGGCTCCAAAGAATTCCTTCACTGCATTACTGACATCTTTGCCAATAAGTTTCCAGAGCTTTTGAAAAAAGAACATGCGAAAACCATCTGGTCCAGGTGCTTTATCTCCTCCTAAAGATCTAACTGGTTTGAAGATTTCCTCCTCCTTAGGTATGGAACATAACATGTTATTTTGCTCCTTCGAGACCAAAGGAGGAACCACGCATAGGATATCAGCCTGAATTTTCAAGTTGATGTTTCTATCAGCCTTCATCAGGGAGGAGAAAAATGAAAGCATTTCCTCCTTTATTTCCTTTTCCTCTGTTATCTTCTGATCTCCTTTTTTCAAGTGTTGAATATGAGTTTTAGCTCTGTGTTTCAGAGTGGAAAGATGGAAAAACTTTGTATTTTTGTCTCCTTTCAACCATTGCACCCTAGATCTTTGTCTCCAATAGGTTTCTTCCTTTGTTATAATATCTTGGTATTGAACCAATTGTTCACTTTCTTCTCTACGAAAGTCAGAAGTATAACCATTTTGCTGAATTTTTTCCTAAATTCTACTAATTTCTTCCTTAATAGTCTTCTTTTTCTCAAAGATATTTCCAAAACAATCCTTATTCCATTTCTTAACTTCCTTTTTAACATTTTTGAGCTTGGAAGCAACTCTAAAGAGAGTTGTTCCCTCAATAGGTATATTCCACCACTCTTTTATTTTGCTTTCAAACTATGGGTACTACATCCACATCTTTTCAAATCTGAATGGATGATTCTTTTTCTGGTTCAATTTGACTGCTGTGAAAATAAGAGGGAAATGATCTGAGCCTATTCTATGGCATGCTTCCAATTTACAAGTGTAATCTTTTGTCCAGTCTGGGGAAATGAGAGCCCTATCAAGCTTGGCATGTATACATTCATTATCAAGTCTCTTATTGCTCCAAGTATACTGAATTCCTTGCAACTCCACATCCATTAAGCCTTCTTTACTTATAAACTCCATGAGATCAAATCTCCCTTCCATTTGAATAGTATTACCACCCTTTTTCTCATAATCATAGAGAGGAACATTAAAATCTCCCATTATAATCCATCACCCACAATAATCTTTGCTTCTAAGATTTGAGAAGGTTTTCGAGACCTTTTTCCTTTGGTTCTTGGCATTGGGAGCATAGATATTTACAACATACCATCTTTCCTTTTGGTCAAAACTAGTTATTTTAACAGCCAAAAAAAATTTACTTTCCATCAAAATAGAACCAGAATATTGGTTTTTTTTACATAGCATCATGGTTCCCCCTGAAGAACCTTCAGAGCTGTTGGCCTTAATAGTATAATTTTTAAAATCTTTGATCTGTTCTACTTTCTCTTTACTCATTTTGGTTTCTTGGAGCAGAAGGAAGTCTGGCTTTTGCTCTCTGACAAAATTCCTAACTAAATCTACTTTATATATGCTATTTAGCCCCCTAATATTCCAGCTAAGAATTCTCATTGGTTTTTATTGTTATGGAGCCATTTTGGCAGGGTTGTCTGCTTTCCATAATTAGTACTATGAAATGGACCAAAGAGCATATCTCATTTGAAAAGAAAGATCTCACCCCTTGACACATCATGGATCTACATTTTCCTCTATACATTATATTATGAATTAAAGAGGTAGGTGTCAAATGGGTTTTAATCGATAATGGATCAAGATTAGAGACATTTACAATATTTCTTTTCTTTCACTTCTTAATATACATGTTAAGGATTTGGATCCTTCAGCTATGAACATTCAAGGGTTTGATAATATTCCACACAAATTATTGGGTCAAATCACACTTAACCTTACATTGTATCCTAGAACACTACCTATAACATGTCAAGTTATGCCTAATGATATTAAATACAATATCTTGCTTGGAAGAGCATGAATTCATGATATTAATGTAGTTCCATCCATTTTGCATGCATGTTTAAAGTTCATCTACAAAGTTCATATCTACACTTTTCCTATGGATAAAGAACCATTCAAATATTATTAACATACAAAACCTTCACATAATTATATTCCTCACATGGATTTTTCTATAATACCTCATTAGTCTACTATTTAAAATTCAAGTATCACTCCCCTAGATACTTCCAGAGCAAAGGATAATAAGTTCACTTCTCTATTTTCATTAAGATATTTTCAAAAAATGGGTTACATAGGATAGGGCCTTGGCAAGCATGAGTAGGGAATCCTTAATCCCATTGAAGCATATGATCAATAGGGTAGAAGAGGACTTGGATATAAATATATAACATCCAATGCCAATTAATTACACCATAATCCTTAGCATATAATATTTTGTCCACCTATTCCATAGGTAGACAATATAGTAAATCATGTTTTTACCCTCTAATTTATTTACCTTGAGCTTATCAATGATATAGATTATTTAAATTTACCTACTTTTAATGAATTTGATAATGATAAAGATCTCCTATAATTTCTACAAGAATATGAGGATCTCCTTTCCTTCTATCATAAGAACAAGTTTACTCATTCTATAAATGCCCAGGCATACTCTCTTTCATGGATGGCTTCACCGGTTACAATTAAATTAAGATCACTAAACAAGACCAAGAAAAAACTTCTTGTGCCACATCATGGGGAACTTTTTGCTATATAGTCATGCCTTTTGGATTAAAAAATGCAAGAGCAACATACCAATGAATAATGACACATATCTTTCATGATCTCATTCATAAAATAGTCAAAGATTATGTCAATGATTTTATTGAAAAATCAAAATAATGACAACACATGAAATAGATTTATGATAGATTTTTAAAAGATTAAGAAAATATAATGTATGACTAAATCCCAAGAAATGTGTCTTTGGGGTTTAATCAGGTAAACTCTTTAGATTTATAATATCCCAATGTGGTATCAAGGTTGACCAAAAGAAAGTCAAATCCATAATGGACATGCCTTCTCCTACCAACTTAAATCAACTACTCTACAAGGCAAGATTTAGGTAATATGCCACTTTGTGGCACAACTTACAAATAAGACTTAATCATTCACTATATTGCTTAAGAAGGATATAAAATTTGAATGTGACATCACATGTTAAGAAATATTTGACACACTTAAATAGTACCTATTGAACCCACCTATCTTAGTACTACCAACACTTGACAAACCACTTTTCATTTACCTCTTAGTGATATATCATGCACTTGATGCACTCTTGGAACATCATGATGATAAACATAAAGAGTGCGCCATTTACTACAACAATCATACACTTATTAAATATGAATAAAATTATCCAACAATATAAAATCTTTGTTTGGCACTTATATTTGCTATTCATAAGCTTTGGCACTATATGATTAATAATGAGACAAGTCATTAAAAATTTTGATCCTTTAAATTTCCTCATGTTGAAAATTCATATCTCAAGTCATATTATAAAATGGTTTATGTTACTCACAAAATTAGACCTCAATATCATCTTAGAAAAATCAGTAAAAGGCTAGATAATTATAGATAAATTGATAGCAACCCCATTATTGGACATAAATCCTATTAATGATGATTTCCTAGATGACTTCACATCATATAATAATAGTTATAACACATGGATAATATTATTTGATGGTTTTAAATGTGCATTTGGTATAGGATCCAAAATTGTTTTCATTGACCCACTTATGCACACAGTACCCCTCACTTACTGACTTAGTTTTTCATGTACCAAAAACATCATAGAATATAAATCTCTTATCTTAGGCCTTCAAGCAGTTCATCTCTCTAGATCAAATTAATTAAAGTTTATGGGGATTCACAATTAGTTTTTAATCAGGTTACAAACATCTACCAAGACAAAAAATCACACCTCATTGCCTATAAAAATATGGTTTAATGTCTGTAGGCTCAGTTTGAAAACTTATCTATTAAAAACATTCAATGCAAATATAATCATCATGTTGATGCAATGGCTAGTACAAAATCATTGATCCCCATTAACATAGATGAATACCAGACTATCTTCACTATCAAAAAATATAATCTCTATCAATGTCACATGTGAACCTCATAGTTCTAATAGTTCTAGTTACCACATGTAGTACAACATCATCTAAATGGTTCTTTGATATATATAATTTTATACATAAATCTATTACACTAAATACTTTCATAATAAATGAAAAGCACAAACTATAGTAAAACTCCCTCTAATATGTCATTATTAGTAGGGACTTATTCAAAATATCTTTTGAGGGACACTTACCTTGATGTTTAACATCCAAGGAAGCTAAGTTGGATTTTAGATAGGTGCATGATAATGAATGTGATGATCATTTCAATGGTAAAGTGATGTCACACAAATTAATTAGGCAAGGTTACTATTGGCCAAACATAAAATAATAATGATAAGAATACACCTAGTTATGTGATAAATGTCAATGCCATGGCAACCTACACCATGTCCCTCTAAAATAACTACAACCTATAGTGTCCCCATGGCCATTCATGTTATGGGGTTTTGATCTAGTTGGTAAGATAATTTTGGAATCCATAGGTTGTCACAAATTCATTATCATAGCTATAGAATACTTTACAAAATGTGTGGAGGCTATTCCATTACAATCCACAAAGGGAGAAGGTATATGTCATTTTCTCATTACCAGAATTATTTCCCATTTTGGCCTCCCAGTGGCCATCATTATAGATAATGAAACTTTTTTTAAGAATAAAATAGTGAAAATTTTATGTGCTAAATGCAAAATTTGACACACATTATCCACTTCATACTATGCATAGGGCAATGGTCAACAGAAGCAACAAACAAGACAATCAACAATATCCTCAATAAAATAGTTACCAAATTTGGTGATGATTGGCACAATTAGCTTATCTGTGCATTATGGGCTTATCGTACTAGTATTCATACACTAATAAGAGCTACTCATTATTTTTTTACATCTCAATTTTCCTCTAGACTTATTATTACTGATTATGTGGTTAATAATAGGTTTACTTAATGTGTTAAGTAACTGGAATTAGTTATGTGTTGATTATGAATAGTGTTTATTTCTTATGATCATGATTTTTAACTATTAGTTAATTGGTTTTATTATGTATGGTATATTTAATCATGATTAAGAATTAATTTTTGTTACAATAGTTTATTATGGTTTTAGATGATATGTTCTAATAACTATTCATTTAAACTAAGGTGAATGCAAGATGGATTCCACCCTCCTAACTATGACCGAGGGAGGGTATCATCAAAAAGGTTGGGTGTAGATGGAGACTTGTGAGGAGAGAGAGAATGGAAACATGAAACTCAACACACACCACATAGATTAGGATTGTCTGATAATAACTAGTTGATTTATATTGCTTGCAACATGCTTTTAGGTTACTAATGTGTTTTTATCATGTAGATTTGATTGATTATTTTGGTTACATATTGTCTAACCTAGCAATGTGTTTACATTTATGAGTTTTAAATTCTTATATGTTTATTATAATCCATTGACTACATTTATGTGCCATGTGACTTGGAAAGTATATAAAATGTTTACTTAGGTAAAATGGAATGTTTACTTAGTTTACTTTGTGTATATATAGTTGTCATAATTTGTATTTTAGAATTCTTTGATTTGTCTTGCTATGACATAAAGTATGATTCTATTGTATTAGTGAGGATTTAATTTTATCTGGTAATAATCAAATTAATATTTAATTATGTTATTAATAAGTTCTATTGTTTGGTACAAGGTCTACAATTAAATAGTAAGACATGCTGGAGTTGGAAAAATCCATTGTTTTGATTAAAAATGTATTTGTTTGTGTTATTGACAAGGTTATTTAGATTTAGGCAATAATAATGTTTTAAAGGCTTGAATATCTAACCAAGGCATAAGATATAAATATTGGCATTATATTATGGTAGGTTTGAAGGCATGGGTTGAAATCTTAATAAGGTTTGTTGTTTTGGTTATGTCCTAAAGTTTATTTCATGTTCAATAACTAGAGTTTTAACTTTTTTTTATAAGGCATGATATCATACAAAATCAATAGACTTTGAATCATTGCATGTTACATGGTATTGTTTAGGTGATTTATTTAGTCAATGAAATCATTCAAATGGTAATGTTTTAAAGTCATTAACAAATTTTGAATATTTTGAGGAATTAGGGAAAAATTTAGAAGGTTATAGACTCTTCAAGTCATCATGGAACACATTACTTGAGCTAATTTGCATGTCATATCCATTTTGGACAGATTTCAATGGTAAATTGAACTAAGGATATTTTATGGGAAATCATGCTAGATATTTTGGTAAATTAGTAAGAAATTGATAGAGATAAAATGGAGTTGAGAATGGTAGAGAAGAAATGATGGAATAGATAGATAAAAAAAGATCTTAGGAGGAAGAAAATATTTGGGGAGCAAGCATAAATTTGGGTTTTGGCTGAGATAGACGCAGGTTTTATTGTTTAGATTCTTTGGTTTTTCTTCCTAAAACCATTATGAGAATGCATAATATAGCCATTAATGGATTGTTATAAGTTTTATAAGATCTATTTTAGTTTTTTTAAATAGATTTAAAAAATGGGTTATATGTGTTTAACCCTATGGATGGGTATGACCAATCCAAAGGGTCAAGCACATATTAAAACCCTTCCTCCTCCATTATTTATGGTTGTGTGTATTCTTAAAATTGAACCTAGATTTGTAACTAGGGTTCTCATGAGATTTCGATATATTATTAGAAATGATTTTAACTATGTAATAGATTATTATCATATGAGTTCAAACCCTAAACTATGGTTGACCTTACCAGTTATCTATAAATCTTGGCATACTTTCATTTGAGTTTAAATAATGATACAAGAAAAACTTGGATTTTTTTTTTGTCAAAATAATAGTGTTAGGGTTTCAACCCTATCGTGGTTTTTATAAGGTTTTGAATATTTTTCAAAGGATGATTTTGACTATGTATATTTTATTACTATTTTTAATGGTTCTTGATTTAAACCCTTTACTAGGGTCGAGCTGACTAGACAGAGTATGAATGTAAGTATGTGTTGAGCCTTATAGATTTATTTGTTTGATATTTGAGAAGAAGTAACATTGGGTTTTCATTTCAGTTTACATTTGTTGATTTAAAATTTATTAAACAAAGGGTCATTTGAATGTGACCCTAGGGATGGGTTCAACCCATCCAAAGGGTCAAATTTGAAAGACCCTTCAAGACTTAAACCTTATTAGAGGTACAATCACTAAGAGGGGGGTGAATAAGTGATGATAGATAATCCAATTCTATTTCAAAACTCTTAATCATTTAACACATACAATCATGAAGCATAAAAATTAACCATTGTAATTAATAAAGAAGATATATCAAGATCAAGCACATAACATGTGACATATGTGGGAACCCTCGTAGCAGATAAACCCCACTAAACCTGGAAAGATGGATTAAAATCCTATAATGACAAAATATAATTTAGACTGGAACCAACTAATCAAGGAATAATCATCCCTTAATTTAGTGAGACACTAATCCCATAAGGAGCTACTACCCCTATCTAGATAAGCACCGACAATAACTAGACCTTTTAATAAGTTTCACCTTATAAGGAGGAACCAAACCCCTAGGTAACCAAGCACCCACCTAGTTACCTTGAATAGATCATATTTAAAACCTTATTTTAATATTAAACTAATTATGACCACCTTCATTTGGACTCTTTACCTTCACTCTTTCACCCAAATAGTCTCAAGGGCTCACTTACTCAATCTACCTCTTCTAGGATCATTAGTTCTAATAACCTATGTATCCACCTACATCAACTTGATCAGATAAATATTAATGATCCTCTTTTCTCTATTATTATCCTCACTAACCTATACCTTCTCTTTCAAAGGTTCTCTACTTTGATTAACTACACACTTCCTAAACTGGCATAATTATTCCAATTATACCTTGTACTTATACCACTCTCTTCCTTTAACCTATCTTGGTCAGCCAAAATGCTTTACATATATGAACCACACTTAAAAATGTCCATAATAATTTTACATGTGAGAACCACACTCTTCATATGTTAGTTATTACCTCATATTCCCCAAACCACCATTAGGTTTTGGTGAGACCTAAAACAATTAGGCCTTCATACTCACATGTTACATGTGAGACTACTTAGACCATATTCATCCTTTACCAATTATTTTAAAACATCAAATATATATCCAGTATACCATTTATCACTCTCATGTGGGTCCATTCCACCTTAAATACCAACTCAACACTTTAACCTACTAATTAGGTCTCCTCACTCTTTAGGCCTTCATACACAAAAAACACAATCTCAGTCTTCTAAAGTAACTACTCAAATATTTCACATATCCATATGATTAGATCACATGGATTAAACCTTCAAGACCTATTCAATTCCTTCATGTGATTTAGATACTTCAACACAATCTCTAAGCATTCAAAATAACTCTCTCAAAATGACCACTCAAACTGGTCATATACAGTCAAAATATAGTCAAGCTATTTTGACTCTCTATATCTGATTAGGGGAATATCATGACAACTAATGCCTTCTTATAATCCTTTGAGATTTATACATATCCATACTCATTTTCTTCAATTATAGTTAGAACTCTTCCAACTCACTTCTACAAAGTGGTCACTCAAACTGTGTGTAGCCTCTAAGAAACACAATCAACTTTTATACATTTATTTATACTTGATATGGATTGATCAAACCTTCAAAATCATCATAAATGTTTCTAATTTATTATACAACACTTTAAAATAGTTATTTCATATTAAAATATCAAATATCATCAAGAATAACTCAAATATCCTTCTCAGTTCATTTACAGAATATGGTCAAACCTTTAGTCAACTTTAGAGCTCAATATATGAAAATTTGCAAACATTCAAATATTCTTATCAAATTTTTTGGATGCACCTTAAATTCCTTTTCAACTTTTATTTTTAAGCCAATAATAAATTCATCCTAGATCAAAATAAATTCATAAAATACTCTAGAATGGTTTTTCCTTTGTAAAATTCGAATACCAACAATCACTGGTTAAATGCAAAATCATCTAACACTTGTCTTTATCTCATGTTCCCTAAAATATTAATCAAATACAATCCATATATCTCCTTATTAGTTTCTTATATTTAAATCTCATAACTCACCATTGATATTTGATCTTCACTTCTGATATCATGCCACTTGGTAGCCCTGTATGCCTTCTACACACCCTACAGTTAGTCTTCAATGATATTTTTTCACTTGGTAGCCCCACATACCTTCTGAGCATTGTATTGACTTATTAACTTAATACTCACCATTAAACTTTCTATTTGTGGTTGAAAATGATCTATCTATCTTTTATCTACTTGATCAAACACGTACTATTGATTTGCTTGCTAGATATTTGTGATTGTGACATATCTTCATCATATTCATTCTCAAGATCTTTGACTTATTGAATTCACTCTCACCATTGATCACTATTTTAAAAGTTTAATTCTAATCATTATATCCTTATCTATTTATATTAATCACACATAATATATTTTTATCTTCCTGATCACTCGCTCATCATTGGATCTTCATCTATCAATTTAGATGCTCACCGTTGGATCTTTATCATGAAGATTAGATGCTCACCGTAGATCTTCAATATCATAAATTTAGCTAAGTATGTGAACTTAGTTAACTCTACCTAAGAATCCAACTTTTCACCTTAATAAATTTTGCTATGTACCATGTCCAAACCTAAAATTTGAACCACATGATTGCCTTTTATAGGGGAATTCATCTATGTATCAAACTACTCCTAAAACCTTCACACATGAAATTTGATGTCATCAAACTACTTACTCAGATTTATCTGTCAAGATGACTACTTGAGCTTAGACATTCATATGACTATTCTGATGAATTATGTTCACTTCCATTAGTATTATAAGCACTCATAACATCCCATAGGGTCTCTTAGCTCATATGCATCCAAACCTACCTTGCACAACTTCATGCTCAAACTTATCATCATTATTACATCACCACTTTATCATTACCTTTGAAATCAATATATGACATCATCCTTTTGACATCAATGACAAAATACCTCCAATAATTTCCCCCTTTGTCATTGATGGAAACCTCTTCTTTTTTTCGTCGTCTTTGCCTTTAATGACAAACTGGACTAAACAACCACCAAGATCCCCTTAACATCATATATGTATTCAAATATACTTTTAATTGATCAAGATACTTACATACTTTCATTCATATGAATCAATTTCTCCCCTTTGACATACAACAATCTAAACTTGGGATTCTCTAATCCTTGGACCTGTTCATCTACAAAACACACAAGCTCCCTTTGTCCATGCATGAGGATTAAATACATTGTAAAAAAAATATGATTTATTTTGATCAAGTCATCAAATAAATAAACCTGAAATCACAACTATAGTAGACATCTTCATATCTATACCATGACTGAGGCATCTCACATATGTTCCCCTCACATCATCCACATCTCTCTAGCCATGCAAGATAGTTAGCTCCCCCTAACTCCTTAATCTGTGAAATATTCAATAGGTCTACTTTGGGTCTAAAAAATAACTTTTTCAAACACTATCCACATATAGTTAATGCTCTTATGAAAACACCAATAGATCTCATACCTTCATAACACTGTGAACTCCATGACATACATAACTTGACATCTATATAACTCTAATACCATCTTCATGATATCAACAATATGACAACACATTCTCCTCATACTCCATATCAACATTTCCTTCAATCTTCATCATTTTGACCAATCAATTTAAGAAATAGAAATTTACAAGTTCTTACCTTTAGAACCAAAAAACCCTGAACACACCTTGAGTATACTAAAATAAAATCAACACACCTTTCTATCCAAATAGAACATTTAAACAAATCACCATCCTTGATTAGACACATGGAGACCTCCATTCCCTACCTACAAACCTTGCAGACATAACTTCATTCTTCACCATTTGACTAACTAGATCATCTTTCAGATCATTGAACTTCTTCATGTCCTTTCACAATAAACCAACACATCTTCTCATGACCTTTTTTGTCCTACAACATCAATCAAAAACTCAACTAGAATCCACCATGTTTCCCCTTGCTGACAAGTGTCTCTTTAAAGCCTAGATAGAGACACCCCTTTGACATAGAGAGACTAAAAGTCCTAAAACTCAAGAGACTCCCATATCTCTATACCTTTATTTGACTTGTAGTCCTACCTCATCATCCAATTGATTTTAAAGGATGCTTGACTTCATTCTTTGCTTCAAATTTGTTAATAAATATTGACAACATATGTTTTTATCTTTCTTTCATGTCTTTTGCTTGATTATGATTGTGATCTTCCTTTGACTAATTTATTCTCCTCTTGCACTCTCTAGTTGGTCTTCTTTATTACACTCTAGGAGCCTGATTGAACTTATCTTGACTAAATGGTCTTTTCTTGCAGAACCTAGTAATGTGACCAACTCTGTGACAATTATATAAAATAATGTCTTCCATACCTTTTTCTTAAATATGGCAGTGACCTCCCTTTAATTGATTGAATTTTATTACTCAGTCATTTACCCTATGACCAAAAAGATTACATAAAACAATGGCCCATTATATATGTAGCATACCTTGAAGCATTTGGTTATCTGATTAGCTTATTCCTTTTACTCTTGACCTGATCTAACTTATTATCTTTCATGCTACCATTCTCTTTATCTTATTCTAATCTCTTTTATTCTTATTCAATCTTACCTATCTTGATTATGAAATTTTACTCATCTTTTAGGTAAACAAGATTAGTCTTCAATTGAACATATTTAACTTATTTAGCTCTCATACTTGAACTTACAGCCTCTAACTAAATTTTGAGATCTTTGATGGTCTTCTTATCTTCCTTAGCTTCATTAGCCATGTTATCCTTCAATATATATGCTTGATATTCAATATACTTGCTTAAAAAACTTCCCTCAAATAAATGACTTGTGATTTAAGGCCTTTGATCATATTCCTCATTTTATCATTCCTTTTCTTTTGCTCCTTCATTTCACCAAGTGCACCCATGAGCTTAGCTTATAGATCAACTTATTATTCCTCATTATCATAAAACACTTCTTCTTCTCCATTGTCATGTAAAACTTCTTCATCATATATGATGTCCTTTTCTTTTGAAAAAATCTCCCTTTTATCCATATTATACCTTGGATCACCTTCAAGTGGTTAAACTTGCACAAAAGGTCCTACTCTGATACCAATTATTAGAAGTACAATCACTAAGATAATGGAGGTGACTACATGATGCTAGATAATCTAATTATAGTTCTAAACTCTTAATCATTCATCACATACAATCATGAAGCATACAAATTAACCATTTCAATGAACAAATAAGATATAGCAAGATCAAGCACATAACACATGACATATGTGGGAAGCCCTCTCAGGGGATAAACCCCGTTAAACCCTACAAGATGGACTATAGTAATATAATTAAAATATCCAATTTATACCAACACCAACTGATCAAATAACACCCATCCCTTAATTTAGTGAGGCACCAATCTCAAAAGGAGCTACTTCCCCTATCTAGTTGAGCACCCACAACAACTATACCTTTAGCAAGTTTTACCTTGAAAGGAGGAATCAAACCCCTAGGAAAATAAAAACTCACCCAAATACCTTGAAAAAATCATCTTGAACACCTATTTATACTCTTTAACTAATGATGATGACCTTTTTTTGTAATCTTCACCTTCACTCTTTCACCCAAATAGTCTCAAAGGTTCACTCGCTTAATTTGCCTCTTCTAGGCTCATTAGGTCCAATGACTTGTGTATCCACCTATATCAACTTGATCAGATAAACATGGCTGATATTATTTTATCTTTTATTATCCTCATTTACTTTTACCTTCTCTTTCAAATTTTTTCTACTTCTCTTAACTCCACACTTCCTCAACTAACATAATTGGTCTAATTAGACCTTGTACTTATACCACTCTCTTCCTTTAACCCATCTTATTCAGCCAATATGTTTCACATATTTGAAACAAACTTAAAATAGGTCCATAAACACATTACATGTGATAAATACACTCTTCATATGTCATTCATTACCTCATTATCCCCAAACCACCATTCGGTCTTAGTGAGACCTAAAACAATTAGGCCTTCATACTCACATGTTATATGTGAGACTACTTAGACCACCTTCATCCTTTACTAATTATTTAAACACATAATATATATATATATATATATATATATATATATATATATATATATATATATATATATATATATATATATATATATATATATATATATATATATAATATCCCCTTTCTCACTTTCATATGGTTCCATTCCACCTAGAACACCAACTCAACACTTGATCCTACCAATTAGGTCTCCTCACTCTTTAGGCCTTCATACATAGAAAAAATAGTCTCAAACTTATGAAGTAAATACTCAAATATTTCACATATCCATATGACTATATCACATAGATGAAACATTAAAGACCTCTAAAATTCCTTAATGTTATTTAGATACTTCAACATAAGCTCTACGCACTCAAAACAACTCTCTCAAAATGACCACTCAAACTGGTCATATACAATCAAAATATAGTCAATCTATTTTGACTCTCCATATCTGATCAAGGGCATATAATGACAAATAATTAATTATTATAATCCTTTTATACTTATACAACATCTCCATACTCATTTTCTTCTTCAATTCTGTGTAGAACTCTTCTAACTTACTTTTGCAAAGGGGTCACTCAAATTGTTTATAGCCTCCAACAAACATAGTCAAATTTTAGACATTTTTTCATATTAAATATGGATTTTTGAATCCTCAAAAATACTCATATATGGTTCTCATTAATTATTCATTACTTTCCAATATTCATTTCATCTTTAAATATCGAAATACCATCAAGAACAACTCAAGTATCCTTCTTGGGTCACTTATAGAACATGACCAAACCTTCAGTCAAATTTAGAGATAAATATATTTAATTGTAAAAACATTAAAATATTATAATCAAATTTTTTGGATTTACCTTGAAGTCATTTAAAATTTTATTTTTACACTAATAATAAATTCATTCTAGATCAAAATATATTCATAAAATACTACAGACTAGTTTTTCCTTTGTTAAATTCAAATACCAATAATCACTGGTTAATGCAAAATCATCTAACACTTGTCTTTATCTCATGCTCCCTAAAAGCATGATCAAACACACTTTTTTGATCTCTTTAGTATTTTCCTATCCTTAAATCTCATCTCTTGTATTTGATCTTTGATCCTTGCTTTTGAGATCATGCCACTTGGCAGCCCCATGTGCCTTCTATACACCCTAAAGTCAGTCTTTAATGATCTTCTGCCACTTGGTAGCCCCACATGCCCTCTGAGCATTCTATTGAGTTATTTACATAATAATCACCATATATATTTTTATTCATGGTTGAACACACTCCATTGATCTTTTATCTACTTGATCAAAAATGCACCATTGATCTACTTATTAGATCTTTGTGAATGTGACACATGTCTTTATCATGTTCATTCTTAGGATCTTTGACTTATTAACTTCACTCTCACCATTGATCACTATCTGACAAGTTTAATTCTCACTATTAGATCTTTATTTGGTTATATTAAATTCTTTCCATAGATCTTTATCTACTCAATCACTCTCCCATCATTGAATCTTTATCTGTTAGTTTAGATGTTTGTCATTGAATCTTTATCATGAAGATTAAATACTCATTGTAGATCTTTGATATCACAAATTTGGCATAGTATGAGAAATTAGTTAAATCTACCTAATAATCCAACTTTTCACCTTAATAACATTTTATATGTATATGTCTAGACCTAAAATTTAAACCACATGATTGCCTTTCATAGGGGAATCCATCCATGTATCAAACTTCTCTTGAAACCTTCACATGTGTGAATTATGATCTCATCAAACTACTTACTCAACTTTATCTATCAAGATGACTAGTTGAGCTTAAACATTCATATGATTGTTTTAATTAATTATATTCACTTCTATCATCACTCTAAGCACTCATAACATCCCATTGGGTCTCTTAGCTCATATGCATCCAAACCTACCTTACACAACTTCATGCTCAACCTCATCATCATTATGACATCACCACTTTTTCATTATCTTTGACATCAATACATCACATCATAATTTTGACATCAATGACAACATACCTCTAACAAACTCATGTATGGAAATATTTTTCATTAGTAAATAGTTGTGTATATATAATTTTTGATATCATTATTTTGTTTTGATCTTGGTCGAATCATCAACTTGAATCAATCGAAATATAGATTTATATATACTTTGAGATGTAAATATTCTAAATGTTATTTTTGAACTAATCCTATATATTATTAATTTGGTAAATGATTACTAAGATAAATATATTTCATATGAGATTATTTGATTTTAAATTAAACTTTTAGTATATGGTTGAAGTAAAATTGTACCAATTTTTTTGAGTATAGAATATTGAAAGGAATTTGTGCATGGTATAAATTTAATTCCCAACTATGGACTGTAGGTATATGAAGTGTTGGTCTGAGTATACAAAGTATGTGTTTGAATAAGTTTTTTAGAAACAAGTTCATTGGTTGATTACTTGTTATTACTTAGTTTCTAGTTAAGCTATAGGATCGATTATTCATAGTTGTCTCTATCACTTTTAACTAGTTCATAGTTATGTTATGGCATTGTTTTATATTAAGGTTAAGTACTGATTTAGATGAATTTATTTGCTCACATTATGAATAAAAATATTATAAATTATTGTATGTTAAATAAATAAATATATACCTATATATATACACATAGCTATAAGATTATTGTAGGTATGTATGTATGTATGTATGTATGTATAGATACATACATGTGTGTGTGTACACATGCACACACATATCAATAGATTTAGGTTTTGTAAAAAGGTCAATTTATTATTCATAACAAAGTCTATGTGACTGAATGTATTTTCTTACATGATTGGAATTGAGATAAAAATTGAAAGGATAGTAAATGAGTTTAAATATCTTTCAGTTAAATGTTATTTGACATGTGATACTTTTTATGATAAGTGGAAGGCTTATTGATGTTAAATAGTTGATAAAAATCAATTAATTATAAGGTTTTGTTTATAAAATGAAGGTAGATTGTTAGAAGACATTTTAGTAATAGGTATGCATATAAAGGACTTATGTAGCATGCTTATATGTTTCTATTTGAAAAATGATGTGACATGTTTATCTTACAATCTATTTTTTTTTAAGTTCATGATTCCTATCATAATTTTAAAGATGCGTAAGATGAAATTTAGGTAAAGGATTTCCTAATATTTATGAATGTTATGGCATTTTGTATAGGAATATATATATATATATATATATATATATATATATATATATATATATATATATATGTTGAATCTTTTGATTTTAAGTATTAAAAATGGTTTTATATAAATATGATATTGCTGAAAATAAGTAAATGAATGAGATGGACTAGACTAATCTACCTAGTTTCACTAATAGTTAGAATTGATGTAATCTAGTTGAGTAGTGTGTGTGAAATTGATAGATTTTAGAGATCTTAAAACTATATGAAAACTTTGGCCAAAGTAATGTTTATGGTTTGAACATTATCATTTCATCAATTTGATTTCATTTTCATGTATTTCATGATATCATGATAGAACACTTTTATTTATGGTATGTTGCATGTGATAGTTATCTTATAGCACATGGGTTTTTAGTTGACTTTCATGATTTTTACACTATCACTATTTGCCCATCTGTGAAGGGAGTGTCATTCCATTGTTAGGAGATTTTGCAAGGAATAAATGGTATGTTGTTGGTGTGGAAAATAACTTAGATGATACTCTCTTTTCCCTTCCATAAGTCAACCGATAAAGGATTCAATCAAATTATTTTGGATATAAATGAGTTCAAAGTGACTCATATGTTCTATGAAACATTATATTATTGTAAACTAATTATTTAACTATATATTATTATATAGTTTTACTTTATAATGTAAATTTTAAAATAGAATAAGTTGGTTGTAACTTATTTTACTTATTGAAATACTTAATCAATAGTGGTTGAATTATTAGCATGGATATTTATTACTCTTTATATGTTCTCTTTATGAAATCAAATCAACATGCTTAAATTTGAACACTAGCTAAACGATCAGTACCTTATGGTTGAACTTATATTTATTTTAAAAATGATGCATTTAGATAGAGATATTTAATGTTCTATTAAAGTTTTTTAAAAATTACCTAACTCTAGTTAACCCTGAGGGGTTGTTACACTATGGTATCATAGTTGAGGCTCAAACACTTAGAATTAATGAGTTTTCTAACGTATTATTAATATTATTTATTCAAAAATAATAATGTTGCATTAGAATATAGTTGGTGAAGGTACATGAAATCTTAATAATATTAACCCTATAGTTGGCCCAAATTAGTTTGTCATTAAACAAGTTGTAAAGCTTGATCAGATTTTCACAACCATGAATGAGACTAGGGACCATATAAATACCCTTGAACAAAAATTTCATGGTCATGTTGAGGAGAATAATCATAATTAACTTGAATAACATATTTCTAAGTAATAAGTTCCTCAGGAGCCTAGGAAATATGAGGCACCTCAAGATGCAAGAGCACATATTGCTATTGAGCTTGTACGAGATATGAAAAAGGTTAATCCACCCAAGTTAAAGGAATTATTTTGAGATATAGAGCTTAATCATGGCTAACTAAGATGGAAAAGTATTTAAAAATTTAGAATTACTCTAAGGTTAAAAAATTAGATAGGGGAGCTTACCAATTGACTGGTGAAGCAACAATGTGATGGGCAAAAATAAAACTAGAGATGAACCTTGACTCTACCACCACCATATGGGAATAGTTCATGACTTTGTTTAAATCATGATGGTTACCCAAACTCTATTTTGATCAAAAGCTAATAGGTTTTTATAATTTGAAATAGGGAGACCTTTTAGTGACTAAATACTAGGAGCACTTCACTAAGCTCCTAAAGTTTATTTTATAGTATCAATCAAATGAAAGGTTTCACATCAAGAAATTAATTATGGAATTAAAACCCTAAATTAGGTTTGAAGTGGATGTGCATGTGCCATCTAATATGGATTAGGTCTTTGAAAAGGTAGTTAAGTAGGAGAAAAAATTGAAGTCACTTGATTAGGTTAGAGAGAAATTCAAGAAAAAGTTTGGAGATCTAAAAATAAATTTCAAAATAAGACTTAGAAGAGGTGTCAAAACTCTAAAAACTAGTTCAAGATTTAGAATTCCAAGTTTAGCATTGATTCAGGGAATAAAAAACTAGGTAATGATTTCAAAGAAGGATTTAGAGGGAATCATCAATTTGAAAGGAAAGTACCACCTAGTAGATGCTTCATTTTTGGATGTGATCATTATGCTAGGGAGTGTACTCAAGGTAAATCAGATGGTAAGAACAAGGCTTCCACTCCATAACAAGGATATTTATAGCAAAGGATTCATGTAGCTATTGATAATTGATAATCTAAGTTTTAGGCTTCTCTTATTGAGCTATCAATTACTTTTTTTGGTCAACCAATATTAATTTTGATTGACACTAAAGTTACTGAATATTTTATTGCTCCTAGTATGTGTAATAAGTTAACTAGGAAAGTTGGTGTTATGGAAAATGCATGGTTAGTTTAATACAAGAATGAATCCAGGGTTAAGGTCAACAAATGTTTTATCAAAGCTAAGATCAAACTATCAAAATTCACTATGAAAATGGATCTATTTATATCTCCTTTGGGGTCATATGACGTGATCCTAGGAAAAAATTAATAAGCTCAACATAAATCCAAGGTAGATTATCTACATAAAAGGGTTGAATGTCTAGATGATTTGGGTAATCAAACCCAAATTTAGAGAGAAAGGATGAAGCTTAAACTAAGGTATATTTATTCAATTTATTAGAAGAAATCTTAGAAGAAAGGGTGTCAAGCATTTAATGTAAAAATAAATGAGATGGAGGAATCAAACGAGACTTCTATTGAAGATTATCCTTTTCACCAAGATTTTTGAGATGTTTTTCCTAAAGAATTATCATGTTTATCTCCTAAGAGAGAATTTGATTTCTCAATCAACATCATTCTAAGGTTTTAACTACAGTCTAAATCCACCTACAAAATGACAACTAAGTTAGTGGATTTGAAGGCTCAACTTCAAGAGTTATTATCTAAAGGGTTGATTCATCCAAGTATGTCACTATGGGGTACACCAGTGGTGTTCATTAAGAATAAGTATGGAAATATTCACCTGTGTATTAGATTATCATAATATGATTTCAAACCCTAGACTAGGGTTAACCTTACAAGTTATCTATAAATCTTGGCATACTTTCATTTGAGTTTAAATAATGATGCAAGTAAAACTTAGACACTTTCATTGTTTTTTTTATCTTTTTTGAATCATCGACTTAAATTAGTCTAAATATAGTTGTATATAGACTTTGCGATATAAATACATCTAAATGTTATGTTTGAACTAAGCCTGTATATTATTAATTTGTTAAATGATTATAGAGATAAATTTATTTCATAAGGGATTATTTTATTTTGAATTAAATTTTTAGTATATGCTTCAAGTAAAAATGTACCAATTTTTTTAAGTATAAAATATTGAAAGGAATTTGTGCATGATATAAGTTTAATTCCCAGCCATAGATTGTAGGTATATGAAGGGATAATCTTCATTGGTTTAATTACTTTTGATTACTTATTTTTTAATTAAGCTAGAGGATCGGCTATTCATAGCTATCCCTATAACTTTAAACTAGTTCACAGTTATGTTGTGGTAGTATTTTATATTAAGGTTAAGTATTGATTCAAATGAATTTATTTGGTCATTGTGTGAACAAAAATATTATAAATGATTGTATGTTAAATAGATATTTATATATTTATAGGTATATATGTATACACACACATATATATATCTATATTTATACCATGTATGTATGTGTGTGTATGTGTCTATATATATATATATATATATATATATATATATATAGAGAGAGAGAGAGAGAGAGAGAGACACCACCACCACCACCATACATATTATAGGTATATATATAGACCATTTTACAAAAATTGATTGTATTGATATGTGTGTGTGTATGTACATACACCACCATACATATTATAAGTATATATAAAATATTATATGTGTGTGTGTGTGTATACATACACCACCATACATTTTATAGGTATATATATATATATATATATATATATATATATATATATATATATATATATATATATATCAATGTTGTGCATTAAATTCAAGAATTCAAAGTGATAGTTTTTTATCATTGTTAAAGACCGAGCTACATACAGAAGATCAATAGTGTGCATTGAGTCAAAGTTTCTAGATTGCATAAGATGAGGTCAATTGATTCTAGGATTAATGTTTGGGAATTTGTGCATGATGGATTAAAGTTCAAATAATATTGATAATGTGTATTTAATTTGAAGATGCAAGGACACAAGATGCAACCATAACGTTCTATGTTTAAATGTGACCGTTTGAGTTCAAATATTTGAATTTAACAAAGGAAAGACTAATGTCTAGTTTTTGAGCCATATCCTTTGATCTAAGATGAATTTGACCATGTAGTAAAAATATAAATTATAGAGGACTCTAATTTTCATCTATAAATATTAATTTTAAGGTCTAATTGTGTATACAGTCAAATATTTTGAGGTTCAAAGTTGACTATGTGTTCATGCATCTTATGCAAGTAACCCAAGAAGGGTATTTAAGCTTGTTCTGATGTTTTTTTATATCTCACGATGAATTATATATGTGGGAGTATTTTAGACTCTATTATGATCATTTTTGTTCATTTTTAAGGTTTTAACAATCATATATAGTATGAATAAAGGTTTATAAGTCAACTATGTGTTCATTCATGGTGACTGTGTGTACAGAATGTTGTTTAATCAAATTGTGCTTAAGCAGAAGGGTATTGTGATGGTTGTTGGAACTTAAGGAGGACCTATAGATAATTTTTAATGGTTCCATACATTTTAAAGTTTTCTTGTGTTCTTATTTTTCTTGGAGAAGTGTCAAAGAGCTGAATGGGTCTCCATAAGACCTAAAAAGTGACTTAGGCCTATTTTGAAAGCATGTTGTGATTAAGTGTGACCCATGTTAGATGCCTTAAGGGTGAAGGCATTTTTTATATCTAAAAATAAATATTTTGATCTTTTTAATTCATGAATTCTCTATATATGGTGAAATTAAATGTGTTGGCTTATAGATTTTGATAAGACTTGTGAGTGAGTTAAATGCAAGTTGTATGTGAGAATTATGGAGCAAAGGAGAGGTAGAGTGCCTAGTTGATGAGTTAATGATTAGAGTATATTGATGACTATGTGTATGACCTCTAGGTCATATTTTTAATGTCTAAATAGTTCTCTTTTAGTTTGAGTATATGTGAAGAGGTCTAAGTGTACATATGAGGATGGTTTGAATGAAGAAGGAGAGAGATTGTGGCATGCCTATATGAGAGGCCTGAATGAGATAGAGAGAGAGTTTGTGTAGGGGTTATGTAATCATAGATCCATCATAAAGTGTTGAAGACATCAATTTTAAGGTGGAGGTGTTCACTTTTAAGAGGGTCTAAAGGACTTGATCTTCCTTAGGAATAGTTGTTCCTTGTGATATAGGTGTTTCACCAAAGGCCTTTGGTTAGGAGGATATGATCAAGTTTTTCTAGTATAAAGGAATTGACCAGTCTCTTGTTTGTAATTTCTTATAGGAAAATTAGTCCATGGGTTATATAATTAAGAGTGGGTTTTATTCCCCATGAGGGTTTCCCATAGGAATTATGTGTTGTGTGTTTGATATTGTGTATGCATTAAATGAATGAGCTCTCTCTTGTTAATGTTGCTTGATAAAGTTGACATATGTTGATTGTCTAATAGTTTGAAAGGATTGGAATTGTAATTGAAATATTTGGGTTCACTGATTCACCACCACATTTCAATGATTGTACCTCTATCAAAATACTTAATTTCATTCTACTTTTTGAAATATCATTTACAACATTTTTTATTCTATTTAGTTTATCTTAATTAGTTTTAACTCACCTATTAGTCCAAATTATATTAAAAATATATATCTCTACCACCATAAGTCTTATGATGAACTCCAAAGGGTACATAAAAATTTGTATACAACCTCTAATACTTTTTAAAAAATTATGGTTATATTCATTTTAATATTATTTGCAATCATAGCAAAGAAAATACCTTGTTACTACCTGAGATTGAATGGTAAACCTGTAATAGGTATATAGGTTTACCTGATAATCATTAGGTAAGTATTTATAATTGTTCAAGGCATATCCCCCAATATTTATCTTATTTATTCCATTAAATTTAATTATTATGTTTTTCTATAGTTTACATTTTGGGTTCACTGATTTGGCCATTTGGTTATAGTTAATCAAGATTTAGATATATTTTTATGATTTACCAAATTAAAGTAATCACACCTAAAATAATACTAGTTTAGGCATTTATAAATGAATAATCATAATCACATACAAAACTTAGGCATAATTAAACCACATTCCTCACACATAATAAAATATATTGTTGGATTAAAAATAACCACATTACCTTTTAAAAATATAACAAAAGATCAAAAATTTACTCATTTAAAGGTCTTAAATTACTTACTTTCCAAACTTTGTAATTTAACTACTAACCTCACATGCGCTCTCCTGTGAACTCATTTCCACTTTTCATTTTCACCATTTTCTTTTACTCTATGAGATATCTCTCAGGAAATTAAAAAAACCCTTATGCTCTCTTTTGATTCTTGTTCTTATTCTTCCCATGCCAAAAACCTCAAATATTGGATAATACATTACTAACTAAAATTAGTAGTTATTTATATTCTACATGAGCTAAATACCTCATAACTTCTTTGCATGTAATTATGTTGCATGTTTCTATGTATGAAAGAAAACTATAATCCACTCATGCACTCTCCTACCTTCTTGTTAGTCATGTTGAGATCTTGTCTACCACTCAATTTAATTATATCCTTTTTCAAAAAAAACTAAATTTCATTTACTTCCTTAACCCACCATGGGTGGGAATAAATAGAGCATAAATAAGGTTAGAATTTGGGTGAGGTTATTTCCCACCCATACCCTTTTTTTAGTTTTTTTAATCTCTAAACATAACCCAATTAAACCACACTTTACTAATGTTAAGACTTTGAAATGTGTCTCTAATTTTTATTCTATGTCATGCACCTTCAATTTATTTTGAACTTCAATCCCTTCATCTTATACAATGTGTTTCTAATAAGACATTGAGAACTTGTGTACCCAGTTGCTACAGTAATTTTATGTTTAGTCACTCAACCAAGGTGTGTATGATATTTGACCATAAGGAGATAAATTGGATTGTATATTATTCTAAGTTTAGTTATAGTAATTATTTTTTTTAGAAACCATATTCTGACTAAGTCTATCTAGATACATATCTTCTAACTAGTTTTCTATTGTAACATTTATTTTTTGGTATAGTTTATTAATATTAGTATTACATTTATCATTACATGAAATTGAAACTTATAATACTTGAGAAAATAATATTTCATATATTGAGAGTAATTAAGGACTTAAACATAGACATAAACATATGTATGTATGTGTGTATGACATTAATGCCATTAGGGTATCTATTTTCTTTCTCTTTTCATAGTTTACCTTACTGTTTTCTCACAACCAATCCTAGATTTAGTGGCTAATCCAAAAACATGAATTATATCTAGAAAACATCAGTATAACCTAGTGTTATCAACCCAAGTTTCACCTTGCTAAATTAGATTGCTCGGATCTCCTTCAAACCTAGACTAACATTAGATTGGTATACAGGCTATGGGATACTTGTATCTAGACCAAACCTTTATATTATGAGGTTATATCCTCTAATATGTCAACTTTGAATCATTTTATAAAACCCATTTTTATTTTGGGGTGAAAAGAATTAGAAATATTACTAAAAGGGAAATCTTATACTAGTTATGGTGATGCACCTAAATGATGAATGATCCTCTATAAACCTTTCTATTGAGCACACTTTTGAATCAAAAGGGAATATATTTTAAACAATAATTTATTATAATTATCCTAAACATGAGTGTTTTATATGAAGGTTTGATATAATATCTGCAACTTGAAGGTATAAGAATGAAGCTCTGTAAATACATTGCACCCTAACACTCTTCAACATAATTTCTATCCATTAACACTTCATGTGACCTATAGAGGATGATAACATAGAAATAAGATAAGGATAATACATAAAAAAGGATTTGAATATCACACTTATCTAAAAATCAACAATCAATAAACACACTACAACCATAAATAAGTCTATAACAAACTTTTCTTATTAACTCTAGGTACAAGTTACAATTTCAGCATTGTTTTTGTACACCATCTTGAGGGATCTCAAAAATAATCCATAAAGCTTGAATATATATAAAAATACAAGAGAAATAGAAAAATTTTGTAGAGGATAAGACAATAACATCTATCTCTCATTAACTCAAGTGTCACTTTAATTACAAGTAGCTATAAAAAGTCTACAAGAAATCTCCTTTTGATTGATGTTCCTACATGACCTTGTGCATTGAAAAGAGGTAATTGAATATGTATTTTACTATTTTAAAATCATATTGACGCATGATAAACCTTATATTTATTAGATAAATCTTATATATTTCCACTCAAGGGTGAGTTAACTCATGTATTGACATTCAAGATGAGTCATGCATGTGATTGGCAATTAAAGACTAGTTGTGCATGGAATTGCCATTTGAGGACCTAGATATGCATGTGATTGACATCAAGAATAAGTTGTGTCATTTATTTCATCTTATAAACTCTCTTAAATAAATTTACCTATGCCATTCTCAACTCTTTATTGATTAAGTAGGTCTACTAGGCCAATTAGACTTACTAGCCTAAATATTTTCATTTGATGGCCATAATAACCTACATAAACTATGAAAACCTAAAAATATAGTGATTTTGAGACATTAAAAAACATCCCATATCATGAAATATGTCCTATTGGTCAATAAACACCTATAACTTGGTCAAATTAGGTGACTAGGTCACGTTGTCCTTCAATCCTATAAACTAACTGATTTGAATGAACTCGCAAGGGTACTTTCAAGCATGGTTTTGATCATTTGATGACTTGAATAAATATAAAAAGTGTCAATATTCACTCTCTAATTATTTTAACTTTATTAAACTACCTTGTACCTCTCTTTTTACACATTTTCCTCTTAAAATCCTATTTTTACCATGTTCGTACACCATCTGTATAACAAAATTCCATGGACATGAATATCTTAGAGTGTACTAGATGATCCAAGTGGTATTTATGTGATTTTAATCTATTTTAGTTATTTTTTCCTTTGATTATTATCCATCAAGTCTCTAGTAAGGTTTTGTAAGGGTTTTAGAGTGCTCAGGAATCTTAATGATGATTCATAAAGCTTGGGCATTGGATGTATGAACCAATGCCACAAAATAATAGTGTGATAGGCCTTTTAATTCTCCCAAATTATTCATCCTTCCATGAAAAATATTTTTAGCATGGTGAGCATGTGAAGTCACCTCTCAAAGTGGTAAATAGGTTTTCTAAGCATGTTTGGTATTTTAAGGCCTCAATGATCACTTATAATGCCTCTCCTATGGCTTAAATTAGGCATATAACTCTCTTAGTACTTGATTATTATATTCATAAAGATTTTAAGTGAATTCATGACCTTCATTTCCTTTTGTTACCCCTTCTTGATGGCATTATCTCATGAAGTCAATAGTTAGGCATATGTGTATGCAATTTTATTCAGTATTTTGACTTTATGATGAGTTTTAAGGATTATATATATATATATATATATATATATATACATTAATAACCTATATAGGAGCCTTTGGATCTATGGTATTGGCTTGATCAAGCCATTCACTCTCTATTTACATGCACATAGCTCTCTATTTAGACCACCAGACCTATCTACCTATAGAAATAATCATTAATACCTTTATATATGGCTATATCAAGGTTTTTTAGTAATTTTATAACCCCATATTGCTTATATAACATATTTCTTAGTGACATTACCCTTCATTTCCTTGTGTATAGTCTCAAACTAGTTTTATTTGGCCTAGTTCATACAGTAAGAGTCCTGCACATGCAAACCAATAGGATATGGAGATGATTAAGAGAGTTTTTAAGACCCCAAAAACCATTTCATAGATTAAACACATCATGTTAATGCACATTTAGGCCTCTTTACTCCATCAAGTAGATTTTAGGGGTTTACAAGAGTTTTTAGGGGTCTAAACTTCTTAATAATAGTTTATAACATACAAACCCCTAATGTAAAACCTATTATAATATATATGAATTATATTTACCCCATTAACAACCATTAAAATATCAAGCTCCCACATAAAATATCACTCAAGATGTGTATGTGGTGAAGTGGTGCCTTGATGGTTGTCTTAGACTATGTAAGTAAAAAGGAAGGTTTAAAATCCAAAAAATGATAATTTTAATATATTTTATCCTCTCCAAAACCTCCTAAAATATTTAAATTATTATCTACACTATCTCAATGTTATTTAATGTAAAATAAATCCCATGGATGAGTTTAAAATGGTGGTAGGGACTCTCAAGTATTTTAAGCATCTCTGCTTGTTCTAGCCCTCAAGGGAATATTTGTATGAAACTCAGAATTTAATCCATTTTAAAAGACACATGAGTAACAAAAATCACTCTTATCTATCTTAGAAACCCTCACATGAATTTAAAACCCTCTGTCAAACCTTATAGCCCTCCAATAAGTCTACGTAGCTCCATGTTAACTATCAACAGATAAGCTTAAGACTGTGATAAAATAGTGGATGATTATAATAATAGAGGGACATAATTAATATTATTTATAGATAAAACCACTCATTATTACCACTTATACCAATTTTCATAGTTGGCTCTTGCATATAAAGGCTTGTAGATGCATTTCTCCTAAGACTAGCTAGTGGGTTGCCTATGTTTCTAATAGGTCTATGACTGAGTCTTCATATATAACCTTGTATTTAAGTATAATAATGATAAAAAAGGATTTATATATATTATATGGATATTATTTAAATATTTTTATTATTCATTAGTCAAACTTAGTCTTATGCACCCTATCAAACATAATTTCTTTTCATTTCCCTCAATGTGGTTGCCTCTACCAATAGTGTTGTAGGTGTTGATTTGGGATTTATAAGTAATTAATATCCATTCACTATAATTTATCACTCTTAATACATCCTAATTCATTTTTAACCTCTCTCATCTTTTCCTTTAGTATATTTTCTCTTTAAGGGCACTCTTAGGCTCTCACAGTCTTGATTTTATACATAGGGTTATGTATTGTACTTTCATGAGTTGGAAATAGAGGACATATGATTTTAGTGAAGGTATGAAGACATAAAATAACCAATTTATTGTAGAGGTGATGTCACATGATTCCTTTTTAAATTAATGAATCTTAAATTACACCTTTAGGGTATTTGGATATATCAATATAATTGACCCTTAGCATGGTTGTGTTAAAAATTCAAAGATGACCTTGAATTGAATCTTACTTGGGGAATATCCTCTATACCATAACATATTTTCCATTTCATTATCTTATGAAACATTTTATCAGGAGACTCTTTCATTAGACCACTATACTCCCATCTTCTTCACAATCTTGGAAATAGGCTTATCTTGAGAAAGCGTAGGTAATATTTGACTGTGTGTACGGATCGAGACAACCTTTTGAAATTTAGACCTCATTATGATCACTCTCACCATAAATAGTGACTCTCAACCTTAGGTTTAAATACCTATTGAACTTAAATTCATAGCAACTGTCCCTCATAATCTTGGTTTGATATAGTATTTGCATAATTTAAAACTCTTCAAACCTTGTTGTAGGTGGTGATTTACATGAAAACATGTCCTAATCTGAGTTTGATTCTTATTCATGGTTTTCCATTGATCCAAGTCTCATACCCATCAATTTTAAACATTTTTTTATTTATAATCATCACTCTACCTCTTGAACATAGACCTTTCTTCATCATAGACTTGATTGTGTGTGAGCACTTGATCCTTTATGAATTGTGAATAGTTTATAGGTATTGAAATTGATATAAATAGACTTCCAAGCTCACTCAAATGATCTTAATCTTTCTTGAAATTTTTCACTATCTCAATTTTCCCTTCAAACATCCAAAGTTTTCCTTGTTTGCATCTTTAATCTCATTTTTTGCTTAGCATGGCCATAGGTGACTATGTAGGGTTCCTTTATATGGACAAAGTTGGAATTAGACCTTAAGAAGGTCAAAAAATAATTTTGATGAGCCTATCCTTCATTAATTTCAACTTGAGGAGATAGTTTAAATAAAAGACCTTAAATGAGATACCCTCTAGTCCCTATTTTCTTGTAACTTTCCATGAAATTTTCTAGATTCTATTTTCATTGGTTGTAGGTGATCATTCATCTCAGTATTATCAGGGTTTTAAGATTTCATACCTAATTTCATAGCAATTATAGTTCCTAAACACTTTTGACTCCTTTATGATAGTAGATCAATGAGGTGGAAGTAAGTGGATAGGTAGTGATAGGTTATGGATGATGGGAAACATTGAATGGAGATGGAGCTTTATAATGGTGAATGGAAATAAAAGGACTACATAAAGTAATGAAACATAATGGAGGTGAAAATAACATGTCAATTCTATGTCAAGATGATCATGAAGGATCTTAAACAATCATAATCACACCCTCAACAATATATAATAGTTTTGAGGCTCTTAAAGGAGGTATCCATAGTGCAAAAGAAACTTAGGATTCTCCTGATAACCTTAACATATGTTGAACTGAGAGTATGAAGGTGTTTGAGGATGATTGAGGGTGGGGTGATCCATGAGATATTAAGGAACTTTTGAGGAACTTTAATTAAGTAAATATGACATCAATGAAACCTTGCAAATAAAAATCTATCAAATCTTGATGTTGTTGGATGCTTTATAAATCATACAACCTTCTTTTATTTTATTGAAGATAATAAATTAACAATGTATGTATTGTTGACTTCCATATGACCCTCACACATTTTTAAAGAATATTAATACTATCATTTAAATGTTTTTCATATTCTTGACAAGCTCCATAAACTTACATTTTTTATCATGATGCATAGATGAGGAGAAATCTTAGAAAATCAGTTCCTTGCTTGAATAAAGAACATCTGATGAGTACCTTAGCTTGTTAAGGATGGTTCATGAATGGGAGGGAGAGAAAATAAGAACCAATTTTAAAATATGTAATCTCTCTCATACCCCCTCCTCTACCCAAAATTATAGACCTTGATTTTCTCTCTCATGGTTGTACCATCTACAAACCTGAAGGCACTCTTGATGTGCAAAAGAGCTAGACAATAATGGTATTTCCATCATGAATTATGGAATTGACTTGGTAATAATGGTATTTATGTTGTTAATTTTGTTTTTTCCTTTCTTTCCCAAATTGGTAAATATTTGACTTATTAGTTGTTGATTTCTAAATAAGGACCTCTTGGTTTATGATAAATAGTTATAAGTCATCCTTAACATTCCAAGTCTATCGCTGTTCCATCTCAAATATTTTAAAATTTGGTAATTTTAATCTAATTATGTGCTTGAAAGTGATATTTTTGGGTTGTTTTGTTTGCATGGCTAACAAGGAGAAAAGAGGAGTAATGAAAATACAAAACAATATACAACATTTTACCTATTGCAAAACTGCAACTTTTGAAATTACATTTTGGCCCTGCTATCTATGATTTTGTAGTTACGGTAGAAATTTTATGTTTTGGAATAAATAGGGTAAAATTTTAGTCATTTTACTGATCTTTTATCTAAACCATTAGGATTAATACTTTTACATTCCATGTGTATATTAGAATATACTCTATTTCGGAAAATCTTTTTATCCAAAAACTCTAATAGAATAATCAAAATATGTAAACTATCATAAAATAGGATTTTAATTTAACCTATCTTTTTTAAAATATTTTTAAGTTAAATCATCTCACTAAATCATTTTCATCAGATAAACTATAATAATTTTATAATTTTCAATTTTTGTGTAAAACCACAGATCATGAATTTCTTAGATTTGTGATATTGCATAACTAGTTATGATCTTGATTAGCAATCACAGTTTTTAACTATCACATTTAGCTTCATATTGTAATATCATAATTATAAATTGATAATTTTCTTTCAAGTTGTATTTTTACAATTTTTGGTTATGATATTGTATATACTTGACTTTGTAACTATGGTTTGGTATGGGAATTGTGGTTTTGTAGGAGAGTTATGATTTTGCAAAAAATAAAAACTATAAACCCCTTTGTGCAAGACCCCTCAATACCAAGCCACCCCATTTTGTTTTCTAACCTTTGTGTTTTTATGGGGGTTCCAAAAAATCATATTTTAATTTCATTTCTTGTTTAATTATGATTTCCTATTTGTTACCCCCTATTGAGTCTAGGATAGCGAATGACATGAAATTCATCCCCACACATGGTATTAGTAATTAGGGGTCAGTGACATGGATTTCATTACCATCTATTAGACCAAACTTCATGTTCTAGTAGAGTATAAAAATTAAGAGAGCTATCATTAGGTGCCAAGGTGAAATTCCACATAAAGGGTTCCATAGAATTATGGGTATTTAATCTTCAATACATAGGGTGGTTAGATAGCATCCTATATGGAATTGGGCTCCACTATACCTTTGTGTATATTTGGGACTCCCATAGAATTCCTTGTACAAACCTAGCATAAAACCTTTTAGCCATAACATGCATGTCAGTTCTAGAGTCAAAAGGGTTTGGTTGATTATATAATGGTTCATCAAAATATAGCCTCACCGATTAATCCGTTATATGGTGAGCACATTGGGCTACACACCCTTTTTAGTTTATTATCTTAGGGATCATTATTATGTGTGTTTTTTGTGTGTTGTATGAGACCCATGTTATTTCTAAACTGATTCAACCACACCTTTTTTGTTTTTGACACCTTAGATACCCTTAGGATAATATCCATTCTTATAAACCATCACCATATCCATCCCATAATCATAAAACACATCTATCCTTTATCTTCCATTTTCTACCTATCTTTTAACATCCACTTATCTTATATCTTCTAATCTATATCCTAGACAACATCTAATATCTATCTGATATCTTTCATCCTCTACCCATTTAGTACCCATCTTACATCTTCCATACCCCTTATAACCATCTCACTATCCTATCGAAAATCCATCATATATCTTTATTCCCTATCCTAAGTAACTTGTATAATCCATCTTATATCTTCTATCTTCCATTATTTATCCCAAACAATTTCTCATACCTATCTTATATTTTCTATCCATTTAATACCCATATTAATAGCTTCCATTCTTCTCATATTCATCTTATTTATTCCATCATCTATATCCCATCCATTTCATAATCTCCCATCATCTTTGAATACTATATTTAGTCTTGGAACCAAATTACAATGGTCACTCATCCCTTTAATCCTCATTATCACTTCTTAAATCTTTGGATTAGGTATTATCAACATACATAGCCTTATCAAGACTCTAATCTATCACCCATCTCTTCTCTCTATCAAGTTCCCTTTCATACCTAGTACCCATCCAATCACTACTTTTCTAGTTTAAAATGTCTTTGATCCCATCATCTCCCTCCATTCTTGATAGATTGGACTCTTAAAAGGCTTTGTCTTTTGGTAATTCTTAGTCACCCCATCCCTATCTAAAAATCACTACATCACCTTCTTTAATCATTATTAAATTATATTTCTAGACTAAGTTAGTTTTAAACACTTTCACATCACCTATCATACCTCATCACACCTCCATTCTCTTCATCCAGTATGGTGATCCAAACCCATGCCAAACAAATTAGGATGGGACAAGCTTCTAACCAAGACAATTATTTACTACAAAATCTATGGGATCCAAATTGAGATCATGATGATACACATAATGATATGCATACTCATAAAGGAGAAGATGATTGATTCAATCCCATCCATAATGATGATATCAATAATTTAATTGATCTATACCTTTATGAAAATAGTGATTGGGTTCTAGTCTGAGCCATTGAAATGGGGGCTAACTACCCTCAAATTTTGATTGTAGCCTTATATAACACATAGTCCATCCCTCCACATATCCCAATACACCACATCAACATACACACACCAATTGAGTACCCAAAGAAGAAGAAGGTATGGACAAAGAATTTGAAGATTAGGAATGACTCACACCTTTCCAAAATAACTAAATTGAGGCTAATAGGAGACAAACTATCATATAGGATAGACTAGATCATCTTACACAACAAATAAATCTTTTACTCTATGCATAAAATTTTTAACCATCATCCCCCCATAAAAATATCCATAACTCCAATAGACCCCATGATAGTCATGATCAAACCTTAAATCCCCTTGGGGACCCCATATTCTCATAAGAATATAAATTGATGAAGGAGACTCTCCAACAAATTGACCCATGCTCACAAGCAATAAAATATAAGTATGAAGATTTTTTCTCTTCTCCCTTGGATATGATTATTTTGTAAATAAGTTTCCCTCCTCACTTCAAGGTACCTAAATTTTAAAAGTATAGAGAGAAAGTGATCCTCGAGACTATGCACATGAGTTCGATATGGCTTGTCATGAAGTCTCATATGAATATGCCTATTTACTATGACTTTTCCCAAAAATTCTCACTAGACCAGCCATGGAATAGTTCATGCACCTACCAAAGGGGTCTATATCTAGTTTTAGGGAATTAACTAAACAATTTTTCATACATTTTTTATTCAATATTGAACATGATGTCTCTATTATATAGCTTTATAATACTAATCAGAGAAGTGGGGAAGGCTTGGCATCTTTATTGTAATAATGGAGAAGCTTAGTAAGTTACCTTCAATGCACAGTACCAAAAAGGAGCTAGCCAAAATATTTGTTGATAATATTAATTTTGAGCTAAAATATCAATTGAAAATATAATGTACTAAAATTTTTGATGAAATTATTGAAAACAAGATGCAAATTTAAAAAGCACTTATTAAAAAGGGAATGATTAAATTATATGCCCAAAATGAACACAATCAAAATCAAGATAATTCCTTTTCAATCAAGTCTAAAATCTTTGATAAGAATAAGAATGTTTTGGGGATGAGGTTATAGATTCTAAATAGCATGTTGAAATTTTACAAAAGAGGAACCCCATAAAATAGTAGAATTTCTCCTTTATTCAATTGCCACAAGGTAAACCAAAGCCTCAAATTGGAAAAAGGCCCCTCACCAATCTTGGAATGCCCATTAAAATGGTATTTAAATAATTTATTACTACTAACATGATAATTCTTCATAAATTTATACCTTTGGATGATCAATAATCTCAACCTTATTGGTACCATGAGGATGAATTTTATAAATATCACATAGTCAAAGTTCATGACAAAGAAAGGTGTATGCAACTAAAGCATTATTTTCAAGACTTAATTGAAAAAGGTGATATTGAAATATAAGGGGAGATTACTTTAAATCAATATAAGAATGAGTATCTAGGAATTTATCAAGACCCCCTACCCAAGCATTATTAGATAAATTGAAATCCACCAAGAGACTAGGGTCAGGCCTCTTCTTCCAATCACACTAACTATCATGCCATGTTATACCATTATGTTAGCACCATAAAAATCTTTAGATCCCAATATACCACTCCACAATCATCCACCATATTGAAAATCAATTAGTCCATGATTGATTGTGTGGTTACTACTAGACGTAATAAAATCATAGCTCTTGGGGCACCACCTAAAGACCCATCCACCTCTATTACTCAAAATGGGAATACCTATAATAAAGTTTTGATATTTTTCGATAAATATTATGATATAATTAAACAACTTGAGAATAAACCCATTCAAATTTTGTTAATGGAACTTCTCAAAACATCCCCTATGCATCAAGAGATACTCAATCAAGTTTTGAAGGATCTAAAGGTCCCTAGAGATATTGACACCAATTAATTCTAGGAATTAGTGGGTCATTTGTCTCATACTCAATAAATTACATTTAGTGCCTAGGACATGCCTCCCATTAGCTCCAGCCATAATTACCCATTATTCATAGAAGTCTCCATATCTTACCATCACATTCCCTAGGTGCTCATAGATGGAGGGTCAACATTAAATTTATGTAATTTGGATTTTTTAAAGAACCTAGGATATAATAAAGCTTCTTTAGGGCCTACTATAATTATGATTAAAGTTTATGATGATAATTCATGACCATATTTAGGTATTAGCTACCTTCTTATTGTTATGGGACCCATGATACATCAAACCCTACTTCATGTTGTGGATGTTGATTTACCTTATAATATATTACATAGTCATCACTAGATTCATGAGATGTAAGATGTCCCATATACACTTCATCAATGTCTAAAATTACCACACTTAGGAATGGAAGTCATCATTCCTAGGGAAATTGATCACTTTCATAGTTATCAAATGGATTAATAACAATCTTTGTGTTATTGTCTTAATAAAGATAATTCCACTTTAAGCCCAATAGCTACTAAATATGTAAACCCTAATGACCTTATACCTACCTCTGATTCATTACCTAATGTCACTCACTTTAAAATCACATCCACAAGGTGTGGAGAATATGAATATAAAACCTTTTATGTAGGTGACATACCTCTTGTCCTACACAAATACGGGTCCTTAGCTATGTAAAAGACTAATCCTATCAGATATCAATTTGGATTAGTGACCTTCTTTAGTTAAATATTATTATAAAAATAATATATTAATTAATTATATGAATCATGGCTTATCCTAGAAGATGAGGCCCTCACATATCTTATAAAGATATATCCCCACATCTAGAAAATGTTAGAAAATATACATTAACAAGTGAATGGACTAGGGAGACATGAGAAAGGTAGGATTAAACCCATAATAGTTAAATAACATCCATAATATCTTGGCTTAGGGTATAAATTGCTTGATAATGACTTAAATAATACTATTGTGGATACTACTTCGATCCCTAAGGAGTCCCTTTTTGATGAACAAATTGAGATGGGTTCCATTTATAGTCACTACAAGGAGCTTGATGACACAAAACTTTTTCCTAACACCACTATTTACATCATCAACATGTCCCTCTTATATCCCTCTTTAATTGACTAGGATCAACATTATGATCCATCCTTTGATATGTTTCAAAATGATGAGGCCATCTTAGAATTTTTTAGAGTTTAATATTTCATGCCTTTCGATGATCATAATAAAGGATTTTCTATTAATATATATCAATAATCTTACTTTAGGGAACAATAAATTCCCCTTATCTAAATTGAAGATGAATAATCTAAAGAAGAAGAACCTCCTCAAAATTTGGAATAACTTCCACATGTTTTACTTTAATCAAAAGAATACACTAAAATAGACATAAAACTTCCAAATGGTTTCACTTTAGATATCTTGGATCAGTCATTACCCCCTTATCTCCAAGATCATTCAACCTCCCTCATTTATAAGGTGATTAAAGTTAACATTTGGAATGAAGAAAATCCCAAAATTGTCAAACTAGGGGCAACTCTCACACCTGAGAAGTGTCAGATTATTTTTGAGTTACTTAAGTAATTTAAAGATGTTTTTACATGGTGTTATTATGGCATGCCTATAATTTATCCCTCCCTAGTTGTGCATCATTTGGTGGTTCATCCTAATTCTAATCTAATTAAGCAAAAATTATGAAAGATGTACCCTAAAGTGTCCTTACTAGTTAAGGAGGAACTACAAAAATTCTTGGAAGTAGGCTTCATCTGACCCATCAATTATTCTAATTAGATCTCCAATATTATTAATGTACCTAAGCCATAAGGAGGAATCTATATTTTCACTAATTTTTGTGACATTAATTAGGCATGTCCCAAGGATGACTTCCTCTCCCAAAAATTTATATGATCATGGATTTAATAGCTGGATATGAAATGTTATCTCTCATGGATGGTCTTTTAGACTACAATCAAATCAAAATCATGCCCAAAGATTAATACAAAATATCTTTCATAACTCCATGGGGTACCTTCTACTATCAAGTCATGCCCTTTAATCTTAAAAATGTTGGTGCTACTTACAAACATGCAATTATAATTATTTTTCATGACATGATACATGATATAGTTGAAGACTACATGGATGACATCATAGTGAAGTCATGACTCATATCAGAACATCATATAGTTTTGATAAGAATATTTGAGTGATTACATGAGTATAAAGTCAGATTAAATCCCAATAAATGTGTATTTGGAATTACCTCAAGTAAATTATTAGGATTTATAGTCTCTAGGAGAGGCATAGAAGTGGACCCAGCCAAAGTTAAAGTAATTATGGAAATGCCTCCTCCTTGCAATCTAAAATAGCTTAGGAGTCTTCAGGGATAGTTGTAAGCCATTGGGTAATTTATATCTCATCTTTTAGATAAATTTCACCCCTTTACTCATCTTTTGAAGAAGGGGACCACTTTTAATTAGAATTATAAGTGTTACTAGACCTTTACTAATCTCAAGTAGTATTTGGCAAATCCACCTGTGTTATCACCCCCTATCATGGGAATGCCCTTGCTCTTATATATTTCCACAACTCTATGTGAAATAGGTTCTCTACTTGCATAGCACAATGATTAGGGAAATGAACAAGAAATTTACTATAGCAGTCACAATTTAATCTTTTTTTATATGAATTATACTCCAATTTAAAAGGCTTACTTAGCTATAATCTTTACCTCATAAAAAATTTGGCATTGTATGCTCAACAATCCAGTCCAACTCATTGCTAAGGTTAATCCTCTCAAATATTTCTTATCAAAATCAACCCTCATAGGATGAATGGCCAAGTGGATCATGTTACTCAGTGAATTTGACATTGAATATGTTCATCAAAAGGTCATTAAGGGATAAGTGATAGTAGATCAACTAGTATAATCACCTCTGAAAGTGAATAAGAATATTATCGCAACCTTATTAGATGAATCAATAATGAATACGTTGGAATTTAATGGCTAGAAGCTATATTTTGATGCCTCTTTTACCACACATGGATCAGAAGTAGGCATCCTTCTAGTTACCCCACAAGGTGACCTTATTTCAAAATCCTTCCACCTCACTTTCATATGCACCAATAATATTTTTGAATATGAGGCTTTAATATTTGGCCTTCAACTAGTCATCCAATGGAATATCTAGCATCTTTAAGTGTTCGGTGATTCGTAGCTTATAATCAAAAAAGTTAATGAAGAGTTCCAAACTAAGGATGAAAAATTAATCCTTTATAAGTAATTAGTAGATTAGTTAAAGTAAAAAATTTAGTCTATTACATTTTAATAAGTACCAAGAGGGAGTAATAAAGTAGTTGATTATATGGACACTATTGGATCTTTAATTGATCTCCCTGAAGATGTCCTTAAAGGGAATTTTATAATAGAACACCTAATATTACTAGCTCATCAAGTTATGGTTCCTCTACAAATTTGTCATATTTTTTTATCCTAGTCTCCCCTGGTACCATGGTATTTATAATTACCTTCATGATAACATCTTACCACCAAACCCCAATCACCATTAGTGTACGGCCTTCATCCACCATACCTCCCATTATACCATCCTCAGTAGCATGCTTTATCATAAAGGTTATGTTAGGACTTTGTTAAGATGTCTAACCTTAGAAGGGGATTCTCTTACAATCAATGAGGTCCATAATGGTATTTGTGGTAGCCATATTAGTAGAATGGCCCTGGCTAAGAAATTATTTTGGACTAGATATTATTAGTTTACAATGGAATAAGATGCCTACCAGTATGTGGAAAAATGTGTAACTTATAAAAAAATATGGTAATATTATCCATGCACTCTCATAATAATTATAGCCTATTATGAATCCATGGCCATTCTCTATATGGGGACTTGATTTGATTGGCAATATAAATCCTACATCCTCTTATGGGCATATACTCATTATTATTGCTACAAATTATTTCACCAAATGGGTAGAATTCATGTCACTTACCTATACTATAGGTCTCTATATCTCTAAATTCATCCTAAATCAAATCATTCATTATTTTTTCATTCCTACCAACATCATCTCTAATAATGGCAAGTCCTTTAAAAATCAAGAAGTCAAGGATTTGTGCCAGTGATACCACATCAAGCAACATTTTTCTTCTCCCTACTACCCCTAAGGAAATGGATAGGTTGGAGCAAAAAATAAGACCCTTATCAAGATTCTCAAGAAAATAGTTAATGAGATAGGCATGAATTGACACCTAAAATTATATCATGTGCTTTAGTCTTATCAAACAAGTGTCTGAACACCAATTGGGACCACTCCAAATGCTTTAGTATATGGGACATAATCTATCTTACTTGTGGAAGTGGAACTCCCCTCCTTGTTAATATCACTATGAGGCATTATCACTGATCATATTTTTTTATAAGAAAGTCTACAAGAATTAGAACTTCTAGATAAAAGGCATTAAAAGGCTCTTAATCACTTATAAGCATATCAAAATAGATTAAGAGGCCAATATCATAAGAAGATCCAATATAGAGAGTTTGAGGTTGATGATCTAGTCCTAAAAGAGAATCAAACAAATACTAATGTTGACAGGGATAAGAAGGGAAAATTTTAATTTAATTATCTTGGGTTATATATCATAATTGCCAAATTTGGATCTAGAGCCTACAAATTAGCTACATTGGATGGTGAAAAGATTGATGATCTAATGAATATAATGTATTTGAAACATTTATATACGTGGCATGATCCAATTTATCTCCATCTATGGGTCCCCACTCTTGGGGGCATATTCTTTTTCATTCCATCCTTCTCTTCCCATTCTACTCCATTTTTTACATTCCTGACCCTCGTCTTAATAGTGGGCATCTAGTACAAGTTTTATGCAACAACTAGAGACAAATGTTTTTAAATAAAAAATAATTCATTTCTTTTCAGGTAATGAGGTTATTTTTTGGGAAGTCCTTTGGAGTCCTTTTATCCATATCTATCATATATATCCCACCAATCCTATCACATCCTTATGACCATCCCTTATTTTATCACACTATCACATCCTCTTTGATAAGCATGTCTCCTTTTAGCCTCAAGATAATCCCATCCCCATTTGTCTCTTATATCCCCAAACCATGGTTCACACTTTCCCACTAACGTTATCATTTTGGTATTAAAAATGCCCCTAGTAGGGGAAGAGATGAAGGCTCAAAACTAGTAATTGGGGTCAATCAACTTCACATTTTATTTAATTGAATACATTACAATATATAGGAATATAAATATAACAATAGGGTAGTTGTTTTTAACCACTAACAACTACTAACTCCTAAAAATTATCATGCAAAATCACTACATGATTTACACATCCTAACAATATATTTTATTTATTTTTCCATGTTAGGACTATTTCCTAACACTCACCCACTTAGTCCTAACATGGGGCAAAAAATTTGAATGTTGCTTTCAACCGATAATGTATTCAATTACAAATAATCCCATTTTATTAAAAAATGCATTTTTAGGCTTATTTGAAGCTTGAAATTTAGAATGGTTTTGACTCAAAAACTATAGGTGACTCTAAAATTTAGATACAACACTGACTTTGACAATAATATTAAAAATTGACACAAAAAATATATATTGATTATACACATGAATGATGATACTAGACTTATGACAAAAATTTGACAAAACAATTATAATCCTACAATAAAAAAATTATATATAAAATAAAATAAAATTACCATGATTACTTAAAATCTAATCAATATTTAAATAAATTTTAAAAAACATGACTATTAATCAAATCTAAATTTAAACATAAACTTAGAAATAGACTTAAAAGACTAAAAAAATATACCATAATTATGGACTTCATAAAATATTCAAGTAATTTTATAGATACAATTTAGACTTAATATTTTTTTTAAAACTAAATTGAAATATTAAAAAACACACACTTAAACCTAAACTTTAAATACATAATAAAAAACAAATACTACGAAATAAATTCAAAACCAAAGATAAAAATATAAAATAAAATGAAATTACATAATCAAAAACTAGGTCAAGTAAAAGTAAATCCATGTATTAACATTCAAATCTAAACTAATAAAATAAAACAAAATGAAATACATAATTATTAAATAATGAACCAAAAAATATAAACACAACCCTAAAAAAATAACAAATTTCTATTATTATCATTATCTACCTATAGAGATTAATGGTAGCACTGAAGAAGGTGTTGTGAGAATGGAATGGAAAATTGTGAAAAGCAAAAAAACCAAAGTAGTCTATGCATATCTTTAATGCCAATGGGAGTAGACTACATGCTTTATGTGGAATCTACAGTTGGATGATAGATTATGGAGCAAGGGGTCCAGTCTGTGCTTGGGAGGAATGCAATATTGAATCAATGTATATTTGAAGTCTATAATATTTTATGCCAAGCCAAATATATTGTGCCAAATAATTCCAATATGTTCTATTTTTTCTTGGTTTGTGTTGAGGGTTAGAGCTAATAATTATGAGTTCAAGCTCGCATATCCAATCTAGATGTTAAACCCTTCAATGCATGTCTATATATTAATAGCCACAAGCCTTCACTAAATAAATTTGTATAGCTAGGCATAAATCCTTATGCTATGCCCAAGATGAAACCATCATGCAAAAAAAATTGTATGGCCTTGGAGATCCAATCTAGATCCATACACACAAAAAAACCTCCTTGTATGGTTAGATCTCAAACAAATGCAATATATATACATACATACATACATACATATATATATATATATATATACATATATACATATATACATATATATATATATATATATACATATATATATATGTATGTATATGTATGTATATATGTATACATTTATACATGTATATATGTATATATTTACATATATGTATATATATGTATATATGTATATATATATATATATATATATGTATGTATGTATATATATATATATATGTATATATATATGTATATGTATATATATATATATATCTATATATATATATATATATATATATGTATATGTATATGTATATACATATATATCTATATATATATGTGTATATATATACAAATATGTATATATACATGTATATATGTGTATATATGTATATATGTATATACATATATATATATATACAAAAAACCTCCTTGTATGGTCGAATCTCAAACAAATGCAATATATATATATATATATATATATATATGCACACAATAAACTAAAAAATATACATATTTTTTATTTTTCAATTTTCTAGTATAAAAATGATGGATATAATGGTGTGAAAATAATAGATAGAATTAAATATAATGGAAGAAGAGAAGATGCAAATGAGTGATGAAGCCAACAAGTTCACACATGGTTTGTACTACTAGACCATTGGTAGTGTTTAAGGAGTGAATGAGAAAGAATGACATTTGCACATGGTCTTCACTGCATAGCCATCAAGTCATTATGTTGCAATAGATAAGGGAATGGAAGGTAAAAATTCCAAGAAAAGCCTAATTTAATACTATATATTAAAAATGCCCCTAGTGGAGGAAGAGCTGAAGGGTCAAAAATAATAATTGGGGTCAATAAACTTCACATTTCATTTAATTTAATACATTACAATATATAGGAATATAAATCTAACAATAGGGTAGTTGTGTTTAACCACTAACAATTACTAAATCCTAAAACTTCTCATGCAAAATAACTACATGATTTACACATCCTAACAATATATTGTATCTATTTTTCCATGATAGGACTATTTCTTAACATTTGGAGGGGTTAAAAATAGTTTTTACTCAGAGGTTTTTGCATACATCATGACATTAAATCTTGATTGATCATCCTAAACCCTATCTATGGTTACTTTCGATTTGGGTGGATCCTTGTTTCAATCTCATACTATTGGGCACAATATCCCCATGTACATATTTATTTCTCATCATTAGGCCCATTGTCCATAATCATCTCCTAATCACCTCATTATCCATTTGCATATCTTTGTTATTATCCCTATTTTTAGTCTATGTTATCTTATGGTTGTCTTGTGTCAATGTGTGTATATTTTGAATGTGTGTGGTTGTTTAAGTTAATCATGTACATATTAATTACATTGTATTGTTTATTTAATACAATTATTAGCATTTTGTATATATTTTATTTTATTAACTTTTAAGGGAACAAGGATGGTTTATGTGACTCTTGAACTACTTTGGGCAACGTCACTCTCAAATGGAGTTACCTCATACACTAAATACTTAATGTACATTTGACTTCCTTTATGTCATTGACACATAATTATTAGTCGATGTAATATTAAAATGGATTGCTTACATTATCAATGGATTCAAAAATTTCCACCCATCCCATTCCCCCTAATCTTATCACTTATCCCATCTAACCTACCCCCATCCCATCTAACCTATCACTACCCAATTTAAACCTACTCCCCCCCCCATCCCATCATTATCCTACCTCCATGGTGTAGGAGGATTCCTAACCCCAAGTTGTGAGACATAAAAAATTAAAAAGGATTAATCTTTTTATTAGCACATTAATTTACATATCTCATTACTATCATATTCAATGAATAGCATACATCCAAAAATAAACCACTATATATCACATAATATACCATCTACATATCATATCAAAATTCACTTCATATCTAACATATTCATCAATATATACCACAACATCTACCATAATATCATCAAGTGCATACATGAAATGAATAAATCCATAAACATAAAATCTAAATCACATCATATAACATTATCAAAATGAAACCATGTATATATCTAATCCATACACCATCTCATCTAACCATATAAAGTGTAAATGAAACATTTACATATATCTATCATCCATATCACAAAAATTATAAATAAACAAGTCTATTAGATCACATCTAATATCATGCATCTAATCTAATCACATCCCATCATGTCATGAAAAATAATGTGTCCATCAAATCTATCTAATTCATCATAACCAATATCCATAAACAATGTATATCACAAAACACATAACACATCACATCATCCAAACTCTCATCATATAAATATATCAATATTCCACACGGAGTCTATGTCAAAAAATATACACAATATGAGGTCCCCATGGGCAAAAATGTGCTACAATACAAAAAATCCTCTATACATATCATGTCTCATAAAATCATGGATGCACTATTATTGGTCCTCTCAAAGGTTGATGAACTGAATGTGAAGAGTTGGTCTTGAATGATGATAAATGATATCCTAGTGGCATTGATACCTCATATAGAGTCTTATACTACTGGTCCTCTCATGTCAATCTCATAATGTTATGCATAACACTAGCCATCTCACCCTATCTCATCACCATATTAGCCTCCTCCTTGGCCTTTTAGACCACCTCTAATTCTTCTATTAGAGTCCAAATATGTGCCTACATCTAGGTGATCTGGCCCTAATACCTTATGATCTACTCATCTTAGTTGTAGATTTGGCTCTACAATATGATTATCTAAGCCTATAGTGTTGTGAACTGACCCTATAATCTCATCACCTGTACCTAAACTTTGGCCAATTAGCCATCCCTTTACACTATTTAGGCATGTAGTTGTGTTTATAGCTGATCTCTCTCTTGATTAATCCTAATTATCTGTATTATTCAAGCATGTATCTCTATCTACAACCATGCAAGTAATGACCTCTCATCATTTATTTGAGACTATTGTGATGGCCTTTCACCATCTCCACCATCAGTACCCCCTACTTGGGTATTAACTTATACCTATGCCTAAGTCTAGGCCCCATTCCCTCTAGCCTACCCTATAGTTACTACTTTATCTCCATCCCCTCTATCCACATACATGGCATCACCATCTTACCCATCCTAGACATATTTTTTTGGCACCTACATCCTCCTCTTCTATAACCTCACTCATTCTTATAGCACTCTCCTCACTACCCCTCTCTGAACCAAAACCCTAGGTTAAATCAATCTTAATGGAATCCTCTACATCCACCATGTTGTATAGGCTATTGTAACTCTTGGATTAGGGATTAGCATCTAAAAATCTTAGGGTACTAAGGCAATGTTCTCATAATCTACTCATGATAGGGCTCTATCTACTAGCCTCCCCCACTATGCCCTCTCCCTATCACTCCTATCAAATAAGTGATCCACACCTAGTAAATCTTACATGAATCCAAACTACCTCTATATATGATCAATTATATAGCATTTATAATAAAATCGCTATGACCTATCAAATAGCACTCAGTCAGTATATACTATGTCACTACAACCTTGTCATCCCAACCAAACTATAATCCTTGGTAGGGAATCCATGTGATGTGCTCTAGATGTAAGCTATCAAATGCCCATCAATAAGATCTCATATCACCAACATGGCCCCATTTCACACCTAACAAAATATACCACCCAAACAACATGGGCTGATACGACTTCATTGTTGCTAAGGTACTTATTGACCAAATTTGACTTTTAGGTCAAATTAGGACCCCTATAGGTAAAACCTTGACTTTTAGGTGTTTTAAGGGTCTAATAAATATGTCACAAGGTGTTTTATAGGTTAATAAATGTCATTTTATGTTATAATATCCTTGGTCCTTAGTTATTTTAGTCCTTTTAGTCATTTTGAGTCATTTAAAGGTTTAAAAAGGGGCATTCAATGAGTTGTATGGATTTATTTGGAAGTGTGAAGGTTAAATAAATGTGATTTCATATTACATGTGTTCCAATATGTCTTAATCAATTATTGGTAACTAAAATTGGTAGGTTCATCAAAAGAAAAGGTAGTTTTCTTAGGAAAAGAGAAGAAAATGGCACTTGTATGGCCCATGGGGAAGTGTTTCACATGAGAGATGATCATGGAATGTCTATTAAGCTTCCCCAATCTTATTTTCATGTTTTAAGTGCTCTAGAAGTTCCATTTTTGGCCCAAAACCATTATGTTCCTTTTTCACCTTACTTGGCAAGCAAAAGTAGTCTTCAAGTTTGTACTTGGTATGGCCAGTAGATGATGTTTTAGGAAAAAAAACTTGGGGAGGTGAAATTAAACTTAGATACCATCATTTAAATTTAAATATTTTGAATAATGGTATCTTTTTCTTCATGAACCATCTTCATAAAATTGATTGTACTTTTCTACTTGTTTCATGTACCTTATAGGTTTTGCTCCATTTTGGGCAAGTACATATAAACCAATTGGTTATGTTGGTATAAAATCCTATTAAAATTATTCCCATGATTATTATCATGTTTTAAGGTTTTTATATAGGTTAAGTACATCAAATTTTCAAGAAGATACACCTTTCTAAGTCGTAAGTAATTTTCACCATTATAAGGAAATTCATGCTTGTTCATGGTTTTAGATGGTTGTGATAAGACCACTAACATGTTTTAAAAGTTATATATATTCCCTTTACATTTCAAAATTTAGTCTTTAAGGTAATCCTCATAGTTTTCAAGCTCATATGTCATACGAAACAACCATTATACATCTTGTCTGCTCTATTCTAGATGCTAACCAGAGGTTTTCACGTTGGAATGGATGTTTTACAACTTGTCTTAATATCTCCCTGATGTAAATCATGTGTTTTAGGGATGTTAATTAATATTTAGTTGTCCAAGAAGCCTTTCATCCACATTTTTTTGTTTCATTTTGTGTTTACTACCTACATTTAGCCCATACACACATACAGGCACCTCATGATGATGTGATGAAGATATTAGTATTGGTTTAAATCCTTTTGAAATGTGAAAATTTTATTTTAAGGTATTGAGGGATATCTTAGACCATTAAAATAAAATGAAAAGGCATATTATTCAGTCCATGACCACTACCTAAGTTCAATCTACCTATACTATAAATGACCACCTACATGTGGTACCATAAAGAGTTAGGGAGATTTTTTGAGGTGTTGGAATAAATGATGAAGTTATCCTTAAGGTTATTCTAGTGATAATATCATGGCAGACCTAATTGAAATACTATATGGAAAAGGGAAATTATAAATACCTTCAAAGCATGAAAAAACTAAATTCAGGGAAACCTTCTCAAAAATGAAAAACTAGAGGTCCCAAGGGTATTGTGAATATATTATAACATGTTTTTCAAGATATTTGGAGCATATATCTAGGTTAACTTTGTATTCCCTAGAATATAAATGAACCATGCCAAAAATTGGAGTCAAAAAGTGAGTGGAAGTTACAAATTTGGAGCCTCAAATGTGCCCTTAAAAACACTAAAATTCTACATTGATATCTACAGGTTTGTAGTTGTGAATGGCTTTTGATATCCTAACTTACTAATAGTACACTTCCTTATGGATAGAATGGTATCATAGATTTAATATCATAAAAATTGGATTTAATACCATTATCATGATATTGATACATGGTTTTCAATTTTCATGAGTGTCTATAGGCATCCCTTCTTATGGAAAATACACAGCTACAACAGGGTATACAAACAGTGAGCCAGTATGGGTGTTTAAGTGTTATTTGAGGACACTAAAATTGAATTAAGTTATAATGGAATGATATGTGACCTCATTTAATTTAAATTAAGTCTATAAACATAATTACAAGGTTCAAATGAGCAGAAGCACACCTACATGGGTCAGTTAAGTAGGGTGTTAATCTAGCCATTAATGACTTAGTCAAGGTGTTTGATGGTGTTTTTGCCTATAAAAGTGAATACAAGGGATATATAACTCTCATTATTAATTTAAAACTTTAAAACATCATGACCAATGTAAATCAACACCTACAAGGTTTCATCTGCCTCAACACAGTTAACTGTGTTGACTGAGAAGGGTAGTGAACAAGTTTGAAAATCCTAAAGAGACAATCTAGCCCAAATATGTAATGAATGAGTTAATTTCAATACTATATCATCTTGGGAGAAATTAAAGGATGTTTTTTTCATTGTTTTCATTGCCTATAATTTAAAGGTAACTTACAAGTACAATAAACAAGCAAAACACAGTCACAGTCAACAAGGTTGCACACAGTCTTAACTATCAGAGTATGTGAAAGTGTATATGTGAAGTTAAGATGATGATCATACCAAGTACACATTATAATTATATTAATGATATAATTTTTATATTTACATGGAATTTAAATCAAATAAATGGTTATAAATAGACAATATATAGTCCACTTTAGAATTCCCTACACACGGTCCATTTTTCACAAGCCTATCTTGAGGTTTTGTTAAAGTTCGAGGGTCTAGGATTAAGACCAAGGGATAAAAAAATTTAAATAAAATTATTATGATTTTAATAATCTCATAAAATTAATATTTTGTCTTGGATAATAAGGTAAGTACCTTATAGTTTGTCTTAGATAGAGGGTACTTTCCTAGGGTCAAAATTGACATGGTTTAGAAGATGGGTGAGAAAACATGAACCAAGAGCTAGAAGAGCCTTGTGGGAAAGTGTGTAGAGTTGTAAATAATAAAGGTAAATATTTTATACCATGTACAAGAGGATGAAACCATACAGGATGCTCTAAAACCTCAAAAGTGTAAACAAGCTCATGAGGTGCTTATGCCTAGAGCCCAAACAAGAGGCCACTTTAAATTATAGATATAAGTAAACTTTATAATGGATTTTAACATGTATATGGAGTCATTATAAATGTGTAGGATCTATTTTAATTTAGGGGATTCCATCAAGAAATTCATTTTGGCCTTAAGTTGCAGGTAGGCCTTTTGAGCATACTTAGACCTAAAACCAAATAGAGAGCCATTTTCACTTCTAACATGAGATATGATTCATATAATATTATATCATGATTATAGGGTCATTATAGGTATTTCCAAGCTTTAAAATTGAAAATGAATCATAAGAACTCCATTTTTGAGATTAAAACTCTATCAAACCTATAGGAAATAGAAAGAAGACCTTGATAAGATAGTTTTGGATATTCACATCTCCCTTGAATTTATGCATGGGAATTTAAGGAGTTTATGGATATTTATGAAGGTCTTGAAATATTAATTTGTTTAATTTGTTTGAAAGTTGGATTTCCCATCTTTATGAATCAACCTTAAGAGTAAAAACAAGTTAAAACCCTTGCAAACCCTTACTAGTGACCAGTTTGGAGAAATGGAGTTGGATAGATGATAATTGTACCTTGAAAAGGATTCCCTCAATATATTCCCATGCTTTTTGACTATATGTAATTATATGAAGAAGGTACAAAATAGGGTACTTTTGACTATTTTATGTGTTTTTGAAGCTATAAGAGGTTTCAAGAGAGGCCAATCATATGTGAGGTAATATTATTACTTAGTATAACTCCCCATGTTAATTAAATTCCTTTTAACATCTCATTAGTTCCTAAACTAGGTGCTTCATCTCAGCTAGTCAAAACTAGCATAGTAGATAAGCTAGTGAGAAGGGCAGAACTTCAAGTGAGTTCATTTTAAGGTGTCCTTGATGATTATAAGGCCATGGAGGGTCTTGATAGGTGTCATATACTACCTCTCATGTATTTTCATGGAAAATTTATGCATTTTTGGAGGCCAAGTGTGCAAGGTGCATGAAGGAAGAGTTTTTTGGACTACAGATGATGATGGCTCACTTCTAGATGATTCCAGAGGACCATGCCTATAACCAATGCATATAAAGTCATGTATCAAATATATTACCTTAATTACAATCATCATACCTATCCCTAATTAGGTTTTTATTTTTAAATAGGTCCAAATCATGAAAGTATTTTTTTGAGCTAAAATTAGGAGTTTCATGCCACTTTTCATGAGTTTTATGACTTGGATAGACACTTATGCTTCCTAAAATTGCATGGTTTATCCCATATCCTCTTATCATACATAATTGATTTATTTAATTATCTTTATAAGTGTCCTTGTGACCCTTGTACTTCTCTCTTCTCCTCTCTCTCTCTCTCTCTCAATTTCTATAAGAACTAGCCATTTTGGACATTATAACTTATGCTCCACTTGAGTATGGCAAAGCCCTACTCATTTTCATACCATTTGATAAATCATACTACTAATTTTTACCTCTTCATGACTATTCATAAGTTTTTTTACTTGGATGATGAATCTTTCTTAGTGAAGACTATGAATTCCTTAACATGTTGTCTCATTCTTTCACCCTATTTACAGTTGGAAAGCTTCTTCTTATAGGGCATGTGAAGTATTCTAGGAAATGTAAAGGATTTATTGAGTTAGTATTTTCATTAGTGCCATTAAAATCCTTTTTTCTAGTCCTCCTATCCTTGCACATTCATCCATAACCTCATAATGTAACATTGATGTGGGGATTGGAGAAATGTATGTTCAGTTTGACTTTTGATTTCATGTGTAACATGTAGCTGGTTGGAAGTCATCATATTATTTTGTGTATCACCTCCCTTAGAATAGTTTTATTTTAGTTACCTCTCTCCATTTTCTCCCCCAAAGTTTAGGTGTAGTTGTAATCCAAAGTGGTATATCAAAGGAGCTAGCCTTATCTAGAGATTCACCTCATCCTTAAGCTACCCACAATCCTAGAAGCGTTTCCATTGTGACACTTGGATGATGAGATCTTAGGAATATCCTCAAAGGGTGTAAATATAAGTGATAAATTTTTTTGGCACACCTGGTGGGACTCTTAATCCAAGAGGTTTAAATATTTTTGGTGTTATCTTTCAATAATCAATCTTTAGAGGCATCTATCCAAGCATCAATGGTGACTCTGAAGATATATTAGCTAGTCAAGTAGCTTAGGTTATCCTTTGAATATTTTTGGTAACATTTTTCCTTTGTGTGCTTGATTTCAATGAAGTTTCATGTTTAATTTTTATGTTGAGCATTATTTTACACAAGTTGGTGAGACATTTCAAGCCTGTGACATTCCCTATCAATATCAATAAGTTCTTAATTATCCCATTCATGAAGTGTATCAGTACTACAATTAGCCTTCTCCATATATTGATCCTAGTCAACCTAGTCACTTCTCAGTCAATCCATTTCCACATTCAAACAAACTCTTTTGGGATATGATAGGTATATTTTATATATTGACACACAAAGGGGATATGGTCAAGAGGTTCCCAGTCATCTTATTCATAAGGTGAGATATGGATTTGATTTGTTCAAAAGAGAGTGGGTACCTATTGAGAGATCTAATTGTCAAAGGCTCACAATTGAGATGCTTGATATGAGTGGCCTAATTTCTTCCTTGGAAGATAGGCTAAGATTTCATGAAAGGCAACCTCCAAAAACATATTATCCTTCATATCCACTTCCCCAAGTTTCCTATCAGCCATATTTGATCCCTACTCATGAGCCCAATCAAGTATACCAAATTCATCCTTTTCCCAATCACTTGGAGGAGAGATTTGAAAGGATAAACCTTGTGCTTAAAGCTAATCTTGGTAGGCAGATTGAGTTAGCTAATATGCATATTCAGTAATCCATGTTAACAACAAAGGAAGTGGATTTCAAGTTGTAATTTCCCTCTCATATTACATCCCTATCTCAAGGAGTGACATCTAGTTACAAGATTCCAATTTGTAGACAAGGTGGAGAATCCAAGCCTAGAGAGATTCCAAGTTCCTTGAAAACTTTACCCACTCCTCATATTACATTACCACCTCTAGAGAAGACTTCTAACCCTAGTATCCTAAGCTAGAATAAGATACTAGAATCATGTGGAAATAAAGAGGATAGAATCATTATTAAGGAGTGTGAAGTTTAGAATAAAGTTGATCCTTTGCAATTCCCTCCCACCCTTCCTCAAGAATCCTCTTTTCCTATATATGAGCCTTCTTGTACTCCTCCTTATGATGATGCCTATGAACTTCAAAAAAGACTTTTCCAATAGAATATAGCTAGGTAGATTGAAGAGTTAGAGGGAAAGATGAAATTTATAAGTCAAGGTGTGATAGAAGGTTTAGACCCAAAATAAGATCCTATGTTTAAACACATCCTATCTACCCTTCCTCAAGAGCTTCCAAAATAATCCCCTACACTTCACTTTCAATCTGATTTTGATTTCTATGTGTCACCTCTACCAAATAGTTCATCTTGTACTCACCTAATCACCCTTTTCCTTGATGTACCTATGGTATTGGAACCTAAGGAGGAGAATTTGGTTGATAAAAACTTATAACTCTTGTTTAAAGAAAGTCTAATTACTTGGTAGCCTCATTAGACTAAGTCAAATGACTTCAAAATGCCTAGTCTTGGAATAAAAAAGAAGTGAAAAATGGAGGATATTTCAACCCTTGAGAACCAAATTCCTATTTTAGAGGTTGAGATAAAACTTAATATACCTCAATAGGTTCTAAATGCTAAATAATAGGTGGTCTTTTATGTTGAATCTTTATATTGGGTTGATGAGGAAGAATGTTTTCCTTCTGCCAAAGAGGGAGAAATGGTTATTGATTCTTCCATCACTATGAAAGACATCATGAATGGGAAATAAAAAGCTCCTAATCAGCCTTGGGATGATTTGTTTTCAATCATTGGAGTAGAATATACTCCTCTTCAGGGAGGCTATGATCTAGTCAAAGATGGAGAAAGCAGCCTTGGCACTCAAGTAAGTATGTAAAGTAAAAGCAACCTTTCAAATCTATACTTTCAAGAAGCATATACATTTTAGGATGATATGATTGAAGTAATAAAGATGGTATATAATCCTCTTAACCATTTGGGAGAAACACATCAGCTCTTGAAAGATGGAACAAGCTCCTATTGGCCTCAATCTTCTAAAGAACATGAAACTATTCCTATTGAAGACATGTCTACTAAGGAGATAAAAATTGACCATGAAATGAAGAGTGGATAGTAGTATGAAATATGTGAGCAAGTTAAAGATAAATATTTATACATTGGAGACCTATTTTAAGATGATTTTCTTGAGATCAAGTCAAGTGAAGTGCCAAGGAATAGGTCTGATCTACAAAACACCCAATCCAAAGAAAAACATGCTTGGCACTATGATCCATATCATCAAGAGGATGATTAAATGAAATTTTCTTTTGATCTTGGAAATGAGGTATTATTAGTTTCTAGTTGTTCATAATAGTTGGTTTTTTTATTCCTCTAAGTTCTTTGAGCACATGTGTGTGTGTCTTTTTACTTTATTTCCTTATTTTGTGTGTGTCCTTTACTTTATGTGGTTGAGTTAATTAGTGGTCATGTCTTCATACTCAATGGTAAAAGGTCTCCTTGTTTTTATTAGGTTTTATATGACTCTTAATCCCAATGGATTGATAAGGCTATTGGTCTAGTTAGCATACCAGGCATACTACCCTTGAGTCACCAATTTGTTGACCAAATTTAACTTTTAGGTCAAATTAGGACCCCTATAAAAAATTTAATTTTAGGTTTTTTAAGGTTCCAATACATATGTCATAATTTGTTTTATAGGTTAATTAATGTCATTTGCTGTTATACTAGCCTTGGTCCTTAGTCATTTTAGTCATTTTGAGTCATTTTAAGGTCAAAAAAGGGGAATTTAATGAGTTATATGGATTTATTGGGAAGTGTGAAGGTTAAAAAATGTGATTTCATATTAAATGTGTCCTAAGAGATCTTAATCAACTATTGGTAACTGAAAATGCTAGGTTCATGAGAAGAAAAGGTAGTTTTATTGGGGAAGAGAAGAAAATGGCACTTGTACGACCCATGGTGAAGTGTGACACATGGGAGATGATCATGGAATGTCTCTTAATCTTCCAAAATCTTAGTTACATGTTTTAAATTCTCTATAAGTTTCATTTTTTCCCAAAACTATTCTACTCCTTTTTTACCCTTCTTGGCAAGTAAAAGTAATCTTTAGGTTTGTACTTGGTATAGCTAGAAAAGGAGGTTTTAGATCAAACAACTTGGGTAAGTGAAATTAAAATCAAAGAAATTAATTTTAATATAAATATTTTTAATAATGGTGGCTTTTTATTCATGAATCATCCTCATGAAGTTGATTGTACTTTTTTTATTGTTATTTCATGTACCCTGTAGGTTTTACTGCATTTTAGGAAAGTATGTAAAAACCAATTGGTTACAATGGTTAAAAATGATTTTTACCTCATCCTAAAATTATTACCATGTTAGTTTCATATTTCAAGGTTTTTTTATAGGTAAAGTACATAAAATTTGTAAGAAGATACACCTTTTTGAGTTGTAGGTAGTTTTCACCATTTTTAGGAACTTCATGTTTGTTCATGGTTTCACATGGTTTTGATATGAATTTTTAAATGTTTTCAATGTGATATATATTAATTTTAAATTTCCAACTTTAGTCTCTAAGGAAATCTTCATATTTTTCAAGCTCATATGTCATACCAAACAGCCATTAGGCATCATGCCTGGTCTATTCCAGATGCTGTCAAGAGGTTTTCACATTGGAATGGATGTTTTGAAACTTTTATTAAGATATATTTGATGTAAATAATGTGTTTAATGGATTTTAATTGATTTTGATTTGTCTAATAAGCCTTTCATCCACATTATTTTTCTTCATTTTGTGTTCACTACCTGCATTTAGCCCATACACACATATAGGCACCTCATGATGATGTCATGAAGATATTAATATTATTTTAAATAATGTTGAAATGTGAAAATTTAATTTGAATATATTGAGTGAGATATTATACCATTAAAATCAAATGAAAATTCATATTGTTCAGTCCATGACCACTACCTAAATTCAATCTACCTATATAGTAAATGACCACCTATAAGTGGTACCATAGAGAGTTGGGGAGATATTTTGAGGTGTTGGGATAAATGATGAAATTATCCTTAAGGTTAATCTGGTGACAATATCATGTTAGACCTACTTGAAAGAACAGATAGCAAAGGGCAATGTTGAATACCTTCAAAGCATGAAAAAATTGAATTCAGGGAACCCTTCTCAAAAATGCAAAAATAAAGGTCCCAAGGGTTTTGTGAATATCATATAACATGTTTTCTAGGAGAGTTGGAGCATCTAGATAGGTGAAATTTGTAACCAATATCATATAGAGGAACCATGCCAAAAATGGGAGTTAAGAATTGAGTGGATTTTATAAATATGAAGCCTTAAATGTGCCCTTAAAAACCCTAAAATTCTACACTGATATCTAAAGGTTTGTAGTTATGAATGGCTTTTGATATTCTAACTTGCCAACAGTACACTTCCTTATGGCTATAATGGTCTCATGGATTGAATATCATCAAAAGTGGAATTAATATCATTATCATGATATTGATACATGGTTTTCAAGTTTCATGAGTGTCTACAAGAATCCCTTCTTAGGTAAAATACACAACCACACTAGGGTATACAAACAGTGAGCTAGTATGGGTGTTTAAGTGTTATTTTAGGACACTAAAACTAAATTTAGTTATAATGGAATGATATATGACCTCAAGTAATTCAAAAAAATTATTTTAACATCATAAATAGGTTCAAATGAGTTGAATCACACCTACAAGGGTTAGTTAAGTAGGGTGTCTCAATTCAGATGTTAATGACTCAGTCAAGGGGTTTGATGGTGTTTTAGCCCATCAAAGTGAATATAATGTGAATTCAAGGGATATATGACTCTCATGATTCATATATAACTTTAAAACATCATTACCAATGCAAATCAACACCTATAAGGTTTCATATACCTCAACATAATTGACTATGTTGATTGAGAAGGGCAGTGAACAAGTTTGAAATCCTAAAGAGATAGTCTAGCCCAAGTATGTAATGAATGAGTTAAGGTAAATAATATATCATCTTATGAGAAATTAAAGGAGGTTGTTTTCATTTTTTTAAATTCTTATAACTAAAAGGTAACCTACATGCACAATAAACAAGCAAAACACAGTCACAATCCATAAGGTTACACACAATCTTGACTGTCAGAGTATGGGAAAGTGTATATGTGAAATTAAGATGATGAGTAGACCCAATAAACATTAAAAATGATATTCATGATATAATTTGTATATTTACATGGAATTTAAATAAATTAAAGTGTTCTAAATAGACAACATACAACTTTAGAATTTCCTGCACATGATCCATTTTGCACAAGTCTATCGTGAGGTTTTGTTGAAGTTGGAGGGTGTGACTTAAGAAAAAGGGATAAAAAATTGTAAATAACATGTTTATGTGTTTAATTATCTCCTAAAATAAATATATTTTTTGGGAGAATAGGGTAATTATCCTCTATTTTATCTCAGATAGAGGGTACTTCCCTAGGGTCAAAATTGGCATGGTTTAGAAGATGGGTGAAAAAACATGAACCAAGAGATAGAAGAGCCTTGTGGGAAAGTTTTGAGAGTTTTAAATAATAAATTTAAATATGTTATACCATGTATAGGAGGATGAAACCATACAAGGTGCTCTGGAACCTCAAAAGTGTAAACAAGCTCATGAGGCATGGTTATGCCTAGAGCCCAAACAAGAGGTCACTTTCAATTCTAGATCTAAGTGAACTTTATAATGGATTGGAATATGTATATGGAGTAATTATAAATGTTTAGGAACTATTTTAATGAAGGGATGCAATCAATAAAGTCATTTTGGGCTTAAATTTCATGTAAGCCTTTTAAGCATACTTAGACCTAAAAGTAATTAGAGAACCATTTGTTCTTTTAGCATGAGATATGATTCATAGCCTATTAGAGCATGATTATAGGGCTATTATAGGTATTTTAAAGTTTTAAAATTTCATAATAAGCACAAGAACTCCATTTTTTGAGCTTTAAACTCTCTTAGATCTACAAGAAATGGAAAGAAGAGCTTGATAAGATAGTTTTGGATGCTCACATCTCCCTTGAAGTTATTCAAGGGAATATAAGGCATTTAAGGATGCTGATGTAGGTCTTGAATTATGAATTTGTATAATTTTTTTGAAATTTAGACATCCTATCTTTATGAATGAACCTTAAGAGTGGAAATAAGCTAAAACCCTTACCAGTGATCATTTTGGATAAATGGAGTTAGATAGATACTCTAATGGACTATTTTGACTAGGATGATGATTTTAAATTTCAAATTATTCACTAAAGCTACTCCCCATGCTTTTTGATTGTATGGAATTGTATGGATAGGGTATAAAATAGTGTACTTTTGACTATTTTGTGTGTTTTTTAGGATAAATGAGGTTTTAAGAGATTCCAATCACATGGGAAGGAATATCAGGACTTAATATAAATAACCATGTTAATTTAATTCTTTTTAATAACTCCTAAGTTCCTAAACCAAGTGATTCATCTTAGCCAGTCAAAAGTGGCATAGTGGACAAGCTAGTGAGAACAGGAAAAACTTCATTTAAGATCATTTTAATGTGTTTATAATGATTCTAAGTACATATAGGATATTTAAAGGTGTTATCCACTCCCTTACATGGATTTTCATGTAAAAATAATTCCTTTTTTGAGGCCAAGTGTACAGGGTACATGAAGGAAGATTTTTTTAGATTGCAAATGATGATGGCTCACTTCTAGATGATTATAGAGGACTAGGCCTACAATAAATGCATGGAGAGGCATGTTTTAAATACATCCCCTTAATTCTTATCATCATATCTATCCCTAATTGTTTTTGGGAGATTCAAAAAATTCCAAATCATGAAGGTAGTTTTATGAGTTAGAATGAAGAGTTTCATGCCACTTTTCATGAGTTTTATGACTTGGATAGACACTTGTGATTCTTGACCTTCCATGGTTTGTCCTATATCCTCTTATCATACACAAGTAACTAATTTACTTATCTTTACAAGTGCCCTTATGACCCTTGGACTTCTTTCTTCTCCTCTCTCTCTCTCAAGTTCTATAAGAACTAGCCATTTTGGCCATTATAACTTATGCTCCACCTAAGTATGGTGAAGCCCTACTCATTTTCATACAATTTTAATAATAATAATAATTTTTAACTCTTAATTATTATTTAAAATTATTTTTTACTTGTATGATAAATCTTTCTTAGTGAAGACTATGGATTCCTTAGCATGTTGTCTCATTCTTTAACCCTATTTATAGTGGGAAAGCTTCTTCTTACAGGGCATGTGAAATGTTATAATAAATGTCAAGGATTTATTAAATTATTATTTTTATTTTTGTCATTCAAGGCCTCTTTTATAGTCCTCCTATCCTTGTACATTCATCCATAACCTCATAATGTAACATTGATGTGAGAAGATGTAGATTAGAGAAGTGTATGTTCAGTTTATCTCTTGATTTCATGTGTAACATGTAGTTGGTTGGAAGTAATCATATTATTTAGTGTATCACCTCCCTTAGAATATTTTGCTTTTAGTTATCTCTCTCCCTTTTCTCCCCCAAATTTTAGGTGTAGTTTCAAATTAAAGTGGTACATTAAGGGAGCTAGCCCTTTCTAGAGATTCACCTCATCCTTAGGCTACCCACAAGCCTAGAGGTTTTTTCATTGTGCCACTTGGATGAGGAGAGATTAGGTATCTCCTCAAAGGGTGAAAATCCAAGTGATAATATTTCCAAAAGTTCATTGTATTAAAATATGCTCTTAGCTTTAAATTTGTAGTAATAATGATGGCCCTAGGCTCATTGCTCCCATGTATGCTCCCAAGTGCAAATTTTAGTATAGATGGGCCAATACCACTAGACTCCATGAAAAAACTCTAAAATCCTGAGCCATATATGCTACTACATCACCCAAGCCTAGCTAAAACCACTACCTACTCTTGTTCATAAAGAGTGTGTTGATAACAAGATACATAACTACAAGAGTTAGGTGATCAATAGTCCACTCTCAAAGACATATATTGATATCCACATGTATGTCATGAACACCCACAAATAACCCTCCTACCAATCTCTATAAGGTAACACTAAGTGTGTGATATCTCTAGTAAATCCCATCTCCCAACAATAGTAGATGGAGAATCTAATAAATGTCCTCAAGAGTCACTATCATATCTCTTATCGCAAAGTGGAATGTGTTAGTCTCCAAATTCCATCACTCCACCGATGTCATGATCAGAGCTAAATCAATATGTACCATTAGCATCATCATGATATAGTGTAGTCCTATCATCTCTATTACTCTATAATTTCATCTACCAATAGGTACATCTCATGTAACATCTTAGGTCACCATAGCTATAAATACATCACCCCTAAGTCTTCCTACACCAATCACCATAGATACCATCACTACCTTGATCTATCATAACCTATACTAAATCAAACACCATAAAACCCTAAAATCCACACTCATCACCCTTGACTACTCCTCTTCTACCCTAGGGTTTTACCTAATAACCCCAATCTCACTACCCCCCTCCCCCATCCTAATCTTAGTCTACCCTCACCTAACTCACTTATCCTAATTCCACTTCTTAGAACATTATCTCCAACATCAATACCCATCTCTGCATACCCATCCTGTTATACAACCTAACTCTTCCTAATCTACCAAACTCATCATCTCTCCTCATCATCTAATTAACCTTACAACATCCATAATTCCTAATCCCCATTAACTAATTCCATCACTAAATACTCCCCCTAATCACTATCCTCACTAACTACACCACCCTAATCATCTCTCACACTCCCTAACATATTTAACTCTAATTATTCCTATCCCCTTATCTTATCCCCCATCCCATCTTACCTAACTAATTACCCCTTAATTATTATAACATCATTTAACTAACCTTCCCCTTAGCCTAACCCCCCTCCCCCCATCCCTTAATCCTTTTTTATACTTATGGAAAAATTGTAACTTACAAGCTTATCATAAGCCACAATATTGACAAAACAACTACTCACATCCTACCATTTTACATAACCACATGGTTATGTAAAATTGTGATTCATAAATTCATGGTCTTGTAACATCACAATACTACACTTGTAGTATTATAATACCATATATCTAGTCTTGTAGTATTTCAATACCAGAGATCAAGTCTTGTAGTATTGTAAGATCATTATTCCTTATGCAAAGTCATAATTTTATGACTATAATATCATGATTGATGGAATTTTACTTAGTCATGATATTACACTAGTGACATAGATAGCCTCACTTCATGCTAGAAATCCAAAAAAAATCAAAGAAAAATTCACAAAAACATGATATTAGGGTTTATTACTAATTAGTGGTTTTGCCTCTATAGCTCTCTAGAATTATAAGACTCTTTTGTTGTGATGGAAAGCTCAGGGACGTTGATCCATATTTCTAGCTCAGAGTTGATTTTCAAAAAATACAAAAGTTTAAATGACTCTCTTTTTACTATTTTTTCCTATTTGACCCCCCTCTTTCACCCCCTTAATCCCTAGCCACCCTTTGCTAATGACCTTGTCATATCCAAATCTTATCAAACCCTTATAATATCCCAATAAATTATTTAGTATCATTTTTAAAGTCATCTAGGGCATGAATTTTTCATTTCCCTATTATCTAACCTAATATTGAGTCAAAAATACATTGGCCTGAGGTATCTTAAGACTATGTAGGTAGCACCTAGTCCCAATTTTGTGTCCAAGGATAGATTGACCACCATTTATCCCTCATCCCTATCCCATCATCAAAATAATCACTCAATAATCAAACATCATTTTAAGCTATGAATGTTTCATAAAGTGCTTCCCTATCATTAATCAATAACTTTTATCTTTATTATCAGTTTTCAAGCCTTCCCTAACATGTGTCCTTGCTATGAGCCTTATCACAAGATTATATTAATCATCTCTTTTATTTCCCAGATAATGTCCCCATTTTGGGAATTTAGTCTTATCAATCTTGTTCCTTTCTAGACATTGGTCATTTGTCTAGAACCCATCACCACTGAGCCACTTTATCCCCTTGTCCTTTAACTTGGGGAATCTCAATTATAGCTAATACTTGGGGCATCCCAAATCCATTTTATCATCTTGGTCTCATCTCAACCCTAGGAGTTTTGTTTGAGTGATCATCTGGGTCATTTCTCCCCACACACTCCCTCGAGGGGGAATATTACCTACTAATCTCCTAGAATTCCTAGATATTTGAGGGGGTTATTCATTCTATATATTTCCAAGGAATTTTAAATTCCTTGGAATTATCCTAGCCATTCATTTCAATGGCTCAAAATTAAATTTGACACATTGATTCTTCCCTTCACTTCCTATATATAACTAAGCCAACCTCCTCCATTTAAACTAAAATGAAATCTTAAATATATATTAATATATTTCATCCATACAACCAACCTTATTGCATCTATCAAGAGCCATTAATCAATCCAAAATCCATTGGAAGCCATTATCAATTAAAGACAAGCAATCCAACATCCATTTATTTTGCATCAAGCATCTTTTTGAAAATCTTGGAGAGAGGTTATAAAGAGGTAAAATGATGGTAAGAATCCCATATAAATCTAATTATCTCTTTTATCCCCTCCATTTGACGTGTTTGTATTTCAGGTTTCTATTACTGAAAATAATAATATAAGGTGAATCTAAATTTTAGGCTATAAAGAGAACTAGTGTTGAGCTTGTATGATGGTCTTTTTTCCTTGAATCTTCTCTAAAACTCTTTTAATGACTCCACCTTCAATCTCATGATCTCTATTGTATAGAAAATTTCATACAAATATATACTCCCTACATGAATCTCATGAAAATAGCCTTTCTTTTGCATATTCTCCAAACTTAAAGCCTTGAACCACCAATTTAGGGAAAGATAATGAAAATAACAAGTCAAAGTACATGTTATAATAAGAAATAAGTCTTTTGAGATCTTAATAAGGGCACATTTGGCATGTGAGAACTCTTGGAGGCTAAGACAACACTTTAAAGTTGCATGAGGAAATATTTTTAAGGCATGAAACATTTGACTTAAGGTAATGACATAAACATGAAGGTGTTTAAGGATATTATGAGTGATTTAGTGACCTTTTAACTCCAAATTTATCATATAAAGGCCAAAACCTATCTTTTAAGCAATATATACATATCTTTACAAAGGAAATTTACCACTCAATATCATGAAAAGAACCTTATATATTCCTAAATGTTATCCATGAGGTTTTTGTGTATCTTCACCACCTTTAAAATCTTATATATTTACCCATAACTTGAAAATTTTGAATATACTGGTAAACTCATGATAAGTTGAATCCAAGATATGACCATGACAAAACATTGAAACCTAATCCCTTGACTTGACAAGAAATAAACACTATGATAATAAATTACCTCACATAAAGACCAAGACAAATAGGACATGAAAATTTTTTAGTTGTAGGGGGTGGCATTTGGCCTTGATAGGGAAAATTGCTAGCATTTTTGGTGACTCATAGGGGTCAACTAGCCTACTAGTCAAGAGAACTCACTAGTTTTTCATGATAATGATAGTCTAAAACATGACAACATAGCTTGATGACTCTCTTGGACTGCCAAATATATTTTATACTTTGTGACACCTCTTATGACTATAACAAAAACAAGACATAAACATAAACAACAAAAAGAACACAATTAAACCTAAGAAGCAAACACACCTAACCTAAGGAAAAAAAGAACAAGATAATAAACTATTTCCTATGCTAACCACTTATTGAAATAAGACAAATGACCTAAAATAACTAACCTAAGATCAAAAATTATCCTTCAAGTTCAAATGGAAAACTATATTGACCACCATGGAACCTTAAAGTATGATTACCACATCTTTATAGATCTTTCTTGTAGTTAGGAACATGAATTGTACATATGAGTCCAAGACCCAGTCATACTCCTCCCATATCCATATTTATTACATAATTATCCTTATCTCTACCTCAGTTATAGGCTACTCATGATTTATCATGCTCTCATGCAATGATTGTATTGGTAACTCGAGTGGTAGGCTTTGATTGGTGTCTTCATTCTACTTATGAGACTAAAAATGATTAGTTACCATAATGTTATTTATAATATCCTCCTCAAGTTCCTTATGGGGTAGAGATGGACTATCAAAACATGAACCAAAACTCTCCAAGTCTTCCCAAAAGGCCATTTCTTGTTGATCAGTTGGAAATGCATGGGCTTCACTACCATCCTTACCATTTGTTTATGAATCATGATGTTGATCACTCATTTCCAACTCAATAGAGTCATAGTAATGCTCTTAATATATTATAACTTGATCATATTCATCTTTGATAGAGAATGGAATCTCATCTATCCACTCAAGATCTAGCTCATCTTGCCTTGGTGTCTCTAGCCTTACATTGCCTTCTTCAAGCTCCAAAACATTGGTGGTATCTTCATGTGAAACTTTAACCTATTGTCCTATTCCATCATTCAAATCGACCATGCTAAGATCTTTAATCTCACTTAAGAACTCATGGTACAAATGCTTTCAATGGTTATCAATTTTAAGAATGTTCTCAACCTCAACAATGGTTCCATGTGAGTTGTTTTCATGGATGCCTTCTAGAGAAGGAGTTTCCATTATGGCTACCCCACATCATCTAACTTAACTTCATGTTTAAATTTTGATATACAATGATGAACTAGGGTTATAATCATGATTTATTCATCATAAACGCTTGAGGTGTTCTCATCTTCTATCACCTCAGCTAAATCTACTTCATTTATCTCACAAAGAAGAGGTTCCTTCTCAAGGATTGCCATAGTACACCCTTGGAAAAGATAAATAAAATGAGATAAATCCATAGGTATTTCCATAGATGATTCATTCTACTCAAGGGGCTGCTCAAGTTTAACAACCATCACTTCCTCTTTCTATTGCATTTATCCTTAAATCAAATTCCATGAGAGGAAGGCCTTGGGATCTTAAGGAGGGAGGGGTAGGGTATGAATGATTTCAAGCTTATCCTTGACTTCAACATTTGGGATTATGTTTGATTTTTGTAATTTCTTCCAAGTTGTAAACTTGGTTTTATGAGCCTCTTACATTAAATATATTGTAGCTTCAGGCATGAAGGGAAAAACTTCCTGCTGAAGTGGAATTGCAATCCATGGATAGTGGCATGGAGTATCAGGAAGTAGTGACTCTTGAGATTTTTTACATAATTATTCTTATCTAAAAGCTAAAATTTCATCATCAATGATTTGTTCATCCTCTTCATCTCCTCCAACTCATCATAAAAAAAATTATGTCTTCAAAGGTTGGCTGGGGAAGGAAAGAGGGAGGGCAATTTTGGTAAGGAGGTTGATCTTGAAACTGATTTGGCTCATATTGAGGGTAACAAGGCTCATGAGGGGTGTTATAAGGTTGGTATGAGCCATCATACTACTGATCACAAGGTTGATATGGGTGAATTTAAGGCTAATAGGGGTCATAATGAAAAGGGGATGGATTATGGGGCTATTGATAAGGAGATGAATGACTAAAATCTGCTCTATAGGCTCTCATAGCCCACTAGAAGACACATGAAAAATAATTAAATGTGAAAAATAATCCTCTTTACCTTAGATATGATGACCATATGAGTGCTTGAAACTATTTTTGAACACCAAGTTACTGGAAATGAGTACTCTAATGGCTAAATCTATGTGTCCCATTGGGCATGCCAAAACTATTAAAAACCCAAGTTGCACCCTACTCAAGTAGATTTCTCAGCTCACATTCAAACTTGGACTAACATTGGATTGGTGACAAGCTATGGGATCCTTGTATTTATGCCAAAACTCTAGATTATCAGGATAGCTCCTCTGATTTAACAAATTTGAATTAGTTACTAAAACCTATTTTGAATTTAGGGTGAAAAGAGTTAGAAATATTAATAAAAGTGAAATCCTATACTAGTGATAGTGATGAACCTAAATGATGAATTATCCTCTATAAACCTCTTGAAGTTATGGGAATGACGGTTGATAAAGACATTACATACTAACACTCTTCAACATAATTTATAGCCTTTAACACTTCATGTGACCTATAGAGGATGACAACATAGAAGTAGGTGAAGGAAAGGACCTACAAAAGGATATGAATATCACACTTATCTACAAATATACAATCAATAAACACATTACAACCATGAATAAGTCTACAATAAACTTTTCTTATTAACTCCAGGTAAAAGTTATAATTTTAGCATAATTTTTTTATACCAACATGCGAGATCTCAAAAATAAGAGATAAGGCTTGAATATATATAAAAAGAGGTGAGAAATAGAAACATGGCATAAAGGAGAAGACAAAAAAAAATCTCTCATTAACTCAAGTGTCACTTTAGTTACAAGTAGCTATAAACAGTCCATAAAAAGTATCATCTTGATTAATGCTCCTACATGACCTTGTACATTGAAAAGAGGTACTTAAAGATGTATTTAACTATTTTAAACTCATATTTAAGTATGATACACCTTATATTTATTATATAGCTCTTGTATCATTATACTCAAGAGTGAGTTAACTCATCTATTGACATTCAAGATGAGTCATGCATGTGATTGGTAGTTGAAGACCAGTTGTGTATGGAATTGCCACTTGGGGACCTAGTTATGTGTGTGATTAACATCAAGGATTAGTTATGTGGCATGGATCACCTCTTATCAACTCTCTTCAATCATTTTCCCTATGCCATTCTCAACTCTTTGTTGATTAAGTAGGTCTACTGGGCCAATTAGGCCTAGTAACCTAAATATTTGCATTTAATCACCATAAGAACCTACATAAAGTTTTAAACCTGAAAATATAGTGATTTTGATACCTTTAACAACCTCCCATATCATTAAATACGTCATCTTAGGAAAGAAACACCTAAAACTTGGTCAAACTAGGTGACTAAGTCACCTTATCCTTCAATCCTATAGACTTATTGATTTGAATGAACTCCCAAGCACACTTATAGGTGTAGTTATGATCATCTAATGACTTGAGTAGGTAGAAAAAGTTTCAATATTCACTCTCTAATTATTTTAACTTCTTAAACTACCTTCTACCTCTCTTTATGCACTTTTTCCTCTCAAAATCCTATTTGTTGCCATGTTTGTACACCATCCATACAATAAAATACCATGGACATGAAGCTATCAAAGTGTAATAGATGATCCAGGTGGTAGTTAGGTGATTTAAATCTATGTGAGTTCTTTTTCCTTCAATTCTTTGCCATCAAGTCTCTAGTAGGGTTTTTCAAGGGTTTTAGAGTGTGTTTCAAGGAAATTTGGTTTATATTTTTTAGAAAGAAGAAAAAAGAAACTCAAGAAGGGTATGGTTAGTAGAACCCAATATGTTGTGTATACATTGATATAGATGATTTTATATACTCCTCTTTAGCTTACGAGGAATGACCTATAGATAAGAAATCACTAAATCAAATCGTTTATTAGTTAGATGGTATGGTGGATTACCTAACAAGCTAGATCTAAGATGCATGAGCTCCTTTGGAGGCTATCAATCCAATATTTTAAATAATTATTTTTTGAAAAAAAAATAGCTTACATAAATAACATAGATTAATAAAATGAAATACAAGAAGTGCTCGATAAATAAATAGGTGAATTTGACTAATTATAGTAATAAATAGATTAATATTAATATCAAATGAATCAAGTATGGTTCAAAAAATAGAGAAAGGTTTTGTGATTAGGTAAGATGTTAGAAAGTTAGATTTATTTGGGGCTTGGTAGGTAAAAATAGCTTGTTGTTTTTCTATCACACAGTGACCATCAGTGGTTGGGGTGACCATTAGCGGTTGGGGTAACCATCAGTGGTTAAGGTGACTATCAACTATTATGGATAGATCATCAATGGTCAGGGTGACCATTGATAATTATTGTGGTTTTGGTCTAGTTTAAGTAATTAATCTAGTAAAGTTATAGAATGGAAATTTGGAAAGTGGATTTACGCTAAGTCTATCACAAAATAGTAATAAAGTAACTAATTAATGAGACTAGATACTTAGATCACTATTTTTTGATCTGAGGGAGGGTTAAAGGATATATTGGTGAAACCTGGAGAAATTTTAGTAGAGTAATGATACTTGGTTGTTGGATGATGAGTGACAACACTATAGATATCTATCATACTTGTTGGTTTGTTGGAAGAATAACTGCAAAAGGAAGTATTGATACAAGAGGCTCTAGCTCTAGATGTGGATGATTGATTAATTTTGGATCTTTTTTCACCTCTTCCTCCTCTCTTTTTATAGGAAAAAATGAGAGGTGAAATAATAGGTTAATAAGAGATTCAACAAGTAGTTCAAATTTAGATTTTGTATGCATTGGCTCATACATAAATTAGATGAGCTAAATATAAAAAATAAAGTTAGAGTTGACTAGAGTTTGACTATTTATGTGATGGGAACCTGATAATTAGTGGTCATGCCTAATCATCAATGGTTAGGGTGATCATCGATGATCAAGGGTTAAAGGTAAAGCTTGGTAAAAATCTTTAGTTAGTTGGTTAGCTAGTAGTTAACCTAGCTTAGGTTTACAGTTGAAGGGTTATGGGATGGTCCCTAGGGGGTCTTGAGGTGGTCTAGGGGTGTTTTAACATATAGAACCATTATGTATAGTTTTCTAGTGTCTATATTTTTCAATGTTTTGTTATATAATTTGTATCAGCAAGCTATAAAATAAAAATAGATTATAGGTCAAATGTTAGGTTGCCTTGAGCATGGGAGGAGATGTTCCCCCTCAAATTGAGAATTAATGAGGTAAAAAAAATTAGGTATTGGTTTGATAAGTGGTGAATTTGGTGATGAATTGGGTGGTAGGTTGGGTACTGAAGTGTAAACACATGCATGAAGTGTGACTAATCAAAATAGAAAAGAATGAGCAATGACTAGTTTGCCATAGGTGGTAAAAATAAAGGTTAGCACTAGAAGGATAGGTGACAAGTGGAACATGTGATTGTATGTGATAGTTAAGCTACACTCATAAATACAAGTCTCCTAAAAAAGGTTAATGTATTTATGGGTATCCAAGGTAGGAAGTGCTCCTGTGAAGACACAAATTGGTTAAGTGTGCATAAGGTAACAAAAGTTCAAAAAATTGTGCAATATGGAAATTTAATTGGTATGGTCAAGAGGACTAAGTCAAGGTCATCATAAAATATGCAGTAGTTGGGCCAAAATGGCTAGTGGTGAGGGGACATGGTGCTTATCAAGGTTGTTGGAGAAGGTGATCTCCATAGGTGGGTACTTGGTGTGGGTATGTGTTAAAAATTTTATGTGAGAAGTTAGTGTTTGGAGGATAAAACTTGAAAATTCTAACCATAAATGGTCAAGGATTGTCAGTGGTCACCCTAACTATTAGTGGTCAAGTGTCAGCCCTAAAAATGCAAGGTCAAAAATACCACCATGGGCCCTTTTGTGCTCATTTGAGCATATTGACTTAGGGTAATAAGTGTTTGACATTTTGTGAGAAAATGGCTATAGGTTATTAGCATTTGATTGGTTGGGATTGTTGAGGTAGACTAATGTTTTTGGAGAGTTAAGTTGATTAAGGATATAACACAAATGAGGGAGGGCATGTGTCCAGGCTATGGGTCCTTGGGTTCCTCCTCGATGACTGTCAAGGAATGAGGTAGATGGTGTATTATGAACTTGATAGAGTAGTTTTAAATTTGGAAAATGAATAGTGATGTGGGGTTGTTTATAGATTTTGGTTATTGGTGACCTAGGGTTTAGGGTTTTGTGTAATGTTTATTTGAGTAGAGAGTTGGAAACTATAGTTATTAAATTTAGTAAGGGTAGGATAGGCTAGGGGGTAGATGTAGATATATGTATAAATTTTCAAGTATTTATGGTGTTTGGGTAGGTGTACTGGGAGGGTAGGATTTGTTTGGTCTACTAGATGTAACCCACAGTGACCATCGATGGTCACTACCAACCATTGAAGGTCAACAAGTGACCATCATAGGTCACTTGACTATCAACAGTCATCTATAAGAATAGTCGATTGTCGATGGTTGTTTTAAATGATGATGTGTTTTTAAAGGTTAAGGTTAATGGTTATTAGAGTAAGGTTGATAGTTAAATGTGAAGGTTAGTTGTTGAGAATTTAAGTTATAGGTAATGTTTAAGGGTAATGGTTAAATGATAGGTTATGGCTAAAAAGAAGAATTAAATGTTATAGGTTGAAATGGCTAAAGGTCACGATAAATGGTAGGAAGAGGTAAGGTCAAGGTTTATAGGTTTAGGGGTTATTAATCAGGTAATGGTTGAAAGATATAGGTTGATAGGTAATAGTTTAAGCTAAGGTAAAAGGTGAATGTTGAATGTGTGGGTTAAGTTTGTAGTTGATAGGTTGGATGTTGAAAGTGGAAGGTTGGGTGTTAAGTGGTTAAGATGAGATAGGTTAAAGGATTTGTATTTTAGATAAGTTATAGGTATAGGTCATAGTAGGCAAATGTTAGAATAAGAGGTAGGTGTAATAAGTAGAGTTCATAGGTAAAATATGTTAATGAACTAAGGATTTATTGCTATCAAACCATGCAAGCATGCGAGAGGATTCAAATGAGGGATAGAGTGCCTTAAATATTTTATGAGATTCATTGAAGTATGACTGTTGACAATTGGGCCCATATGAAAAATGTGGACCTTAGTGGTATGATGCATTACCATCATATTCCATGAGATGTGATGATGTTAGTGGCACTTATTGAGAGATGGGATCCTACCAATAACATTTTCTTGGTACCTACTAGTGAGATGATGATCTTATTTGAGTATATACATAGGATCATGTGGCTACCTATATGAGGTAAGCTGATCTATCACATCAAGAGGGATGAATGGATGAGTTCATGGAGATTTTGTATAGAGATGGCCTTAATTTTATGAGGTGGAATTCAAGGGGGTTTCACTAAACACCATTATATCAAAGGGATAGGGATACAAGGTGATTACTAACTATGATGATGATAGTAGTCACCTGCTATGAATTATTTGATTCTAGCAGTAGGAGGTTTTTTAATTTGTTTTCGAGAGTGTTAGTGATGTTTTTGGGTCACAGAGTGTTTGCATGGGCACCTATGTTTTTGGTTTAGATATATAGGGAGATATGGGTATTTTGAGCCCATAGAAGGTATGGGATCAGTGTCAACTTCATTCTTCATTATTGGGCTTACAAGCACATTTGGGTGCTTAGAACTATGGGGCTATCATGGGAGGGCTATGCATAGATGGACTTTAGAGTATTATTCATGAGTTTGAGAGATGATTTTTCCCTCTTAGGAATAGGAGTATGGGTACATGATATTTTTTTTCATAGGCTTATTATATGCCTTAGTCATTGGAGATGTGATTTGGAGACCATATGTTAGGTTTTTAAGATGGGCTCACTATGCCCAGTACACTCTATCCCTATAGAGTTATCGATGGATATATGTTAGATGAGATGGTGAGATAGAGATAATATAATTTGATAGGGTAAAATGATAGATTGGCTTGGTTTAGGGTATCCTTAGGGTTTTCTTGAGGTACAAGAGGGAGGATTTAGAGTTTTTACTTCCTATTATGTATCTAATTTAGATATTCATGGATTATGAGGAGCTACAAATGAGGATAGAAATAGATGATGTAGGTGTCATAGATGGGTATATTATATGGTACAAAGCACTCTATATTATATCCAATATTAGTCTAGATGATAGGGATCGATAGGCTAGGGATGTTAACCTAGTTGAGAGAGGTGGTCAATAAGCTCAAGTATAGGGGGTTGATGGCTTGGATATATAGGTAGTGACTACTTAGAGGGACTAGGCATGAATGATCCTAGCCATAGTACATGCATTCTTGGTAGTGGCATAGACATTAATGAAATCATCATAGGGTTAGTTAGTCACTATTACATGTGAGAGATCAAGCGAGGGATCAACTAGCCCTAGTGATGTAGGAGATAGGCTCTCTCTGATAGGCATTAGGTGGAGTACTAGCACTTATGAGATCAACAAGGATGATTCCCATGTAGAGATACATAGTAACTATGGAGGAGCTATAGTACTATGAGGCCTTGGTATTTAGGCATTGTCCAAACTAGCCCTGATGGGGTGAGTATAGGGTTAGGATGGTAGGGGGTGTAGGTACAATGACACTAGGTTAGTGGATCGTATCTATAAGAGGATAGATAGGTGCAAGATGGAAGGATATAGGAGGTATTGGTACACTAGGTTCTTAGTTTGTTTATGAGACTTTATACTTATTACGTGTATGATTTTTAATACCAGCTTGTCAGCTAATGCAATGAGATGTATATTTTGAGTGAGAGATGTATATTTATTGTATACACAATGATGATTATGTGATTATAGACTCATGATTTATAGATATGATCTTTGCATATGGATTTTAGTTCATGGTTATGATCTTCACATTGATTATTTTTTATTATGGTTATGCTCATGATGATCTAGATGTGGACTCACCTAACTAGGCATGTGATGATATGTTTCTTTATTCATGTTTATGATGATGTTTGATATGTATTGATGTTATGATATGATTATGATGATAATTTTATGTTGTTCATGATTATGATCATGATTATGAAATTTATGATTATGGTTTTTGATTCTCATTGTTCATGGATTATTTTTTCTATAATGTTGATATGATGATATTGTTGTAGTGCTCATGCTGAAATTTGATGAGTATATGCTTCCTCATTTAGATTTAGACATGTGGTAAATATGGTTTATTCAGATTATGATCATGGATGATTTATGTTATGATGTTGATATGATGATATTTTTATGTATTTTTATGATGATATTATGTGATATGGTTATGATTATGGTCATTTTGTTTAAATTAAAGTAAAACACATAAATTAAGTTAAATAACAAAAAAAGATGTGAGAAAGAGAATATAATCAAGAGATAAACGTCTAAGCGAATATATTAACTAGTATGAGAGGATAAAAAGAGGGCATAATTCTTCTTCTTTGGCAAGTAATAAAAAAACCAAAGTTGGATTGGCTTAAGGAATATAATCCCTTTGAATACTTTTCATTAGCATTAGTTAGTTGGTTAAAAAGGTGTCTTGATTACATTATGTCAAGTAAACTCAAAAATCCCTTGCTTATAGTGTATGAAAGGGAGATGGATGAAGATGAAACCTTTTTTTGAGACTAGCATGCCTCTTCTAGAGATTAATAAAGAGTCAGTATAAACAAGTCTATTTCATATAAGGTGTATACTAATTGATGCGAGAAGTATATTTATGAGATCTGACTGTAGCTTTCAAAATTATTTTGCTTTTGTTGATTATTTGATAATGGGTCTTTTGCTATTTTATTACTGCTTGGGAGGGTTTGGGAAGTTTATCAATGTAAGGAGCTTCCAATAGATTTGTATGATTTGACAAATGTTTTACTCATCCATCCTTCAAGGGAGTGGTCTAAGTTTATGTGTTTTGTTTAATGCTTTTGGTATCTGTCCTTCATGGGAGTAGTCTACCTTATTTTGAGTAATTTTGATATGTTTTTGGTAACTATCATTCAAGGGAACAATCTATGAATGCTAGGAATAACCCAAGATTGTTGATGTTTATGAATTTTCTTTTTCTTGTTTGATTTATGCTTGACATAGACTTGCTTATATATGCTTAAAGGTTCACCTTTTATGAAGGCAAAAATAAAAGCACAAGAAGGTTGGTTAGGTGTAAATAGGTTTAGGTGACAAAGACCATGGGAATCAATCCTATAACAATGGTAGAAAGTACCATGAGAATCATGTCATGGGTAGAGATGTGGTACCCATTATTCAAGATTAAGCTATGATTGTGATAGATAGTCACATGATTTAGTTTTAATTGGTTACCCCTAAAATAGGGAGATGAATGTGGTTTGAAAGCAAGGGATGAGCTTAAGTTAGATAAAAGGTGAGTTTTATCCTTTTTACTAAAAGAAAGGACATAGATGTGAAGCATTAAGGGGCTCATGTTTTGGGTTTCCCTCTAGAGAGGATAACCAGTAAGCTCATGATCCATACTTATGCATTATGATATAATGTCCAAGCTAATTTAAAGCAAACTTGCCTCACTTATTTTTCTCCATATGGTGATATGTTGATTTTACTTTAAGATGAGATCTCTAATATTGAATTCTTGCACTCAAAGGTTCTTGTCATAAGCACATTTGACTCACTCTTGATAGACATGAAGATGAGTGAGTGATACTAAATGATGTTCATTAAGTGGCTCAAGTTGGGATAAATATTCTTGACGATAATTTATCTTAGAAATGAGATCTCATAGGGATTGTGAAGATGGGGATTTTTACTTCAAGAGGCAAGACAACCTCTATTCCAAAAACTATAGAGAAAGGGGTGGCTATCAAAGGGGTCTGAATGCTAGTATGATATGCCCATAAGGCAAACAAGATGTGTAAGTACCAATCCTGACTAGATGCATTAACCATTTTAGTTAACATATTATTAAGATTTTTGTTAGAGGCTTTCACCTATTTATTATCTTGAGGATGATAGGATGATGAGAAACTTAACTTGATACTGAATTCATCACAAAGGCCTTAGAATTGTTTGTTTTTAAAGGATTTTCCATTATCGATGATGATTTTATGAGGAACACCCAAGCAATAGATGACATGATGGTTGATAAAGTTAATAATCTTTTCAGCTTTAGTTAAGACAAGAGGAATAGCCTTTACCCATTTAGTAAAATATTCAGTCACAGTGATGATATAATGATGTCATTGTGAAGAATGGGGGTTAATTTCACCAATAAGGTCTAGACCCCATTATGAGAAGGGCCAAAAATTTATACATACATGAAGACTATGGCTATGTGCATGATGCAAATTAGTATGTTACAAACATTTAACACACTTTTTTAGATAATCACAATAATTTTCATTAAGGGTAGACCAATAATATCCAAAGTGAAAGATGCATTTAACAATGGATAGGCCACTAAAATGTCCCCCATATATCCCATTATTTGTTTCCTTGATAACATGAGAGGCATTGTGACTATGTAGGCAATTAAAAAGGAGACCATTAAATCCATGTTTATAAATAATTACCTCTAGTATGGTAAAATGTGAGGTGTTTTAGATAAATTCTCTTTGAACATTCCTAAAAAGATTGGAAGGAATGATGTCAAGGTTGAGATAGTTGAAGGTTTGTTGATACCAAAGGTCGGGTTGGGTCTCCTCCACATTGAATATGGTGGGATAGTCTGATTTGACATAAGAGGGCTAGGTAAGTCTATGGATGATGATCGATAACTTAGATTCAAAGGGTGCAAATGGAATTTGAGAAGTCAGGGAAGCCATCATATCAGTAATCTTGTTTGTAGATCATGGAGTGGTTTGGATATGTTAGTGTTTAAATAACGCTAAGAGGATATTAGCTAATTATTTTTAATGTTAAAAAACATATATTTTACATTGGTAAGAGTTTTTTATTTGATTGACCATGATTTGAGAGTTGCTAAAAATGTTGATCATTTTGACTCCTAAGGCTAACACAATTTGAAGGCCTATTACATGGGCTTCATATTCGGCCATATTGTTGGTACATTTGAAATCTATCTTAAAGGATAAAAGAATAAGTTCACCATGAAGTGGAATAAGGATGATCTTGGCCCCCCACCATGTTGACACTTTTATCCATCAAATAAAATGGTCACTTGATAGCTGATGTTTGCCTAAGAGAGGGTCATGATCGACTCATCAGGAAACTCAAGAGGAGGAGGTTGATCATCTACTAAGGGTGCATCAATCGATTGATCGATAATGAATTACCCTTTAATTGATTTTTGTTGAAGAAAATCAAGGTCAAAATTAACTAGAAGCATGATCCACTTAGCCATATGCTAGTTTTAGTATGGCGTGGAGTGCATATACTTGAGTGGATCGGTATTGGTTATGACATAGATATTGTGGTTGAGAAGGGAGTGGAGAAGTTTGGTGGCCATATATACCAAATATATGAAAAGTTTCTAGGTATAGATGTACTATGTGTCATACTCTATAAGAGTGTAGTTAATGTAGTCCTTTCTCTTTATGTTGTTCATCTTGATGAGCTAGCATTGCCCTTAAGGTGTGGTCAGTGGTAGAGATATAGAGGTAAAAATGTTGATCTTCCTTGGGATTAATGAGGATGGGTGGATACAAGAGGTAATTTTTAAGTGAATCAAAGGACTTTTGATAGTCACTATTCCACTTGAAAGATACATCCTTCTTCAGAAGGTGATGGAAGGGTTGACACGGGTCTGAGAGCTAGGAGATAAAGTGATGAATGGATTAGAGCTTCCCCTACAAGTTATGGAGTTTCTTGAGGTTGGTATAAGGAGGCATTTCAAGGATTTATTTTATTTTGGTAGGATCAACTTTGATTCCCTGAAGGGAGATGATAAAGCCAAGGAGATTTACTAACAAGACCCTAAAAATACACTTCTTGGGGTTAAGGTAGATATGTTAATGTATGAGTCACTCAAAGATAATCTTGAGAATGGATAAATGATCCTTAAAAAATTTGTATTTTCTAATAAGGTCATCAACATAATATTATATGATTTTATGGATAAGGTCATGGAAGATGTAGGTCATCACATGTTAGTAGGTTGTACCAGCATTATTCAATCGAAAAGGCATGACCCTATAGTAGAAAGTTCCCCATGGGGTGATAAAATCAATTTTGTGTTGATATTAGAGATAAATTAGGATATTATTGTAACTTGAGAATCTATCCATGAGATATAACATCTCATGGCTATTTTTAAGATTAACTATATGGTCAATGCTTGGTAAAGGAAAGTCATCTTTTAGGAAAGCAAGGTTGAGGTCATGAAAATCCACAAATGCATAGTTTCCCTATGGCTTTGGTGATAGGAACAACATTTTAGACCTATTGGGGATATTCAATGGGTTGAATGAAGTTGATAGATAGGATACATTAAATCTCTTGTTTGATGAGAAGGGTTATGCAAGGGTATATTCATTAAAGTTTTTGCCTAATAGGCTTAGAATCATGGTTGGTGACTATGTTGTGGGTAGTGTTGTCACTTGGATTTTAACCCTTTGAGGAGATGAAAATATCTCCTCATCCAATTAGGACAATGGAATCACCTCTAGGCTTGTGGGCAGCCTAAGGAATGAGGTGAGTCTCTAGATAGGGTTATTTCCCTTGATATACCACTTAAGATTGAACCTACTACTAATTTTGGGGGGTGAAAAGAGAGAGAGATAAATAAAATCAAATATAAAATAAGGGGGTGATACACCAAATAAATTTGATAACTTCCAACCAATTGCATTCTACACTTGAGACCAAGAAACAAACTAAAAATACACTCCTTCAATCTTCATCTTCTCACATCAATGCTACATTGTGAGGTCATGGATGAATGTGAAAAGATAAGAGGAATATACAAGAGGTATTTAATGGAACTAATTAAATAATAACTCACTCAAAATTTCACATCCCCTAAAACACTTTATATGCCCTGCAAGAAGAAGTTTTCCAATTGCAAACAAGGTGAAAGAATGAGACCACATGCTAGGAATCCATAGTCTTCACTAAACAAGATTCATAATTCAAGTGGAACACACTTATGAATATTTATGAATAGGTAAAAATTATTCATTTTATCAACAAAAAGGTATAAAAATGATCATGGCTTCACCATACTTAGGTGGAGCATCTAATACAAAGCCAAAAAGGCTAGTTCTTATAGAACTTGCAAGAAAGAGAAGAGAAGTCCAAAGGTCATAATGGACACTTGTAAATTTGAGAGAATAATTTATTTATGAATTTGAGAGAGATATGGTGATATCCATGAAATATAAAAATCTACAAATATCATCTCAAATCATCAAACTCTTGCAAAGTGGCCTAAAATTTCTTTTCTTGCATAAAAAATTGCCTTCATCATTAGGACTATTTGAGTGATTTGTAACTAATATAGGGAAGTTAAAATTATTTTAATGGAATGGTATGATTAATTCATGTCTATACATGTATTTTTTTCATGCTTGGTCTTCTACAATCACTTGTAAGAGAGCCATCATCACCTGCACTCTAGGAAACCTCCTCATGTACCTTGCACACTTGTTTTCAAATTTGTATTTATTTTTTAATTAAATTTCATAAAAGGTAGTGGTTTAAATTTTTTAAGACACTCTATAGCCTTGGAAGCATCAATGACACCTTAAAATGAGTCCACATGAAGTTTTCCAACTTCTTCACTAGCTTGTCCAATATGCCAAATTTGATTAGCAGAGTACAAACACCTAGTTGTGGATCTTAGAAGTTGTTTCATGGCATGAAATTAATATTAGTAGTTATTATAAGCGTCAATATTTCTCCCAAACTTGGTTTCATCTCCAAAATCCCCTTGTAGCCTACATAACACATATAATAGTGAGAAAAATCTTATTTTTACCCCCATCTATATAATTCCATACAACTAATCATGGTTTTAAGTATACTAGGGGAGTCCTTTACAACCTCCAATCATCATTCAAGACAAACTATCTCATTATATTTCATCTCCAAATCCATTCATTCAAATTGGTCCTGGCTAAGGGTTTAGTAGGGTTTTAGGCCTAATTTTGGTCTTAAGGTTGGTTCATAAAGATCCAACATCCAACATACTAAAAAATTATCAAAATATGATCTTAAGAGACCCTATTAACTTCCCCAAACACCTTGTAATTTCATGCAAAACATCCAAGAAGATATGAGCTTTCAAATCCACCTATTTAAGCTCTTTTCCTTCATTCTTACATGCATGTGTTTCTTTGAGGTCTAAAAATGGACTATTGGTTCTTTATTTGACCTCCAAAGGCTTGAACACATTTTTATCCATCCCCCCAAACATGTTACAATAGTATATAGGTCATATCAATGACTATAAAATAAGATGACCTATTTATCTAGCACTATGGTTCACCATTCCTTATAACCCTGACTACAAATTTTATGATTTAGACTATGCCATTCAATTTTCCTTGCATTTAAATTATTAATAATCCTCTATTATAACCTTATTAACATTTTTAATTTTTTTATAAATCTTAAAATAAGGTGAGAAAAGAGATTGACTACCCCATTTGGCATTAGGCCCCTTCAAGGTGTAAAAGACCTACCTAAAAACCTATGATTCAAGACAATTTTAATTGGTTTTACTACCTAATTCTTGTTTTCACATGTTTTTATAGGTTTATTCCAACTTCTCTATCCTTCACACAAGGTCCTTCAATCTTTTGGCTTCAACTTTCATCATTTTCTCTCAAATCTGCTAGGGTTTGTGTATGAGGAAGTGCCCCTTATTTGAGACAAAATAGGGGGAACTCACCCTATTTTATAAGACTAACTGAGTTTTTTAATATATTACTCAACTCACATAGACATTATACACAAAAATTTGTCCCTTTACTAAGTTAATGGACCCCTTAACTCCTCAAAATCTCTGAGTAAACTCGTAGAAGAGATGGACTACATGCAGGGGTCCTTCACATTGACTATGTTTTGTATGATTAAATCCCTTCCCTACATTATTTTCATGTTATATGAGACTCTTTAGGTTATTTATATAATTATAGAAGTGGCTTAAGTCTGGTTAAGGTCCTTACTCCTTACATACTCCTCAATAACTTGAGTTCTTACGCCTATGTTCCATTAAGACTATGTTTCCTTAAAATGTCACACCTGTAGGTGACTATGATTGATTTAGGTTTTAAAATATTATTTTTAACCTAAATTTAGTCATTTTTATTCACACTATACTTTTTTGGATCACTTTAGATCATTATGATGTCTTGGCAACTTTTCACACCTCATTTTGTAGTCCACTACCTGTATCCATTCTTGACCTTGTTGTAAGTTGCATTAAAGACATATGGGGTTTGATTATTATTAATTTACATCATTTATAGAAACATGGAGGTCATAATAATCCTCATATGCACCTTCTAGTCCAAACTAGGTACCCTGTTATACCTAGATTGAGACCCCTATTTGTAGGTATGTATGGCCTCAACTAAGATGGTCATTGTGTTTATAACCCCCTTCAAAAACTCCTAAATTAACACAATATCCCTTTCTATAAAATATTATAGGTATCTTACAATTATACTTACATGCTCATGCTAACCTCTTTCTTGTTGACTGAGATGACCATGCTCTCCTAGATACCTATAGGTGTCTATCCCCTCAAAAGGTTTGGTCAAGATGATAAAATACTTATCTTAACTCCCTATTTTTAATTAAATATTTTATTTATTAACAAATCACCTTCTTAGGATCTCAAAATATCAAAATACATTAATATTGGGGTTACTATCTCATACCTTGTTGGACTGAGATGCCATTGCCTATAGGCTCTATTGTAGGTGCTTATTGGGTTGGACTAAGATGTTTATGATGGAAATACTTACTTTAACTTCCCTTTAGGTCACACAACATTTTCACACACCTTGGGATCATTTTCATGCTCCTAGTAAACATTAACTATGCTTCCTTACTTAGACTAAGAAAACTCTTGGCCTTAAGCCCTAATTAGGTCTCTATTTGCATAGTGTGTATGGACTGATAATGCTTTGAGAAATAAAACACAATGTTTATCCCCTCTTCGGTGTTATTTATATTCCTCTATTTTTTATTTCACTTTATTTAATAGTTCAAGCATATGGATATACTTCATCTTCAAACTTAGATGCTAGAGCTCCTCCTTTAGGTCTAACCTAGAGTTGTCTTTATTTTAAAATAGTGTCTTCATGAACAACTTCATGTCTTGAAATATCTATCTTCTACTCACTCTCTGACCTTAAAACTTATCATATCCTTTATCCCATGTATATATTACAATATAATGTCATTTTATATATCAAAAAACCTTGTGACCTAATTATATGGATTTAACCAAGAGGCCTTAGACCTATATTATCCTATTTTAGAGGAAAAGGGCCTAAATTCTACAGCAATCATCCTTGGGAAATTTTTCACATAGTCTAGAATTATAGCATTCCAAAAATACATATTAGGCTCATTTTAAAATTTTATATATTAAATAAGGCTTCATTATTTTTTTAACACCTCTATATATGTACCTCTACTCTTTGTCAGGCTGCCTTCCTATGAATATTCTGTGTATACAGGTAAAAGAGGGAAAAAATGGACAATTGTACTTATTTAGCCTTCATGAAGACTTGAAATCTTTATCTAGTTTTTAAAATTATTGAAAATAATTATGATGGTATTTTAACCCACCATAAAACATACATTTCAACATGAAATCCTTTTACAACCAAAACTATAGGGTAAGCAATGATATAATGACTACTTATGTGACATGTGAGTTTGTAAACCATGAGAATTTCATTGGAGGAGGAGTATTAAAGGATAAATGTGAAGTAAATGAGACTTATAAACATTTAGAATAATATAACACAACCTCTTGGAGCCATTAACAAGCTTGAACCCCCTGTAATTGGAAGAAACTTGCCCATTTTACCTAAAAGAGGCTAGTCTATAATTTTAAGGTTATTAGCTAAAAAAATAACTTGAAACTTTAAACCAATCATGGGAGATTTAAGGAGAAATGAAAAAAATCATCTAGATTAAATATGATCAATTGGTTTGTATGGATCTATTCAAACCAAGAGAAAATTGATAGGGTGCATAGATGAGCAGGTAGTTTTGAAACCTAAACTTAAAATAGATTATTCATAAGTCTCAAGTCACCAATATTCCAAGTCCATATATTAAAATTAATTCATCCTAATGAATAATAATCTCCCAAAATCATTTGTCCTAAAACTTCTTGTGCTGACTGTACCAAGTAAGAACCTACAATTCAATTATGTATGCCAAAAAGGGTGAGAAAGGGATAGAATAGTTTTGAGAAATAAATGTCAATTTTAGATCAAACAAAATGTTTATTTGAGCATGGTTAATTTTATTAGTCAAATTTACATATTTTTCAAGTGGCACACTTCCCAAAGAGGTTGTACAAGTGCCACTTTCTCCTTTTTGACTAAGAAAACTACATTTTCTCTAAATAACCTACCATATTTTCAATATTTTAAATTAATTAAGACTTATAGTGAAACTTGGTTCATAAAATCACCCATTGACACTTACACATTTCCTAATAAACCCATATAAGGCATTAAATACACCATTTTTGACCCTTAAAATGACTTAAAATGATAAATAAACCTAGAAAACAAATGATCAAAGCTAGTACAACATTAATTAACATCAAATAACCTATAATTCACCTCAGTACAATATATTAGACCCCCTTATAGACCTAAAAAGTCAATTTTTTTACTAGGAGTGCCCCAATTTGACTAAAAAGTTAAATTGGGTCATGTAGCAATGGAGGGGTCGATTCCTAGCATGTCACTATAAGTCCAAGAAAATGCTATGTTTTAGTCTTACAGGAAGGAGGGGAAGTCTTAAAGCTCCTTAGAATTTAATTATTGGCCAATTTTGGCAATGCATAGGTTGTATATAGTTCCTAATTTAATATCCATGGTGGATTCATTCAACATGGTTAAAGTCTCAGGAGGAAGAGATTTGTGGATAGAAGAATCTTATACACCAAGAAAAGTGAGAATGGAATTGTCATCCTAACACCAAATGGTATTAATGGTAGGGGAGTCATCCCTTATCATCTAAAGGTGGGTTAGAGGAATGGTTATGGTTACCTCATCCTTTTGATAACTAAGGGGTCTAAGGTTGATCATTTTGATGAAAAAAAGTTAGGGGGGACAATGTCAGAATCCTCAGCTATCGATGGTAGAGTAGATGGTGAGGATGGTATTTCCTCATCAATGATGGTAATGGGAGGTGGGTTGGTTATTTGTTTATGTGGCATGAAACTAAGGCCATACTTTTCATGAGATTTTTAGTTTTTTTTTGGAAGTAAATCATGTGGCCCATGTTTATACCAACCTAAACCAAATCCCTTCCAAGCACACCTATAAAGATATGTCTAGGCAAAGTTTGGTTTGTCTAGATAGGAAAAGTTGGAGGTGAATGGTCAAGGTGAAAAAGATGTGGTAGAAGTGTCAAGGGGTTTATCAAGTCCCCCATAGATTAAATTGGTTTTATAACTTGAGGTTCCAAAAGGAATAAAGGTTCTGATGTTGGGGTCATAACCAGGTTGATGGTCAAGTTTCCCATACTCTTGAGGAGTAGGGAAAGTTTCAAGGGTTAGAAGGTGATACTCCCCCAAGAAAAGATGTTGGAAGGTTGATTCCAAAGGGTCTATTATGGGGATTTGGGTAGAAGGGATATATGATTTTTTGGATGCTTCAATGGTAGAAAAAGATGTAGCCTCATCTTTTAATGGTGAAGGTTTGCTAGATGGAAGAAGGAAAATGTTGTTGGGTTAGTACGTCATATTTTATGATGTAAAGGGATTGGGGTCAGTTTGTATAGTAATAACTTGACCTTCACACTCAAATTTTTATGTACCAATGTAGGGTATATGGCACACAACCCATGGAATGAATCTAGGGGCATCTTAGCAAGATTTTGTATTTAAACTCTCCTTTTACTACATAGAATATCTGAGGAAGGGTATGGGGTCCTAAGCGAATGTGAAGGATAACATTTCCTAAAGTCATGGCCATGGTATCATTGAATTATTAGATAACCATTGATGTTTCTAACATAATTTTATTAGGTAATTTAATTTGGTTATATGCATGGGAGGAGATAATATTGATACTAGCTCTCCTATAAATCAAAACCCACTTGATGTGGGTTTGGTTTATATATGTGGTAATGAAGAGAGGAGGATCTAGATCATCCAAGTAGATAGAGGGTATTTTCAAGTCCTTAAAGGTAACAAGGTTATAAAACTATAGAGCTCTAACAAAAACTATTAAAGGTTATGGGTCTTCTAGTCTAACCTCTATGGATTGCAAAGCTTATATCATTTCTTGGTGATGATGGGGTAAGGTATTGATTAGTTCATACAAACTCATATTCACTAGTGTTTGGTGAAGTTATTTTAAAATTACTCATTAGATTAATTTAGATAGATTAGAGGGGGAGGGTCCCAATATATACTCTTCAATTTTGGTTAAAGGTGAAGGTGCTTGGTTTTGGTTAGGTGGTTAGGTGGTGGAAGAGGGATATGTCCATGGTATGGACACCTTTGCCATTCCCTTATCCCTTGGTTGGGCTTGTGATCATGTTACCACATGGATGGTATGGATTAGGGGAGGAGTCAAGATAGGTGATTGTGTTGATTCCTCTTTGCTCTAAGGTGAGAGTGGAGGAGTATGTAGGTGTTAGTTCTTAGATCAATTTTGGGCTAAGAAGAGTCTCATCTAATAATAAGTCATCCTCATGATACAGTTGATGGGCTATCACTTGGAGATATTTATAGTTCTCTATGTCATTCCCAAGTGTCATATGGTATGAACATACTAATTTGTCATTATACCAATATGGTTCAGGACTATGTGGGTAAAATGGTTTGATAAGTGTCAAGGTTAAGCAAGATGCTTGTAGTAGCCTATATAGGATGTTTGAGTAAGACTCAGGAAATGGTGGCAAAGGTATAGTGGTCTTGGTTTTAGAATTTGATGTGGAATTCCCTTTTAGGAGTGGGCTTGGTGGTAGATGGTTTAGGTAAATGAGCATTATTGGTAGATGGTTTCAATTTTGGTAAAGAGGTTGAGAGTTTAGGGTTAGAAGGTTTTGGGGTAGACATTTGGGAGATAAGTGGTTTTTTTATAAATGAGTGAGAGATAGGATGTATCTACATGGGTGGTTAGGTGAAAATAGGTGTGGATGAAAGTAGGAGTGATTTTTTAACCAAAATTTGTGGTTGGGTTTTGATTTGGATGTTTGGTTTCCTAATTAAGGTAGAGGGATGAGGCCCTAAAATAGAGGGAAAAGTGGAGAGGGGAGGTAGAGTTTTGGTTTTTGGGATTTTAAGTGGGTTTACCTTTTTTTTTTTGGTTTAGCTTGGGGTTTATTTGATAGGTTTAGTGGGATTAAATCTAGCTTTACTAATGGTTGAGTAAGTTTATGAATATTAAATATGCCAAGGTTCTTTGTGGGTTTGGTTAGAATGGTAGAAGGTGATTTAGTGACTTTTGATAAGTTTAGTTTTGGTGGTGTTGTTATGGATTGATGGCTAGAGGCATCTGATGGTTGGGTTATGGTGATATTGGATTTGATAGCAAAAAGGGTAGGTTATTTTGATAAATAAGGCTCATGCTTGGTTTTATATAGGAGTCTGAGTTGTTGCCAAAAGGTAGCTCGATCCAAGTTAGGGTTGGATATGAATTCTAAATTTTTAACCAATCTGGAGAAGGGTTTATAGATGGCTTTGAATCCCTCGGTAGTTTATTCAAAGGGTAGACCCAATGGTTGAGGGGAAGGAACAATTACCTCATCCTTTTCCTAATTAAAAGGTTCTAATATTTGGTAAGGCAAATCCTTGGTGGGAGGTGTAGGCAAAGTTATTTCTTCGTTAGAAGTGCTTGTTAAAGGAAAACTAGATTGTTGTATGATTGAGGAAAATGATAAAGTGGGAAGGGCTTCCTCCTCTGATTTACATATCAAAGTAGAGGTTAGTGACTCCACAACCTCATTAAGTGGATTATGGGAAGAATTTATTTGTTCGATGGTCTTCTCAGTAGTAAGTTCACCAAGAACCATATTGACAGTATGGGCCTTGTGAGCATGAGAATATTCTACTTTGCTTTCACTTTTGGTAGAAGGATCAAGGTTGGGAAATGGTTATCTGAAGATGTCAAGTGATTGATTTGAGAGTGCATTAGGGTTATCCAACATAAGTTTCCCCTTGTTAATGAGAGTTTGGATAACATTATTGAATGTATTGCACCTATAAATGTCATGTCTAATGACTCAATAGAAGGCACATTATTCATTCTCCTTGTACTAACCCAGTATAAGATGAGAGGAATTGAATTGCTGCAAAGGTTTGATGGGGAAAGTTGTATGATATTGGCTTAAAATAACTTCTCCAAGACTAAAGCATATGACTCTCCAAGTGGAGTAAATTACTTTTGGGTGTTGCAGTTTAGGTTCCTAATGTTTTGGTTGGAGGAATTGGAAGAGTTAGATTGGTTAACAATGGGTGGAGGGGTGGTTTTAAGGGAAACCACATTCATACTTACCTTGTTTTTAGAATTAGTGTTGGTTTGGTTGTTAGGTTTAGAGGAGGAATCCTTATTTGATTTGAAGGTGGAATTCTTGTTTCTCAATTTCAACTTCCCCTCATCAATAGCTTTGTTATCTAGTTTATGTGCCATGGTGAAAGCTTCATCAAAGATCTTGAAGCTTTGGACATATAAAGTAGAGATGTGTTTGGTGTAGACCTAGGCAAAGAGTTCAATCAGCTCAAGTTAGGGTAGAGATAAGGGGAGTTGGTTTATCAGAGTTCTTTAATGAGCCATGAAGTCAGTAATGGATTTGTCATGAAATTGTTGAATGGATTAGAGATTAGTGATGGAGACTTTCTTATATATGTTTATAGAAAAGTGATCTAAGAAAATATAAGCTAGCAAGGAAAAATAAAAGAGGGAGTGATTTTTAATAGAATTATACCAATCTAGTGCTAAACTTGATAGAGACATGGGTAAGGTACAAAGAAGGAGAGCATCATCATAGGCAATCATATAACAGAAATGACTAAATTTTTTTAGGTGATGTTGAGGGTCCTCCTTGCTCTAAAACTTCAATAACTTTAGAAGTTCCCATTGAGGATGATATGGTCGAATGGGGATGGATGAGTGAATTGGTTCATTACATATTTGGTCATATGACAAAGTATTATGAGTTCCAAAAATGAATGACTCCAAAGTAGCCATTTTCCATTAAGATTTTGACAAGGTCAGTTTGGGGTTGTGCACCCCAATAGGTGTAATGTAGGTTGTGTTAGGTTTAGGTAGGTGTAACATATGTATATTTGGTGGGGGGTTGAGAGGTTTCCACATGTTGGTATATGGATATGGGTGGTTATGATGATGGCACATATGAATACATGGAAATAGGTGGTTGGGTGGAAGGTAGAGGTATATGCCCTTGTGGGTTAGGGATGTATCTTGGGTTTGGAATGATGGGCACCTATTGAGATATCAACATAGGTTGGGTAGGAGGCATGGTTAGGTTACTAGATATAGGGTAGGTGGTAACTTTGGTACTAATAGGTGGAAGGGTGGAAGGTATGGGAACCACCAAGCTCTGAAATGGAGTGGAGGTAGGTAGGTTGGAAATGGGAGTAATAGTGGTGGCACTAGTAGAGGGTACTCCTATAGTAAGAGAAGTACTAGTACCCAAAGGTTGGGTTGCTCCTATACTAAGAGGGTTATTAGTTGTGGAATAAGGTGATTTGATATTGCTTGGTTGAGTGGGTTGGTTTTGAATGGTCATATCAATGGGGTTATTAGTAGAGGATGATGTTTGGGTGACTAAAGGTTGGGTGGAGATGGTGGCTATAGAAGTGTCACCCATAAGGTGGGATGGCATAGTTTAGGGTTGTTCAATAGGTAGAATCAAGGTAGGGATATGGTGGGATATAGTGCTAAGGTAATGTTGGAGGGCTATGGGATTATTATCCACAAAGGTGGCAAAATCTGCATCACCTTAGGCAACCATCTAAGGATGGTACGACTCCCAAAAGGATGAGGAGAACTCTCTACATTTGAGATGTACTCTATGGATGAGGGATAAGAGGAAGATGGATGATTAAGATGTGGGTCTTAGTTTGCTTGGTTTGTTAGTTGTTGTCTATTTAAAATCATATAGATGAAGAAAGGAAGAAGATATAAGAAATCTCACAAATCAAACAAAGAGAAGACAAGAAAAAAGTCAAGGAAATGAAACACACACTAAATCACATTAAATCTTAAGGTTATATTTAGTCTCTCTTGTGGCTTATGCCTTAAGTTTTAAGAATTATGGGATTGAAATTGGCTTGTAGAGTGGGTACTATAAAATAATTCTATGGTTGGTTTTAGGTTGTGTTTAGGATTTCAAAATGATATATATTGGAAACCAATACATGGCTTGATATTGGGGCCTACCCCCTCAGTTCACACACCATATTAATAATGTGTCAGGTGCTTCACAAAGATATACCGATTGCTAGAGATTATACTCAACTAGATATTTGAGTTGGTTCTCCCCTTGGTGATGAAATCAATCTAGGATAGTTGAGAAAGGTGACCTCTAGGTGATGAAATCCTAGTTAGGCCTTATGTCAATGTTTTTATGCTTGATTAAGTGTGAGTGGTTTGGTTTTGTGTGTGTAATAAGAATGAAACTATGATTGATTCACTTGATTAATTAAGTTATGTGAGCTAAAATAAGCAAGAAAATAATGGATGCAGTCAATTTTAAGTGCAAAAAAAATTTGATTTTGTTGTATGAGCAAAAAATAGGAAGAAGAAGCACCTAGATGCAACCATGAACCCAAGAAAAGACTCTAGGGTCCCACTGGGCATGCTATAATGTTTTAGAGAAAAAAATTTAAATTATTTAGAAGGAAGAGAAAATAAACATGAGATGGGCATGGTTAGTAAAACCTGATATTTTGTGTGTGCATGGATCCAGGTGATTGTGTATACTCATCTTTGGCTTAAGATGAATGACCTATAGATAAGAAATCACTAAATCAAATGGTTGATTAGTTAGATAGTAGGTTGGATTGCCTAGTAAGCTAGAACTAAGTATGAGCTCCCTTGGAGTCTGTTAATCCATGATTTTAAATAATTAAGTTCTAAAAAACAAATAGCTTGCATAAATAATATAAAGAACTAAAATGAAATACAAGAAGTGCTCGATAAATGAATAGGTGGATTTGAATCATTATAGCAATAAATAGATTGATATTAATGCCAAATGAATCAAGTGTGGTTTAAAAAATAGAGTAGGGTTCTGTGATAAGGTGAGAGGTCAAAAAGTTAGATTTGCTTGAGGCCTAATGAGCAAAAATAACTTGTTATTGGTTTGTCACAAAGTGACCATTGGTGGTTGGGGTGATCATTTGTGATTGGGGTAACCATCTATGGTTAGGGTAACCATAAATGGTTATGGATAAGCTATCAATGGTCAAGGTGACCATTGATGGTTAGTATGGTTTTGGTCTAATTCAAGGAATTGATCTAGTAAGGTTGCAGAATGGAAATTTGAAAAGTGGATTTGGGCTAGGTTGGTTTCAAAATATTAAAAAAGTAACTAATTAGTTAGAATAGATACTTATCTTGCTAGTTTTTAATCTGAGGGAGGGTCAAAGGATCTATTGGTGAAACTTGAAGCAATTTTAGTAGAGTAATGATACTTGGTTGTTGGATAATGAGTGGAATCACTTTGGATCTCTATCACACTTGATGGTTTGATGATTCATTAGAAGAACACATGCAAAAATAAGTGTTGAAGCAAGAGGCTCTAGATTTAGATGCAGATGATTGATTGATTCTAGATCCTTTTTCACCTCCTCCTCCTCTTTTTTTATAGGAAGGAAAGAGAGGTGAAACAATAGGTTAACAAGAGATTCTATAAGAAATTCAAATTTATATTTTTCATTCATTATCTCACACATAAATTAGACAAGCTATATATAAAAAATCAAGCTTGAGAAGACCATAGTTTGACTATTCAAGTGGTGGGAACTTGACTGTTAGTCGTCAGGTCTAACTATCAATAGTTAGGATGACCATCGGTGGTCGAGGGTTAAAGGTAAAGTTTGGTAAAAAAATTAGTTAGTCAGATATCTAGTAATAACCTAGCTTATTTTTTTTGTCAAAAGGTTTTGGGATGGTCCCTAAGGGGTCCTGAGGTGGTTTAAGGGTGTTTCAACATCTAGAACTATTGTGTGTGGTTTTTTAGTGTCTATATAGTGATCAAGGCTCTTAATGATGATTCATAAAGCTTGGGAATTTTATGTCTAAACCAATGCCACAAAACATTATTTTATTAGGCATTATATCTCTAACAAAGTCTTCATCCTCCCATACAAAATATTTGTACCATGGTGAGCATGTGAAGTCACCTCTTAGAGTGGAAAAATGCTTATTGATAACTAATTGGTATTCTAAAGCCTTAATGATAACTTATAATGCTTATAATATGGATCAAAGTAGGCATACACCTCTCTTATTACTTGATCATGATTCTTATGAATATTTTAATTGCATTCATGACATTACTTACCTTTTGTTACCCTTTCTCGATGTCACTATCTCATGAAGTCAATAGTTAGGCATATGTGTATGCAAGGTTATTAGATATTTTGACTTTATTATGAGTTTTAAGGATTATATATACTATTTATAACATTAATAACCTATCAAGGATTATTTGGATCCATGGTATTGGCTTCATCAAGCCATTCACTATTTATTTACATGCACATAACTCTCTATTTGGACCACCAGACCTGTCTGCCTATATAAATAATCATTAATACCTCTATATATGGCTCTATCAAGGTTTTTTAGGAATTTTATAACCCCATATTTCTTATATAACTCATTGAGTGTGTAATTACCCTTCATTTCCTTGCTTATAGGCTTAAACTAGTCTTATTTGGCCTAGTCTGTACAGGAAGAGCCCTGCACATGCCAAGAAACAGGATATGGATATGCTTAGGAGAGTTTATAATACCCTCAACACCATTTAATATTCAAACACATCATTTTGATTCACATTTAGGCCTATTTACTCCATCAAGTAGGTTTTAGAGTTTTACAAGGGTTTTTAGGGGTTTGAACTTCTTATCAATAGTTCATAATGTATGGACCCCTGATGGAAAACCTATTGACATATATATGAATAAAATTTACCCTAAAAAACCATGACAAGATCAAGCTCCCATACAAAATATCACTCAAGATGTGTACGTGGTGAAGTGGTGTTTTGATGGCTATCTTGGACTATGTAAGTAGAAAGGAAGGTTTAAAAGCCCAAAAATGACAAGTCTACTACATTTTCTCCACTCCAAAACCTCCTACATGATTTTAATGAGTCTCTACACTATCCTGATGATCTTCAATGTGAAGGAAAGCCCATGGATGAGTTTAAAATGGTGATAGGGTCTCTTAGGGATTTTAAGCATGTCTACCTATTCTAGCCCTCAAGTGAATATTTGTATGAAACATAAAGTGTAATCCAATAAAAGACACATAATTACTAAAAATCACTCTTATCTATCTTTAAAACCCTCACATGTAGTTTAATCCCTCTTTCAAACCTTATAGCCCTCCAAAAAGTCTGCCTAGCTCCATTTTGACTGTCAACAAATAAGCATAGGACTGTGAAAAAATAGTGAATGTTTCCACTAATAAAATGACCTCAATAATATTATGGATATATAAAACCACTCATTATTACCACTTCTACCAAGTTTCATAGTTGGATCTTACCTATAGAGACCTATAAATATATTTTTCTCGAGACTAGCTAGTGGGTTGCCTTTGTTTCCAATAGGTCTATGATTAAGTCTTCATATATAACCTTGTATTTGAGTTTTATAATTCTAAAAAAGTATTTTTATCTAGTATAGGTACCTTATTTCAATTTTTTTCATTATTCATTTGTCAAACTTAGTCTTATGCACCCTATCAAAAATCATTTCTTTTCATTTCCCTCAATGTGGTTGCCTCTACCAACAATGGTGTAGGTGTTGATTTGTGAGTTAGAATTAATTTATATCCATTAACTATCATTTATCACTCCTAATAGGACCTAAGTTCCCCAAATCTCTGACACAACTTATCAGAATTAAGAGCACACATGATTACCATTGCATAAGCAACTTAATATGCAAAAATAACCAGAAGAATAAATAACTATCAATGAGAAAACACACAGAATATGAGAGGCAACACACAATTGTATTCAACTCATTACAAAAGAAATTACAATAAAGAGATCACACTCTTCTTCCACCTCTGTGAGGCTTCGTCCTCAAGGGCTCCAAGTAATCTTCCTATCTGAGTAATCTTCTCTCATAGGTCATAACTAACAACTTACACAAGCTGTTGTTCACCTCATTGTACATCTAGTACAACTGAGTACGAATCGGTACTCCAAGTAGATCTCACCATGATCCTACTCTTGATGTATTGTTGTCACCTTGATCTTACTCCCTCATTGATCCTATTCTGACCCTCGCATACACACATCCCTGCAGACCAACCTGATCTTACTTATCCCATGTAGATCTCCACCATGATCCTGCAACACCTTGCATATCAAACCTGATCTTACATACATGGGGAGTCCTAATTGATTCCACCATGGGAATAACTCTCCAAGATTCACACTTAGTTTTCCATAGTTCTTCACTTAACAATACATCCCATGAGTCTATTATATAGATCTCATGCATACACTTAATTTAGATGGGCGGCTCAAAGACTCGAACTAGTCTTTGTCATGCAAACTCCACATTCACTTAACTGACTATTCGTCAACAGCAATTCTGACTGCCACAGGCGACCGACATCAGTCCCTACCTAACTAGAGGTGACCGATGCCGGCCGATCTCCTACTGATGCTGGTTTCCCTTACACTGTCCCCTGACCGACATCAGTTGTGGCCTGCCAATGCTGGTGACTGTCATGCATAGAAAACCTCCTGTTTGCCTAAGGTGAAGCTTTTAGCTCCACACCCTAACAATCTCCCACTTGGAGATAAATAGCTTCACCTGTACCTAAACCAATACTCTGTCTAATCTGCATCCTCGCTTGTATTCCTCTTCAAGCTCCCACTTGAAAGACAACCCACCACACTCCTTATGGTGTTAATCATGTGCCTGAATTTCTTCATCCTCAACTTACCTTCTTCTACCATTGCTATACTCCCACTCAATCAGAAACCCCTGTGAGTAACCTATAATCAACAAACCACTAACCAGATATGGGCCATCTGTTAGTCAAACTTGCTCTAAGAACAACTAACCTTGCTCTGATACCATTTGATAGGACCTAAGTTCCCCAAAGCTCTAACATAACTTGTCAAAATTAAGAGCACACATGATTACCATTGTATAAGCAACTTAATATGTGGAAATAACCAAAAGAACAAATAACTATCAATGAGAAAACACATAGAATATGAGAGGCAACACACAATTGTATTCAACTCATTACAAAGGAAATTACAATAAAGAGATCACACTCTTCTTCCACCTCTGTGAGGCTTCCTCCTCAAGGGCTCCAAGTAATCTTACTATCTGAGTAATCTTCTATCATAGGTCACAACTAACAACTTACACAAGTTATTGTTCACCTCATTGTACATCCAGTAAAACTGAGTATGAACTGGTACTCCAAGTAGATCTCACCATGATCCTGCTCCTGATGTATTGCTGTCACCTTGATCTTGCTCCCCCGCCGATCCTATTCTGACCCTCGCATACACACATCCCTGTAGACCAACCTAATCTTACTTATCCCATGTAGATCTCCACCATGATCTTGCAACACCCTGCATATCAAACCTGATCTTACATACATGGGGAATCCTACTTGATTCCACCATGGGAAGAACTCTCCAAGCTTCACACTTAGTTTTCCATAGTTCTTCACTTAACAATACAGCCCATGAGTCTATTATATAGATCTCATGCATACACTCAATTTAGATGGGCGGCTTAAAGACTCGAACTGGTCTTTGTCATGCAAACTCCGCATTCACTCAACTGACTATTCATCAATAGAAATTTTGACTACCACAGGTGACCGACGTCAGTCCCTGCCTAACTGGAGGTGACCGACGCTAGTCGATCTCCTGCCGATGCTGATTTCCCTTGCACTGTCCCCTGACTGACGTCAGTTATGGCCTGCCGACGCTGGTGATTTTCATGCACAAAAAACCACCTGTTTGCCTAAGGTGAAGCTTTTAGCTCCACACCCTAACAACTCCTATGACCTCCCAAGTCATTGGGAACCTCTCTCATCTTATCATTTAGTATATTTTCTCTTCAAGGGCACTCTTAGGCTCTCACAATCTTAATTTGTACACAAGGTTGTGTATTGTACTTTCATGAGTTTAAAAGAGAGGAAATATGATTTTGGAGAAGGTTTGATGACATCAACTAACTAATTAAATGTATAGGTGACCTCACATGCTTCCTTATTTAATGAATGTATCTTTAATTGCACCTTTAGGATATATTGATATATCAATAAAATTGACCCTGAGCATGGTTGTGTGGACATTTCAAAGATGACCTTGAAGTGAATATTTCTTGGGGAAATTTGATCTATAACTTGACTTATTCCTCATTTCATTATATTATTAAACTTTCATTTGATCATGAGACTCTTTCATTAGACCACTTTGCTCCCATATTCTTCACAATCTTGCAGATAGGCTTGCCTTAAGAAGGTTATAGTTAATAATTGACTATGTGTATGAACTAAGATTATCTTTTGAAATTTGGACCTGAGTATGATCACTCTCACTATCAATAGTGACTCTCAACATTGGTTATAAAACCTTATTGAACATAAATGCATAGCAATTATCCCTCATAGTCTTGGTTTTATATAATATTGGCATACTTTAAAACCCTTCAAACCCTATTGTAGGTGGTGATTTACATGAAAAAATGTCCTAATATGAGTTTTATTCTTACTCATGTTCTACCTTTGATCCAAGTATCATACCCATCACTTTGAAACACTGTATTCTTTATAATCATCACTCTACCTCTTGAACATAGATCTTTCTTCATCATAAACTTGACTATGTGTGAGCACTTGATCCGCATATAAATTGTTCATAGTTTCTAGATCTTAAACTTGATATAAATAGACCTAAAAGGTCACTCAAATGATCTTACCCTTGCTTGAAATTCCTCACTAGCTCAATTTTCCCTTCAAACATCCAAATCTCTCCTTGTTTGCATTTTTAATCTCACCTTTTGCTTAGAATGGTTGTAGGTGACTATGTAGGGTTATTTTGTATGGGAAAATGTGGAATTTGACCTTAATAATGTCATAAAATAGTGTTTATGAGCCTCTCCTTCATTCATTTTAACTTGAGAATATAGTTTAAATGTTGGGAGAAGAATTTGAATTGTAAAGTTGCACAAGATGTTTGTCTGATATTCATTCATTATGTACTCATTTTGTCATGTATAAGTCTATTTTCTCCTATCTTCATGACTTGAAATAGGCTAGAATATAAAAACAATCCACTTTTGGCACTAAGTATGAGAAGAACACAAACAGTCATAAACTAGAAATGTATATATATACTTTTATTTGTAAGATGAAAGGAGTTCCACTTTTGAATAGATCAATAGAGATTCATATGGTTATGGTTACCTATGTGATTTATTACTTTATTATTTACATACATTCTCATGTATAATGTTTGATTACTTTCTATCTAATTTAACCTGAATGTTTTATTTATGTTTATGTAATACTAGTTGTTATTATTTCCTAAATAAAATAGGATAATTAATACTTGTTATGTCTATATTATCTAACCTCTTGTATGGAAATGATACATTATTCTACACACTTGAAGTATATTCTATTTATCCTCATCCTTAGCATGTTTTAATGCTTTAAGAACTTCTAATTACAATGGTGTAATGAGCATGTAACACTCCTTCTAGAGGAAATTATGCTAATATGGTTACCAGGTAGAGAGATATTAAGACATGGTTAGACCAAAGGATACGTAATTTTGTAGAAGAAGAATCAAAATGGACTGGTCTTACCATGTAGGAAATCATTCTAGAGCATATTTATGGATAAATTTATGAATTTTTTTTGTATGATTTGCTTGAGTTACTAGATAACTAGTTATCATGATTGTAATATTACTTCTTTAATACAAGGATGGAAGAAACTACAATCTATATTGAAGAAAAGATAGACTAGTTGTAGAGATTAGAAATGAACTAGACAAGAGCAATACATCATTGGGTTACTATTATAGTAGATGGATATATAACTAAGTTTTTAGTACACATATACATAGATTTTAAAGTTGTAAAATATTTTTTTCTTATATGAATTCATGGGAAATTTTTACAGTGACTACCTATCCTTGTGAAGATGTTTGTTGTGGACAAGGCCATGGTGTCTACTCCAACCAATATTGAATAGTTTCTTTAGGTGTATGGGGGTGTATGCAACATTATAATGAGTGATGATCATATGGGTGGATAAATCTTGAACCTAAATCCATAATGGATACATAAGAGAAGAAGAGTTAGAAGAAAATTTTAGATTTATAACATGAGCTATGACAACAAAATATATGGAGTAAATATATGAATACCTAAGTAATTACGAGTAGAGTTAAGAGTAGTAGTAAAATAGATTATGAATGAGTAGGAATATGTGATGAATGAGATGAAAGATATGAAGAATTAAGGATGAATAAAGATGAGATGAAAGAATAAGATGAATATTAGTAGAAATAAAGAAGTGATGAAGTACGATAGGAAGAATAGATGTTCTAAGAAGAAAGTGAAAATAGTGTAGAAGTAAAATAGTTAGATGATAGATATAGTGCACAACTACAATAATGGGTATTATCAAAATAAGATCATGAAGTATTAAGAAAATAAGCATAAAAAATCAATAGATAATCATAGGTTCAAGTTTATAATAAGAAGTCTCAAGAAAGAATCATTCACCAAAAGAGCACATGCCCCAGTAGCCTAATTTATTATATTCTAGTAAAAGCTTTCAACTAGGTAGATAGGAAGATAGTAGTTATGAAGGTCCATTTTTAGAACAAGTACATCATTGGGGTGATAAAATTGAAATAACATCAATTTTAAATTCTTTTAAGGCCATAGGTTTTATTGAAACTAAGCAGATAAAAGAAGGAAACATAGAAAAGTAGAGTGCACAAGTTGACTCTCCTAGTGCACAAATAAATATTCATAGTATGTAAGTAGGATTGTACATAATGTAGCCTTCTATTTTAACAGATACAAAGTAGATCCTCTCAACACTAATTTACACAATGGGTTTTGTAGGATAATTTATAAATTTGGAGACATGATGGGTCTATGGACCCTAAACAGTACTTACTAATGTGCAAGATGAGATGACAAGCTAAGGGTATTATTGATGAGGCTATCAAGAAGTGTAAGTTAATAGGGGAACTAAATAGAATATCACTTGAGTTTATGTACCATAGATAAATTTCATAGGCAAGTATACTATTAATAGGCTAAGGAATGGCTTATCATAGAGTTTAAGATAAATAAATTTACAAGTCAAACTATTCAAGACTTGAAGGAGATTAGGCAGAAGTTGAGAGAATCAATCTATGACTATGATCATAGGTTCTCTAAAATTATGTCATAGGTTCTTTGAAATTATGAATAAGGTGGAATTTTCCTTAGAAAATAAAGATATAGTTGCATGGTCTATTGAAGGACTACTTTCCATAATTAGATTTGCCATATCAAAGACTCAATATGCTACTAAGGCAAATGTTAGAGTTTTTGCTCTATGAATGAAATAAATTGAAGACTATGGGTAAGTTCCCATCATAGGTTATAATATTGAATATATATTTCAAGATTTTATGAAAAGGATTGAACAATATCATGAGGTAGATAAGCCTAATCTAAATATATGGTGCATAGAGTATGGGAAAGGACATCACAAGAACAATTATCTTAAGATCAAGATAGAGTTCTATGAAATCTATAGAGTGGTGGGGCACGTAAAAATGTACTGCCATCTCCTATAAAAGTATGTCAAAAATCCATAGAATTTATATTGTAATTTATGTAAGTTGAACAATAATGATGAAAATAACTATAGGGATTTATATGAGATCAAATAATACATAAAAAAGAATGTATTAATCATCATTGTGCAGTAAGTGTCATCAATGAAGTAAATTATTCCATGCTCAGAGGTTGATAAGGGTTGTGTGAACCAAGCAATTTCACAATGGATTCCTAGTTTTCCTCAATCCCAAACTCAAGGTCTAGCTAGATATACCCCTCTTTTACTAAGTTGGACACCACCATCACTAAAATACTAGTATGAAACACCTTCAAATTTGGTAATGATGTAGTAGAAACAAACTAGTTGGACCCCACCAATTGTGCAACAACAATTTGGAATTGGAGACAATACCTAATAGCATCAGCATTAAAATATCATGTAGTAATAGGAATGGTATAGAGGAGGTTATCAGTCAAATAGAGGAGGATATAGGGGTGGATATAGAGGAGTTCACCAAGGTGACAAAGGAAATAATTATCAATGCCCTCCTTTATAATGTTATCTATGTAGAGATTATAATCACGTGTAATATAATTTCCCTTTATATCCATAAAGATAATCTTATTACACATATTATAAAATATATGATTAACATGAGATAGAATATTATCATGTCCTATAAAAGCAAAGGAAAATACCATCAAGAATGTTAACATGGTAAATGTGTAGCATAAGGAGGATGCATTCCTAAACATAGTTACAAGACACCAGCACATAGAAAGAGGATTTCCTCCTCTTAAAATGCCTCAATAATAGGGAATATAGAAATAAAAATAGGATAAATACTTAGACTCGGCTATATTAGATTGGCTCATGTATGAATCTATGCATATGTTGAAAAATAATCAACATCAAGACACTACCGAAGGAGATGCTATAGAAATATATGCCCATATATATGACTAAATTATTCACATTATGCATCATGATGGAGTTGTTACTATGATAGCAAATTTATTGAAGATTTTAAGTACACTACATATTGAATACATCTCTCATAACATTACAAACTTGATACATAATTTTCTAGAGTGTGCATAGTGAGGGAAATAGAAGACAAAAAAGATTGTTTGGTATGTCAAAACAAAGAAGCCATGGGATATATATACATGAATTGAAATTAAAGTTGTAGGATATGAAATTCCAAATTTATTTTATTTTTTCACCATGGTCAACATGATTCTCAGGTCTATATAGGAGGCTATTGGATGGTTGGTTCTAAGTTACAGCCCAATAACTCTGAGCTTAGTACACTATGGAAGATTTAAGCCCATTAGTAGATTAGAAGATGTTGAGATCAAAGTTGTAGAACGAAGCTTGTGAGGTGACTTTTAAGTCATTGATATAAAGATATCAGCAATGCATTATCCTGTGTTGGTTGGCAAGAAATGGGCATATGATGGTCAGATGACTATTAATATTGTGGAAAATCAAATAGAGGTGCATCAACGGAATAATTTTATCATCATTCCTTTGAATAAATTGCACAAACCCTACATCATTCTGATTGAACCATACCCTCTTTATGTTGTACAAGAAACCAATTGGATGAAGATTAACTCTAAAGAGAACCCAAAATCACTATACATAACTGATTTTAACTTCTTATATGATCATACTAAACATTAGGTAAAATATTTAATCACTTAATAGTTGAAGACATTTTAGCAATGGAAGCCTAAACTGGTAGTTACTCAATCATTGGAAACCTAGTTTGTCATAGAGGATTGTGCGTCCATGTCTTCTAAATCTCCTAATCACTTAGTTGATTTTATCTATCAAGTAGATGATCATATATAGGATTATATAGATCCAACTAGATAAGGCACTTTTCCTTGGGAAATATATTTAGCTATTAGTAGAGACTTAGTTGTGCATATACTTAACTATAATCATGGTGATCATGAACATTGAACTATGAGAATGGTCTTTGCCCATGAGAGACAACTTCCTTCATACTATGGGACTGAAGTTATCAATCAATTCATTATGTGTGTATAATTCCATGTACCTACCATTAGTCAGTAGCTCAGTGCCTTGAATTATGCTTTGAAGGGAGTTGTAGTGACATGGTGGACAATTCATAGAAATTATCAGCTCGATTGGGATGATGTGTGTGAACTTATGATTAGAAAATTCCAACTAATATAGGTCATCAAAAGTATTTAGCATTTATTCTAAGAATGTGAGTTCCCTAAAATCCATATTCACAAATGTGTGGTACCGAAGTAATGGGTTCACATATTTCATTACACACTTGCTCCTTTACCATCAGCATGGTATATGCATCAAGAAGGTAGGAGGGAGAGAAAGCATTAGTCATAGGTGCAGAGTGAATTCATATAGATTCTTATTTTTGAATATGATAACCCTTTGTTTTATAATGTGTTACTAAAAATTAAACATTTGCTATTCCATAAGTGTGTAAAATATTTAAGCACCACAATGGAATTTACTACGTAGAAGAACACAATCTATGATCTAAATATAGCATTACAAAGATATAAAGCTACCAAGATAGAAGAACAATATTTCATGTAGTCATACCATTAAATCCAAGATGAAGAGAAGGACATTGAATATTTAGATACTAATGGTGATATTAATCTGATTAATTTGTTTAAACCTGAATGACCAGTAGAACTAGTAAAGGATCCCATCATAGAATCTACTAAAGAAGACAAGTTGTACAACATATAAATTCTAGATTAGGAAGGGAAACAAATGATACAAGAATAAATTTCTAAGTAAAATCATAAGATTTATAAGTATCCTATTAAAAACCATTTGGCAAACATCAAAAGTGAGGAGATTTCTCAACTAGCACATACAAGTGACTATTAGACTGAATCTAAAGTTTCAAAAGCCATGAAAATTTTGTGGGATTACAAAGATGTGTTTCCCACTAAATTTTCATAGGTTAGAGGATTTAATGCATCCCTAGGTGAAATTAATATCAAACACAAGGAGTGTGCATGATCCATAAAAAAATGTCCATACAAGTTGAATCCAACCATGAATTTGAAAGTGAAGGTTAAACTCGATAGAATGCAAGATGCAAGTATCATCTATCTCATAGAAAATGTAGATTGGGTTAGTCCCATAGTAGTGTAGCCTAAGAAAAGAGGTGAGATTAGAGTATGAGGTGACTATTTAATTTTGAATGATGTATGTGTGAATGATCCATTTATGATTCCCTTCACAAATGAAGTTTTAGAATCTGTCGTAAGTCATGAAGTCTACTCTTTCATAAATGGCTTTAGTGCCTATCATCAAATACCCATCACAAAAGAAGACAAAGATAAAATGAATTTTTCAATGGAATAGGTATCATTTATGTATAAGGTAATTCCTTTTGGCCTCAATAATTCACCTATAGTTTTCTCTCACATAGAGGTGACTATGTTGAAATATTTCATTAACAACTTCATAGAGGTCTATCTTAATGATAAGGTAGTATTTTATTTATTTAAAGAACATTTGTCCAAGTTGTGCCTCATGTCATAACACTATCAAGCTTTATGAATTGCCTTAAATTTTAAAAAATGTTTATTTTTTACACCATTTGGTGTTTTGCTAGGTCACGTAGTGTGCAGTGAAGGCATTTTGGTGGACCAGGCCAAAATTATATTCATTATGAGTATGCCTCCACTAGTCAGCTCCATCAAAGTGAGATATTTTATTAGCCATAAAAAGGTACTATCAAAAGTTTTTTTGAGGGTTATGCATCCATTTCATCCCCATTAGAGTATTTACTATGCAAAGATGTAAATTTTATTTGGACTACTAAGTGTCAAGCAGCCTTCATAGAACTGAAGCAAAGATTGGTCACTGCACTTATTCTTATCTTTCCAAATTGTAGCAAGCCCTTTCATGTTTAGATTGATTATTTGAATATCACGTTTGATGTTGTTCTTACATAGCTAGAATATGGTGGACTAGATCACCTCATACATTTTATAAGTTGAAAGTTGTCTGACATAGAAATGAATGACATGATAGTTGAAAGGGAAGCACTGGTTATTGTGTTCAAATTGCATAAATTTTTCTACTATCTTCTTGCAACACCATTTTAAGTTTTAATGGATCATCAATCTCTATGCTACCTTATCAATAATTTGATGCTGGGAGGATGCATTTATTGATGGTTGATGTTATTTCAAGAATTCTAATTTGGCATTAATGCCAATTCAAGAAGAGAGAATGTTAGGCTCAATCATCTCAATCAGATTAGAAATGGGGAATAAATAGAAAAACTAAAAGAATATTTTTATGATGCCCATATATTTAATGTTTCTCTGATCCCTAATAATTTTGAATCAATTGCTAACTTCCTCGAACAAGGAGTATTCCCTGTGCACTACCAAGAAAGTGACAAGAATCAGTTTGTCGCTAGAGCTTTGCCATATACTATTATAAATGGGATTTTATATCATTTGGGGAAGGATGAAGTACTGTGTAGGGTAATTTTGGAACACAAATGACCATAGATATTATAGGATCCACACTAAGGAATAGAAGGAGGACATTTTGTTAGATAAACTACTATTAAGAAATTGTTATAAAGTGGCTTATGGTGGCCAAACCTTTTTTAAGATGCACATCAGGTAGCGTAGCATTGTAACATATGTCAATGTATAGGTAAGCCACTATAAAAGGATTAAATTCCAATATAGTCTTTGTTAACTAAACAACCTTTTGAACAATGGGGCATTGGCTTTATCGGACCTATCAATCAACTGAGTAAATATAGTAAAGTAAGGTATATTATTGTTGTAGTTTAATTAGGGTCTTAATTCATTTATTCATGGGGTTAGGTGCTCATTCAGTTATCTGAGCCAATTTTATAATTATTACCACTAGGCACAAGCATAGTATAACCTTGTAGCACTCAACATTTATCACTTGATTTCACTCGCATCAATTCACATAAGGCATAAGCCTTATGCACTCACCCAAAGCACAACAAATAAATAGCTGGGCCTGCATTGGGCTAGTTGTGTTATGGCATAACTCATTCTTCATAGGACTTGGTAATTTTAATAATAGAATTGGTAGGTTCATTGGCACAAGCCACTTCTAGGCTAGGATAATGGTCTATAGGTACAGAGCCTATTTTGGGAACTACTTATCGTCATAAGGGCACAAGCTTATATTGGATTGGTTTTATTAACTCAAAGGTGCAATCATTTATGTTACTAAGATTAGCATCATTTATCACTTTGAGGGGTCAATAAAATTCCTTAGATCAAGTTCATACTAGGATCATGCTTCATGAAAGGATATCATTGCTAGGTGTATGTTTTTATCTACACTTAGGTTATTTTACCAATTATGTTGACATCATCTTTTACATAGGGATGCCATTAACAACTTAGTCCATAGATTCACTAAACTTAACATTCATTTATTAAAGTTATAATATCATAATTATTGCATTCATTTTTCAATCAAAATACATTATCCAGAGGTGTAACGAAATTGATATCAAATAGATGCAATACCATTCTTCATTAAGAAAAGTCTAAATAAATAGAGTACATGATAATATAACTAGATAAAATACTTAACTAAAGCTACTAATGGCCCAGAGGCTCATAGATGAGCTTTGACACTAAAATATGGAGCCTCAAAGGCATACATACTATAATTAACACTAATTATGGATCTAATAATCTAGTTTTATTTCTCTAGAGCTTCACTACATCAACTTCTATCTCTCTACTTACTATATCAAGCTCGGCTTTATAGCCCATAGGATCATCTTCATGCCAGGGTGGAGAGTGCACACCAGGTGCTATGATAGAGCCTTAGTTGATTATTCCTCTAGATCCATCACCTTGTTCCCTTGATGCTATGGTCACCACATGTAGCCACTCAATAAGATGTCCTAAAAAATTGGGCACCAATTAACCGCCTGTCAGTTAAAACTAGATCTGTGATGATTCCTCTAGTTGGTATAAAAGATACCAAAATGGAAATCATACCAAGTGATTACTTTACACTAAGATGATTGTTTATTTTTTATGGATCCATAATTAGATGAAATAGGGGCCCAACATTACCCTATAAAAATTGCTAATCCACCCACAAACTAGTAATTCAAAGCTTTTGGTACATAGAATTTGGGCATGCTCTCCTTTAGCTCGATATTAAAGTCCTCAAAGACCTTGATAGAAAGATTGAGTTCCTAAATGGTGTTGTCTATCTCCATGGAGGAAGAACTAATAATAATCACATATATCTTCTCCAATTCCATCCTAAAGGCCTCAAGGTTTGCCTTAACTTTTGTCACTCCTTCATCTAGGATTTCACCTTGTTCACAAGCCTTAGTCTGTAAGGTGTAAAAGAGTGCTTCCATCATTTTTTATTGGTCTTTGATCTATGTGTTCAAGTCATTAACCTTCCCCATTATATAGTAGTGCTCCAACCTACTTGTAGTGTGTACCTATTCTATCATCTCCTCCTTCTCCCCCTTTACCTACTTGAGGTATGCATCTATGACTGATGCTTGGTTAGAGAAGCTACAAAATATGGTGTCAATTACAACTATGCCCTCTTAAAGTTTTATGAAGAAGTCTTCTACCTCTTTAGTCTTTACCTCTAGCTAAATTTTTAGTGTGATGCATGGGTCTTCCTCTTCTTCTTGCACTAACTCTACCTTCAACCTTAAGAGCATTTACTCTACTAACACGCATACCTTGTCAACCTCTAAGAGGTTTGAAGTGTCAATTTCATCCAAGAGGGATGGCTCAATTGTCTCTATGCACTCATCTAGGTTCTTCAGTTTAAACTTTATGGCCTTCACTTTCTCTTCTAAAACCAAGGTGATTTTATTCCACTTTAAAGCCCTAACATCATTAACAATGTTCTTCTAAATGACTTTAGAGGCCATCCAAATGAGTGCATTTACCAACCTAACTAGGTTCATGATATGGATATTTATGAGAAGGTAATCATACCCTTATTTTGGTTTATCTACACCTAATATGGCCTTAAATAGCACCTCAAAATGAGGCTCATCCATATAGCTATCAAAATCAAACGAGATTTTTTGGCACATCTTAGTTGTGGTGGCTCTAGCAGGCATATATTCAAACATGTATAAATCTTTGCCTATCTACCCCTTCTACATCTTTTTTCTTAGTCTCAGCTTCATGCCTTCTTCTTTTGTGAGGGCCAGCTCTATTTTTTCTTCTTCCTCTTCATTGGAACTACCACTCTCTTTAGTGCTTTCCTCTAAGGTTTCTTCTTCATGTTCCAATAAGGGTTATTCTTTAGACTTGTCCCATTTGTCCACTTACTCTTCTCGCTTGAAACTAGCTTCACCCTCCTCTTGTTCTTGTTGGTTTTTTTTGGTGCTCTTCATTTTTTATTTCAAAGTGCCATCATTGCCTTCCTTATCTTTAGGTGTCCCTTCACTACTTGGGCATGCATGTAATGTATCTTGGTCTATTTTGTTGGTAGAGGTGTTAGGTGCCTTTTTGTCACTTCTTTAGTTGTTTCCACACTTGTAGTAACCTCTTTCTCTTCCTTCTCTTTTTTGGCCTTTTCTTCTTGGGCCTTCTTCTTCTCAGTCTTCCTCTTTTTCACCAATGCTAAGTCATTTTCTTCCTTAGCCTTCATTTCCTCAGACTTGACTCTATAATTATGATCTTAAGTCATGTTAGCTACCTTCATGGCCTCTCTTCTTTTCTTTAACACCAATGCCATCTCTATTTCTTCCTCGTTGTGACCCATTTTCTTCCACAAGCTTCTCTTTTCTTCCTTATTTCATGGAGGTTGTGTGGAGAGTTATTTTGATGAGGCATTGGGTGGCTTTCTTGCCTCTCTAAGCATGGAGGTAGTATCACCTTGGAGGGCCTTTTGGAATTCTTCAGTGTTGGGATCTTCTCCTACTTCTATAATGTAAACCTTGGTTCCTCCTTCCTCCTCCTCTATCTCTTTTCATGCCTTTTATGCCTCCATTTCCTCATGCACCTCTTGTACCTACATCTCTACCAAGGTTATTGTGGGAATTGTAATAGGCCCTTTAGACTTCTTCTTCTTCTCTTTCTTATTGGTAGAATCAATCCCTTGTGTGAGGGTCATGTAACTTTTTATTTGGAATTGATGGAGTAGCTTCATTTCCTGAGGTGATCCTTAACTTTATGTGCTCTTAAATTTATTCAAGTCTTTCTCTCCACTTTTTTTAGGGAGATTTCTTCTATATTTATAGCACTAGCTTCCCTTCATTACTAATTTAGAGGGGAAGATCATCATCCTTCCTAGGGTATACACCCTTCTTTCTTAACTTCATCTCATTATATAACATGTGTATGTATCTAAGTATTACTTCCTTCTAGATTGGATGGAGGTCAGTGTGATCCAAGTCATCCTCCTCATATTTTGTAGATTTTACATATGGGTGCATGTATTGGCACTACAACCTACTTCTTTTCAAATCCATAACCTTCATCAAGATGTCCAGCTACTACACATTAGGAATTATCCTTAGCACATCCCTAAAGTACTTGGTAGAAAATGTGTATGGGAGTTTCAACTAACCTAATCAGTTACTATTTGTGAGTACCAAGCATACTAAATAGAAGTGTTGCATAATGTTGAAGGTCACTCTTCAAAACATTTTTTGATGGAGATTCTTGGGGATGAACCATTCCATCCTGAATTCTTATATGTATTGGGTAAACAATCTCATCACTCAAGTCTTGTACTTCTAGGAGAAGATGGGTGGGAAGGTGAAGTCTTGGTACTTCTATACCAAGGAGTATTTGTGCATTGGGAAGACCCAAAATTTGTCTTTGTCACCATCAAATACATTGATCTCTTTTATTATTATTATTAAAATCAACATTGAACCCCATCTAAAGGTCTCTCATACCATATGAAATTGAAGGACATTCTTCACCATCTCTATAGAAAAAACAATTTCTATGTTGAACTTGACCCCCTATGCCATGTGGTGAGTGATGCACAAGTAGGCCTTGGTGATTTCCATCCACTGACCACTAGGGAAAAGTTTTTAATTGATGAGGCATGTAGCTACCCTCATGCCAGGGTCCTTGATATATTTTATGGGAATGTGAATCCTCCCTTATAGTACCCAAGGAGTTTTATGACCCTTTCAACTTCAACATCATCCATCATCATTTGGTACATGTCTATGTAGGAGTTTGGGAGCCCAATGATTATGCCAATTAGGCTTGTTGATAATTGCATGTGCCTCCCTACAAAGTAGAAGAGGTCTCCATGGATACATGAGAGGAAGAACTTCACAAGTTCCTCTAGCTTCCCAAAACATGGCAACTCATAAAACTAAGTTACATCAGTGGTCACAAGTCTATCTCAGATAGAGACATCAAAAAATTCCATGCTCACTTCTATCTTGGCCCTTGTATTAACCACCTAGTCTTGCACTATCTTTTTTGCATTTCTTGAAGTGTGGTGGTTGTATTCCTTTATCTAGAAGGTTTGCATGAAAGATGCCCAGTTCTATCCTACCAATACCTCTATGGTAAATTGCATTTATTGGTATGACATCTTTGAAAGAACCTTAAGATTAACTACTACAATGCTAACCCATTATATTCAATATTCTTTCTTCTTTACATTGGTCATCTCTTCAACTACCCATGCTTGTTTGGTATCCTTATACACCTATGGTGTGCTAGAACTCATGCATTTCTTTCCCATCTTTAACTGGCTAGTGTTGAAGCATGGTCTATTTAACTTGTTAAAGCTTTTATTATTTCTTGGTGCTTCTCACAATCATGGTATCTATGACTATAAATTTGGATTTCAATATTTTCTTATTTTTAATGGTGGTCTTGGCATCACCTAGGTTTTATGTTGTCTAGTTTTCACACAATTCATTCCCTACACTTCTCTATGCTAGTATTAAAGGGAATGCAATTATTTTCTCTATTCAATCATTCTATTTTTGCATCTATGGGTACTCAAGGTTTCACTATGGTAGAATTTTATTGATTTGGCTTTGGTTTTGTGCTCTATGTTTTTAGCTCAAATTATATTGAGGTTTGTAACCTAAACCAATCAGCCTTTAATTGATATATACCCCTAATTTATCTACCTTATTAATTATAGGTGATTAATGGCATGGCAGTGCCTAGATTTCTTAGAATTTGTTAAAACCTATGAAATATAAAAAAATCCACTACCACATATGCATTCACTATGTATTTTTATGCCTCCATTGTCACCTCATTAAATTCTCTAAATGGTATTTTTGGTGAAGTGACATGTAGTTCAAATGGTCACTTCCTACCTAAGTTCAAGTGGAAGCCAACTTGTCTTGATGATATTCCTCTTATGTTTTGTTCACTTGGCATGGCCTTCACCTTCCTTATGGAAACCTTGGAATACCACTTTGCATGCACATGGTTTAGCCTCCAAAGTTCTATCTTCTCTTCTTTTTGCACTTTCATTTCAAGTATGCTTTCTTGTCTTGATCAATTTCTCTATGTTTTCATATCTTCCCTTGGCCTATCTTAACCCATAAAAATCCATTATATTGATCCTCTAATGCCTCACTCTCTAGGTGTCTTGCACACTTAGCATCCTATGCAACTCTCTTACATCTTTTGTGCATTTAGCATCCTGTGTGCCTCTCTGCATCACTTGGTACTCAAATTTTTGCAAGTTTGGTGAACTTCATGCACCCAAAAACTTAGGTGTCTAGCCTCAGGAACTTTAGAAATCCTTTATGCTCAACTCACCTAATTATATTTATATGTAGAAGTGCCAGAGTAGTTCACTTATGGGCCTGAAAGCACCTCATTTATTCCCTCATCACCAATATAACATAAAATATAAGTAAATGTCTAGCTTATACCAAACTTTATTTGGGTCAACAAAACACAACTGAAATGTGACCAAGAAGTTGGTATTTGATGGTAAAATCACTATCCCATTTCTTATAATGCTTCAATTGATTATCATTAAAATGCCAAAGGAGCATTTCATCAGACAACATGTACATCTTCCATGCACCAATTTCCAATATGTTGTGGATGACATATGGACCCATACACCTATTTTATAACTTTCTTGGGTGCTTAAGGTACTTGGATTCAATAAAAATCCTAATTCTCCTTTAGTGAGTACCTTTTACTTAATATATTTGTCATGCCATAATTTTTGGAAGACCTTTTCTATCTGTTAGCTCTACCTTGCTTGGTTGCACACCTCATCTAAGAACTCCAAGTCCTATAGCCTCATACCTAGTGATTCTTTGTCATCCAAATGACCAATATGCATAATCTACAATGATGTCACCATGAACTCCATTAGTAGAATTACCTCTATGCCAAACACTAGTTGGAATGGTGTAGATTTGTTTAAGTACTTGTAGGTTATGTAGTATGCCCATAATATTATTGACACTCAATCATCCCAATATTTATGAAAATAATCACATATATTCATGAGGCATACCCTTAGGATCTTATTTAATGCCTCAGCTATGTCATTCACTTATGGATGATAAGGTGTTATCTTATGGTGTGCCATCATGTATTTTGTTAATAGGATCTACATAGTTTCATTGATGAAATATGTGCCTCTATCGCTAGTCAAACTAAGTGGGAAGCCATAGTGATTTATAATGTTATCCCATATGAACCTTGTGGTTATGGTGGCTATGAATTCTTTGGTTGGCACTACCTTAGCCCACTTGGTGAAATAATTAGTGACCACCAAAATGTATCTTACACTTGTGTGCCTTGTTGTGGGAGTGATCAACCCAAAAAAATCAATCACCTATTTTTGAAATGGCACCTAGGTAAGAATGGGTATGAGAGGCATCTCATCCTATAAATAGGGATACCCTATGCATTGGTATCTGTCACATACTTTAACATAATACTTTGCATCTTGGAATAGACTTGACCACCATAAGCTTAATTACAATACCTTTCACATCATTACATCTCTTGTATAATGGCCACCTTTTATCCCTTCATGTAGCTCATATAAAATAGAATACCTTTTATTTTCTTAGACACATCAGTGTAGACTTCATCTCAGCTTAGTTTGTATAGTTCCTCGATGATGAGCTGAAAAGGGGTGGCATGAACTATGAGTTATTTATTCTCTTTAGTTGTCATAATGTAGGGCACATATCTTGATGTTATAAAAACAACTATCTCTACCAAGTCCTTAAAGACATGCTGGAATCTATAGAGTTACACATCTAGCATGTCATCCTTGATCGACATTGTTGCATTGCCAGAGTCAATGTAGGACAAATGATTTGGGCCCAAGTTTTATTTCCTAGGATTGATGAAAACTGAGAACTAAAATTATTGAAATAGAATTATCCATATACAAATATGCCCATGGAGAATGAGCCTATTTGCAAGGTAATTAATTACCTTATAGTCCATGAAAAAGATGAATGGGGTCACCAATAAGTATTGATTAAATTTTTATAGGGTGTAGACTATGGCTAGTGCCTCATGCTCAGTTGTTATATAATTTTGCTCTACTTGGGGCAATTTTTTGCTTGTAAAAGAGATGGGGTGATCCATTTTAATTTTGTCAAGTTACACTAGAATGCCTCTAATTATAGATCCATATGCATCAACATAGACATGGAATGGGTTCATCTAGTCAAAAAATTATAAAATAGGTGCACTAGGAAATTTGAGATTTAGAGTTTCAAAGTCATCTTCTTACATTGTGCCCCAATAGAATGGGCCATCCTTACACATGATCTCCTCTAGTGGAACCATAATATTTTCATAGTTCTTTATGAAGTTTTTATAGTAGATGTAATGGCCTAGAAAGGCATGAACATATTTCTACATTGAAGGGGTCTAGGTCTAAATGATTATTGAAATCTTCATGGGATTGATGACCAAAACATCTTTATAGATGATGTACATGAGAAAGGTTTCCAATGGTATTACAAAGATTCACTTTTTGAGGTTTAAGGATATTTGTATCTACTTGTACCTTTCAAACACTAGGTGCAGGTTATCATAATGGTCTTATATGAGCCCATACATAGTCCAGTCATCTAGGTACACTTGGAAGGACTTGTGGATGAAGTCCTTAAATGTAGTGATCACCACTCTAGAGAACATGGTTGGCACATTATTGAGTCCAAAGGGCATCACATTATAAGTGAAACAACCCCATTTAGTCACAAAGGTTATTTTGGGCTTGTTCTCTTCTTCAATATAGATTTGATGGTATCCAAAGAACCCATCAGTGAAGGTGTAGATCTCATAGCCTATGATGTCATCCAAGAATTCATTATTGAATAGAGTTGGGAAGGGGTCAGTGATGCAAGAATCATTCAATATTCTATAATCAATGAAAATTTGAATGCACCCATCCTTCTTGATGATAATCACCATGGGGCTCATCCATTTGGATTCCTAGACCAAGTAAATAATTCTTATAGTTAACATACCATCAATCTCCATTTTTACCTTAGTGCAGAGATTAAGGTTCATTCTATAAGGGCACATATTGATAGGTATTGCACTTTATACTAGCTTTATACTCATTTTCCCAAGGGATGGGTGGGTGCCCTTCATGTCCTAATAATTTTTAGGGAACAAGTCTTAGAACTCCTTCAGGAGATCCACAATTTGTGTCAGCTCCATGTCAGACTTATATATGCCTAGAGTATCCATATTTGGTTCCCCTTCTACACTAATGTCTACCTTGGTAGTCTTAAGTGGCACATGGTAGGGCTCATTCCTCTCCTAATGGTAATCCTAAACTTGCCTACTCCCCAAAATTTTCTCTATGTGAAGATGAGTCAGGTCTTATTTGTTAGGGGTGTTATCCTCTATTTTATTGAGTGTAGACCCCTTTGGGGAAATCACATGACCATGGGGGTATATTTAGGGGGCTTAGAGAGCTCCAAAAATGTGGGGAGTGCATTTTTCCCCACTCCATATTTTTTATAACCTTGTTCCACATGTGAGTGGAATATTCCCTTTATTTTTAATTTCTATGTATTCCATGTTTTTTGGAGTTAGTTGTTAGATGCCTATTTTCCATGTTGACTTCCTTGATCTTATGTAGTTAGTTGTTTATTGGAAAAGGGAATGACTTCCTTATTTCAAGGAGTTGGTTGTGATCACATGTATTTGTAAAATGTGCCATTTGGAAGAGGAGAGATAAACATGGTGAGTTCCTCCTTAGGTGGACTTATGGATGAGTTTGCTTAGGTGGAGGAGAGTTGTCACATGGTGGATAATGCTTATCTTGGATAAGCATGGTGAGTTTCTCCTTGTTTGGTGGATTTTCCTTCATTTTTTATATATAAAAGTGTGGTGTGACTATTCAAAGTGATGTGTTTATTTACACAAATGTGAATTTTTGTAGGGTGTGGCTTTTGAGAGACAAAGTCAGAGTGCAAATGTTTTGATTTATAGTGTGATGTGTTTATTTACATAGATGTGAATTTTTTTAGGGTGTGGATTTTCAGAGATAAAGTCAAAGTGTAGATGTTTCTATAAAGTGTAGGTGTTTATTTATAGGGTGTGGTATAGTAGCTTGTGAGATAAAGTATTTTTCAAGTGCAAGTGAAAGTGTAGCATAGCATATTGCAGCATTTTTTGTTGGAGATATTCTATCTCTGTGAGAGGTTCTTTGTAATCCTATTTTGATTACAGATTTTATTGAGGACTTTCTTGGTGGTTGTAGCCCACATTGGGTCAACCATTATAGATTTGTTTCATGGTTTTATTATTATTTTATTCTCTCCCTATTGCTTTCATTTAACTATGATTTGAGGAATTATTTCTATGATGCATGTTAGTGCAGAACTAAATTTGATTTCACATTTAAAATCTGGTTATGTGATTTTATGGTTATTTAAATCTAGTTTATATTATTTTAATTCCTAACATATTTAGCACATTAATTTCTTCTTGCTTGTCAAGGCCATCCAGTTGTGCTCCTTCCAAGTTTCATCATCTTCTTCACTTAAGTCACTATTGAGTGCCTGATCCTCAAAGAAAGTTGAGATTGCCAATCCTTTTTCCCCAAACATGTCATTTAGGCATTCCTCTAGGATTGCAGTGTCCTTGAACACTTCCCTTTGAATTACTTGTAGTGGCTTGATCAATTCTAGGTTTTGTGAAGAAAAGGAAAAGGTGTGTATGAACCTCTCTTTGAGTACATCCTAATTTTTTGTCTCATGGTGCATCTTGTTAAGAACATACCACACTCATGCCCACATCTTTAAGGTTTTGTAGAAGGTGTGTACCCATAAGTTCCTTGGGGCATTTTTCCATAGTTAATCCAAGTTTCTTCACACAAGTGTACATGTGCTATTGGGTCTAAATTTCTAGAGTATGCAAAAATGTCTAAATCCTCATTATTTCTCTCAAATCTAGTGCATATTTATATTTTTACATCTTGCTAAGTCATAAAACTAGGCCTTTTTATTACACACCAATTAGTGATAATGCTCCTCAAAATAAAACCCAGTGTGCTTATCTAGTCTACTTCCTTTGGGATACATGAATTGAGGTCACAGACATCTTCTTCCATAAGATTTCTCAACTCATACCTTAGGAGTGTGGAAATTTTACCTTTGCTTAGGTGAAATTCTCTTTTTCCCTTCTTTCTATCACAAGGGACCCATCTCTTTGAAGTTTGATCAATCTGAACCCAACCAATTCTCATAGGTTTTGGTGCCTTTGTGCTCACTAAGTAGAACCTCTAACTAATCATCTCATAAGCTTCTTCAACCCATTAGTTTAAATCAATGTTGGTGGTATCTGACACCAATTGTCCATCTTCTCAAAAAATCACTCTTCATCATTGGGGTTGAGAGTCTCATCACCTTGATTCATGATATTGTAGATATGGTTGATATCATCCTCCAGATAAGCACTTTCTACATAAGGGGGTCCTTGGTCACTTGAGAGGGGGATCACTACCCTATCCTTACCATTTTTAAAAGTCATATAGTGCTTCTTGAAGCGTATATTAGAATTATTCTTGTAGCACCATGGCCTTCCTAGGAGTCCTAGATAATTATCTTATTTAGCCAACTTGATCACTTCAAAGTTAGCAAAAAACTCAGGGCCCATGATATCTATATGGCATTTTTTATAATTACGATAGGTTTCACCTAGATTTGTTTGCCATGAAAATTATATGAGGGGAAGGCCTTAAGGTTGGTCTACCCATCTTTTTCCATGCATTTTTTGCTAAGATATTGACCTTAGTGTCTATGCTCATGAAGACCTCATATACAAACCATCCATCAATGCTAGAATTTACCAAGAGTTCTTGATCATACTCCACATTTTATGTATGCCTAACTTTACACCCACTTTCTATGTATGGTGCATCAACTTCAACTAGCAAGTGTCATACAAGTTCTAACAATAAGTTCTTTAATAGGGGTAGTATCCCTTCTATCTATAGGAGGTGTAATATCTCCATTAGCTCCTATACCTCAACCTCTTTACCATCTTACTTATTTAAAGAAGTGTTATCTTATGCTTATAGGTCTCACACTAGTTGGATCTCTCCTTGTAGGTTTTGAATCATACTCACAGCCTACTGCAACACATATTTCTAGCGTATAGGGTCTAGGTAAGGTGTAGATTTGGGTTCAAGCTATGTTATGTGCTCAATGAAATTCTATTCCCCATATTCTAGGTGTAACTTAGGTAATGGTGCAACTAGAGGGTGAGTGGTGAATCTACTACAAGTAGTTTTTTGTACTTTGATTGGCTTCATGTGGGTTAGTTATGCCTTTAGAGTCCACTTCTCCATTTTCAGCTCATGCCTGATCATTCTTATGACCTCGTCTATGCTAGGATAGCCTTGGGTAAATTTCTTGTACAAGTTGGGGTATTCCTCAACCTTATGTGTTCCTCAACAAAACCCACATGTTGGATGTGTAGGGAAGTCACATTGATAATGCTCTATCAAACCACACTTGTAACATGGATGTGGTGGGAATATTTTTTCATCATGTCCTCCACCTTACCCTCTAACACCTCTTTGCATTATATATCTTACATTATATTGGCTATATCCATCATTTCCTCTAGTTTCCTACCTTTTGGTTGTTGTAGTTTCTTGCCTAGCACCTCTCTCCATATTTTTTCACATCTCATCAATCACATGGCATTCAGTTGTGGTATGGGTATAGGCATCATATAATCGACAGTAGATTATTGTGTTAACCTAACTAACACATTAAAATAAAGGGTAGTGGTGAACATCATGTGCTTTATGATAAACCTCATAGCTTAGAATTAATGTGCACATATTCCTTTGAGGGTAGTTATTCCTTTTATGGTCTTCTATCTTGAAATTAGTGCACCATAATCCACTTCAAGTATCTTGTAATGAACTAGTAGTCAATTTATAGAGTTAGGAGGTTATAAATACAATTTGTACCTCCATGAATGGACTAATTCTTGTATCGATGCTCCCAACTACCTTAAATCTGAGCATGGCTTCAAGCACTTTGTGAGGGTAAATGAATGTCTTCATGGATAATGCTCATTTGAATAGTACTAGCAATCTTCTAATGAACCATTATGCATATTGAGAGGGGTGAATGTCATAATAAGGTTAGAAAGAAGTGTCTTGAATCTAACATTATATAGGTGCACACTTTTGGAGATCCCTTGGTTGATTTCTTTGAGCATGGCAATGCTCTATTGTTCAAACTTAGGTATGTCAAATTCCTTTAGGAATGCTTCCTTCAAGGTGTCATATTCAAGCATAGCCTAGTTTGGATTGAATTTTTGATATCAGGTATGAGTGTGATCAAAAAAAGTTGTTGCAAACTATATTGCCTTACACTTTGATTGGGTTATACCCAAAGCATGCCATTGTAGTTCACATTTTAGCACATGTTCTATGGAATTTTCCAAACCATGATATTTTTACAAGTGAATGGACATCTCATAGTAAATCTACTACAAGGGGCACTGATATCTGAGGCACTTGCACCCTAATACTTGTCTTGGTGGTGGTCCTCTAATGCCTCTAGCTACTAGGTTAAGTGTTAGCCCTATTATTACTATTAATGCCAAAGATGATGAAAACATTGTACTCTTTACTTGTGGCATTGGGCCACTTCTTATGGGATGTTGCCCATTCTATGCAACTGACATTGGCTAAACTTAAATGCTTGCACTCACATTCTGTATTGTCAAGCTAGCACCCAAATGTTTGTTAGGTTGTGGAGCTAAAAGCTTCACTGGTGCAGACACGGAGGAGGGTGCAGAAGCGTTGCTAGAGTGCCAGAGACACCGGTGTTGGTCAAGCCAACCGGCGTCGGCAGGATAGGGTAGGAGAGCAACTGACGTCGGTCAGAGATTGGCCTACATCGGCGACCCCCAAGCAGACAAGGACCGGCGTCGGTCACCTGTGTAGTTCAACTGTGAGCTTATTACAGGCAGTTGGTTGTCGAACCAAGTGTTTGCATGCTTAGTGCTAATTATAGACTAAGAGCTGCGGATTTAATTATTGTACTGAGTGTCTAATTATTGTTTGGATGAGTTCTATATAATAGACTCATGGTTGTATTGGATAGGTGTTCTAGTTGAGTTGAGAAAAGTTTGCTCCTTCTGTGTGTGAGGTGAGCAAGGGTGTTCCTCCTAGTTCCACAGCAGTACCAGGTGTGTTGGTGCTAGATTGGAGAGTCAGCTAGATTCTTCATGTATGTATGATCTTGGTGATCAGGTGAGCATGGCTTATAGGAGATCTACATGGTAAGTAAGATTGTTGATCTGCAGGTGTGTGTGTGCGCAAGGTCAAGGTTCACAAGTGTGCAGAACCACTTATTGATCTGTAGGTTGGAGATCAGATAGGATAGCAACACAATAGGGAGCAGGATTAGGCAGGATCTACTTGGAGTATGGTGTGTACTCATTGGTATGTACGTGGAGTACATGGAGAGCTAAGAGGAAGGCAAGGCAGTTCCTTCCATAAGTATGGTCTATTGAATTGCAGGTTGTTGCAGGTTCATGGGAGATCTACTTGAAGTACTTTGAGTACTTGTGGAGTGCGTGGAGCACTTGTGGAGTACGTGGAGCACAGGTGTAAGGTGAACACCAACTCTGTGTTTGAGTTGGGTGTTGGGACCTAGTAGAGAGAGCTTTGAGGAAAGAATTACTGTTCACTTGAGGTGTGGGAAACCTCTGAAGAGGTGGTGGAGAAGAAGTGGCATCTTCTTTATTTTATTCTTTTCTGTAAGAGTTATTAATACAAGTTGTGTATTGTCTCTCATATTCTGTGTTATTCTAAATTCTAGTTACTTGTTGATTCTGGTTATTTCTGCATATTAAGTTGCTTGAAGTTGGTAATCAATTGTGTGCTTCCAGAGTTGGGTTCTTATTTCCCCAACAATGTGTAGAGGTATCCCCACTTAACTCTTCATAAAGAAAAACTTGTTCAATTAAAAAATTATAGTTAAATTCTACAAAATGGTCAAAGTTTATGTGAAAAATAGGGTCAGTTATCACTCTTCTCTCTTCACATGGGGTTCAGTTATCACTATTCTTTCTTCTCTAGAATTTGACTGACGCATATTCAGTGGTCAAATTTTATAGGGACCTAGCATATTCTTCACCTTTCAATTATTGAGCTCAATCTATAGCTTAATTTTTCCTCTACTTATATTATTACAATTCAAGATATCCTTCCCCATGCCCTTCTCACTCACTACAGGTTCTTTCAACACATTCAGGTTCTAGATCTTCTATCAGCTTGCACCTCCTCTTGTTATAGTTTTGTTACCTAAGCAATCAGGTGTTAATCTACTCATCCATTTCCATTACCCTTCATCTACACATCCCCTTCTCCCCTCCTATGTTGATCATATATGAAAGGACTTAGCCTTCCCTTCTCATGGTTTAAAAGACGTAATCTACCATTACTTTCTTAAGCTTTACACTGAACTCTTTCACAAATGTGCCTCTAGGTTCACATAAAAACTGATATTTTACTTCCTCAAGGTAGGAGTATGACAACATTATGAATTCAATCATGTAACTATTTAGCACTTTTTACTCTAGTAAAAGTGGCATCTAGGTTCTCAAACCTCTCTAGGCACACTTTTATCCACTTAAAGTGATGTCTATAGCTTTGATTTATGTGGGTTGTGTTGTCCCCCAAAAATATCACTCATTTTTGGGACAACATTTGAACTATTTTGGTCCTACAAACCAAACTCCTCTCTTCCCCTTTCAAAAATTATTCTGAGCATTCAGGTTCTTCATTTTTCAAAGCTTTCTCAAAAATCTATGGTCTTTGTAGGATTGAATCTATGGACTATATAGGAAGAAATCTATGGACTCTGTAGGTTTAAAACTACAGACTCTACAGGCTTAAAACTACAGACTCCACAGGCTCATTTCTATGAACTCTTTCAAGGCTCGAGAGAAAACTCAGAGAAAACTATGAACTCAGTTCTATAGAATTCATAGGTTGATTTCTATGGACTCTACAGGAAAGAAAAAGTTTCCAACACTTGGTCATTTTTAAGATTGTTTCAATGGCTTGGTTCAACCAAAAGAGTTCATCGGCAAGCTTCTAAGCAAGGATTGAACCATTGAACCTTGAACTCTTTTGGTTCAAGGGTTCAATGGGTTCAAGGTTCAATGCCGTCAGCAACAGTTGGTGCTTTGGCAAAGGTTCAACAAGTTCAACTGCTTTTAGGTTCAATAGCTTCAAAACACTTATCAAAGAGAAAAAGGATTGAACCATTGAACCATTGAACCATTGAACCACTTTGGTTCAATGGTTCAATAGGTTCAACGACCAAATGGTTCAACATGTTTGGTTCAAAAAGATCAAAAGGACTTATCTAAATAAAAATAATGAACTGATTGAACTGTTGAGCCTTAAACCAAAAGGTTTAATGAGTTCACAGGTTCAAAGGTTCAACTGGTGCAATGAAGATCAAAGAGCTTATAAAAAATAAGGAAGTGATGGGCAGAGGAAAAAAATAATGAACCCATTAAACCTTGAACTGAAAGAGTTCAATGGTTCATAGGTTTAAGTAGTTCAAAGGTGGCCTCAAGCAAAGAGAGAAGCAACATGGATGATTCCAAAGGCAAGTTCAAATGAAAGTGATGGTTCAACCAAGGAGCAAGAAAGTGATTGAACCAATAAAGTGATTAAACCAATAAAGCAATTGAACCAATAAAGCAATTGAAGCAAGAAAGTGATTGAACCAAAGAGCTGAGAAGGCCACAGAAACCATTGAAATAGTCAACCAATGACGTCCGCATAGATGTCAAATTTAAGGTAAGGGAATATCCATTGAAAATCAAATAAAGCACGGAACTTGAAGGAAGAATCAAGTGACTGACTGAAAAGATAGCCCGATAGCTCAAATCATAGTAGGAAGAGACAAATCTGGAAAAGACAAAATTAAAAAGAGGGAAAAGCCTAAAATATCTATGCAAAAGTTATTCCAGTAGATGGAACAATCTGCAAAGTAGATTTTTGAGCTTTCAAACATCGAAGGCACGACCTGTTAGTCTCCTTTGGAGTAAAGACAAAATGGACAGCTACATAGACATCAGAGGGGATAGACCAGATGATCCAGACCTAGGAAAAGACATATTATATGAATAGACACACCATAGTTAAGGTGATGCACTATTTTAGGCATGGTCCTTCCAGGTAGAATTGAAGGTGCATTGAAGGCATTGGCTGCAGCATGGGCCATCCCATGGGAGAGAGTGCCAAGCCTTACTTGGTGGCTATATATTGTAATCTATTTTATTATTTTAAGGAGATCTTCCCCTTACCAGAAGTGAAACTCTACCTAAATTGAAAGGCATTACTGAGACTTTGAGCTCAGATTGTAATTCATATTTCTTTGATTGAATGAGAAAGCAAGTTACTTACAGACTTTGTGTTGTTATAACTTGTGCTACTTTAGGAGATTGTTCTTATGTCTGTCTTCTAAAATCATTCTTATTTATTTGATTTAACAAGCAGGACTAGTGGAGATGATAAGGAAGGTGTCTTAAAGCCAACTACTTTCAGACTTTGTGCTATCATAATTGTCTTCAGTGTGTGTTTTTCTTTTATGTTTCTGTGTAAAGGACCTTGGGATGACTTTCTGGCCCCATTGTTCTTTGTATTTCACTCTTGGGTAGTCAAGGTAGAGACTTTGCATTACATTTTAGGCTATTGGTTACTCTACACCTTTGGTTACCAGTTACTTACTAGAAAGATTCTTGTTGTTTGCAAGAACAAGCACTTCTAAAAGAAGAGAAGTGTCTTCTGTCATTTCACCAAGATTTCTACTATCTAAGAAGGGATCTGGCTCTTGGCTAAATGTTACTTTTGAAAGAAGAGAAGTATTTTCACCAATCACCCAGGATTTCTCCTCTATTTATTAGTATCATCTTTGAAAGAAGAGAGATGGATGGTTTATCCTACCCCCATGTCTTACTTTCTACTTATATATATAGTATATAGCCTCCATATATTTAATAAGGAACCTCCCCTTGATGAGAGGAGAGATTTATCTCTGGTTGATGTAGTAAATCTACACACCTAGGTGACCAATCTTCCTATGCTATGGTGATAGGAACTATTTTGGTCACCAGTTAGTTGGCTGATAAAATATTCACCCAATAGTTTTTGGTGACTCTGTTGGGGATGAACGTGCAGTCTAAAGCCTCAAGCTTTAGATTGAAGTAGTTCCTTCCCTTATCCATTTTATAGACTCTAAAAACTCTATTTTGTGTCCTACCCATTATTCATTATAGCCTTACCATCTTCCTCCACCTCTATTATATTATCTGGTCTATAAAACTAGAGCTACTGGGAAAGAGTGTGTAGTTTGAAGCCTCAAGCCTCAAGCTGAAGCAGGGCTAGTCCTTTTCCATTTTTGATTCACAATCTAGCCACTCCACCTAGATTTGTTATCCCTATTTTACATAGTTAAATCATGGTAGTTCGAGGCCCCTAGGGTAACTCTTTTGGCCCACTCAACTTGACTCCACCTCTACATGAACTCCCACGTAGTTCAAGAAAGAATTTCCCCAAATTCTTTGGTGATGGGATAGTTCACCCTGATGAACACATTGCAGCCTTCAGCATAGCCTGTGGTGTTATAGGGGTGGAATTTGAAGACGTGGTAGTCAAGATTTTTGTAGAGACACTACAAGGTGTTGTTGCAGATTGGTTTTACCATCTGCAAGTTAGATCAGTGACTGACTAGGATACACTCAAAGCTAGGTTTGAAGCCAAGTTCAAGCCTACAGAGGATGTGCATGCTTTGTTGGCCCAGCTCACTCAGATGAAGAAGGAACCTCATGAGCCTATGAGGGATTTTATTACTAGGTTCAACAAGCTAAGGTATAGGATTCCCATGGTCACCCAACTGACACCTAAGAATCTCAAATGCTTATTCATCAACTTACAGCTACCTAAAGTGAGTTTTCTATTGAGACGAGCTAGACACATAGACCTTGAGGCTGCTCAAAACTTGGCTACTGAGCTAGAAGATGACCTTATCTTGGCAGGAAAGATAAGGAGAGATCTTAATAGAGGTAAACCCTCTTCATCTTTTGAATACTCACCCACCACCACCATTGACCCAATAGTACAAAAGCTAGCAAATGAATTGCTAGCCTTGAAAAGGCAAATGGAACAAGGTATGTCTTCTGCTCCTCTATATAAATATATACCAAGGAATACATTCCCCAATCAGCCATATCAAGGCAACACTGCCAGAAGCCAAGGGTAACCAAATCACTTTCCTCCCCCACAGAGGTACCTTATCCTTGAAGCACCTCTAACAAACTCAACAATTGGATATCTAGAAATAGAACATGTTTCTTATTTCCAACTTAAGTTCAAGCAAGAAAATGGCACTGATCTCTTCAGGGAGGATCTAGAAGAATCAGCTGGCGACTCCCATAATGGTTTCTTGAATTACCAGGATGAGCCTAAAAGTGAAGGTGAAGTAGTCAAAGAATCATACACAGTATTCACCTGGTCTAAGAATCAATCAGCCCAATGAGTTGATAAAGAAAAAATAGAGGAATGAACTCAACCTGCAATTCTAATTGCTAAGTGGGGAACCACTCTGCCTTTCTAGTCAAAGGACCCAGTGATTGCCAAGAAGGTTAGTACATCAAACATCTCTGCACCTTCTACTTTAACTTCAGAGATCAGTCCTCCCCCTCCCAAAATCCAAAAGTATGAACTCCCATCCTCTCTTTCAAGTCCATCTTAGTCATTTGACATGATTGATCATGTCAAGAAATCCAAAATTCAAAAGACTGAGTTTGAATCCTTGCAAGCCAATCCTGAGCAATTAAACATTGGTGGAGAACTAGGTGCAGACTTATCTAAGGCAAAGATTGTGGTTACCCAAATATTAGCCCCTATTGCTCAAATTATATTTGAGCCTTCAGGTAGGTGTAATTACTTCTTGACCACAGAGGATGCTCATATCCCAATTGATGAAAGTCTTATAGCTGGTAATCTAGGATTTCATCCAAATAAGACATCAAAAAAATTGGTAGGACATAGTACAAATCAAGAAGGATCTTCCATCTCCGATGAAGAGATGTCTGATACAAGATCAACTTCTGATGATGCCTGGATCCTAGAATCCAATGGCTACAATTCTTCCATAGCTGGATGTGGATCTCTATTGCTCGAATTGAAAACTACTCAAGGTGAAGAGGTCAAACTCCTTCACACCAAAGGAGATGCTGAGTTGATGGTTTGTTAGGGGTCCGATGATGACAATCAAAGCATCTGCTAGACTGGACTAGTAGAATAGCAATCTATGGTGGTGGACCATACTATTGTATTCCAAAGTTAGCAAAAGGAACTCTTCATAGGAAGAGTAAGGAGTTATGGTTTTCAGTTTGAAGACCACGTCCTGCCATGGAGCAAGAAGAAGAAAAGGCCAAGAGGAAGACACAAAAAATTGGTTTCCTGGTGAAGAGTTCCATTTACCTATCACTATTTCTAGGGACAAAATGGTTTCTTGCTAGTTTATCAAAATGGCACACCATTTTCACTGTCTCATAATTGGTAGCATCTGAAGCACTTCAAATCTTGAGGCATCAGATAAGATCATCTATACATATGTATATTTGTATAGTCTTTAGTTCTATTTTGTGCTTTTTATTTTCATTTTTTGGAGCCTTTATTTTTGGGTAGCATGACTCCATAGCCCAATGGCACACTTTAAGACACTAGAGATTCTAGTTTCTACTCCCCTCAACTATTCCAAGTTCTCATCTGAAGGAAGTTCCCCAACTGGAGCTAGTTGTTGTCCCCCAAAAATATCACTCATTTTTGGGACAACATTTGAACTATTTTGGTCCTATAGACCAAAATCCTCTCTTCCCCTTTCAAAAATTATTTTGAGCATTCAGAGTCTTCATTTTTCAAAGCTTTCTTAGAAATATACGGACTCTACAGGCTTGAATCTACGGACTCTGTAGGAAGAAATCTACAGACTCTATAGGCTTAAAACTACAGACTCTGTAGGCTCATTTCTATGGACTCTTTCAAGGCTTGAGAGAAAACTTAGAGAAAACTATGAACTCAGTTCTATGGAATTCATAGGTTGATTTCTATGAACTTTGTAAGAAAGAACAAGTTTCCAACACTTGGTCATTTTTAGTATTGTTTCAATGGCTTGGTTTAACCAAAAGAGTTCATCGGCAAGCTTCTAAGCAAGGATTAAACCATTGAACCATTGAACCTTGAACTCTTTTGGTTCAAGGGTTTAATGGGTTCAAGGTTCAATGTCGTCAACAACAGTTGGCACTTCGGTAAAGGTTTAACAAGTTTAACTGCTTCTAGGTTCAACGGCTTCAAAACACTTACAAAGAGAAGAAGGCTTGAACCATTAAACCATTGAACCATTGAACCACTTTGGTTCAATGGTTTAATAGGTTCAACGACCAAATGGTTCAATGTGTTTGGTTTAAAAATATCAAAAGGACTTAGCCAAATAAAAAGAATGAACCGATTGAACTATTGAACCTTGAACCAAAAGGTTCAATGAGTTCATAGGTTCAAAGGTTCAACCAGTGTGATGAATATCAAAGAGCTTTAAAAGAACAAGGAAGTGATGGGCAGAGAAAAAAACCAATGAACCCATTGAACCTTGAACTGAAAGAGTTCAAAGTTTAATGGTTCACAGGTTCAAGCAGTTCAAAGGCAGCCTCAAGCAAAGAGAGAAGCAACATGGATGATTCCAAAGGCAAGTTCAAATGAAAGTGATGGTTCAACCAAGGAGTAGGAAAGCAATTGAACCAATAAAGTGATTGAACCAATAAAGTGATTGAAGCAAGAAATTGATTAAACTAAGGATCTAAGAAGGCCACCTAAATTCTTGAAACAGTCAACCAATGACATCCCCATAGACGTCAAATTTAAGGTAAGGGAATATTTGTTGAAATTCAAATAAAGCATAAAACTTGAAGGAAGAACCAAGTGACTGGCTGAAAAGATATCCTGATAGCTCAAATCATAGTAGGAAGAGACAAAGATAGAAAAGACAAAAGTGGAAAGAGTGAAAAGCCTAAAATATCTATAGAAAAGTTATTCCAGTAGATGGAACAGTCTGCAAAGTAGATTTTTGAGCTGGCAAACATCAAAGGCACGACCTGTGAGTCTCCTTTGGAGTAAAGACAAAATGGACAGCTACACAGATGTTAGAGGGGATAGACCAGCTGATCTAGACCTAGGAAAAGACATATTAGATGAATAGACATGCCATAGTTAAGGCAATGCACTTTTCTAGGCATGGTCCCTCTAGGCAGAACTGAAGGTGCATTGAAGGCATTGATTGCAGCATGGGCCATCCCATGGGATAGACTGCCAAGCCTTGCTTGGTGACTATATATTGTAATCTCTTTTATTGTTTTAAGGAGATCTTCCCCTTACCAAAAGTGAAACTCTACCCAAATTGAAAGGCATTACTGAGACTTTGAGCTCAGAATGTAATTCATATTTCTTTGATTGAATGAGAAAGCAAGTTACTTGCAAACTTTATGCTATTATATCTTGTGCTACTTTAAGAGATTGTTCTTATGTATGTCTTCTGAAAGCATTCTTATTTATTTGATTTAACAAGCAATACTAGTGGAAGTGATAAGGAAGGTGTCCTGAAGCCAACTACTTTTAGATTTTGTGCTATCATAGTTGTCTTCAATGTGTGTTTTTCTTTTATGTTTCTATGTAAAGGACCATAGGATGACTTTGTGCCCCCATTGTTCTTTGTATTTCACTCTTGGGCAGTCGAGGTGGAGACTTTATGCTACATTTTAGGCTGTTGGTTACTCTACACCTTTGGTTACCAGTTATTTACTAGAAAGATTCCTATTGTTTGCAAGAAAAAGTAATTTTAAAAGAAGAGAAGTGCCTTCTATCATTTCACCAAGATTTCTACTATCCAGGAAGGGATCTGGCTCTTGGCTGAACGTTACTTCTAAAAGAAGAGAAGTATTTTCACCAATCACCCAAGATTTCTCCTCTTTTTGTTAGCATCATCTCTGAAAGAAGAGAGATGGATAGTTTCTCCTACCCCCATGTCTTACTTTCTACTTATATGTATAGTATATAGCCTCTATATATTTAATAGGGAACCTCCCCTTGATGAGAGGAGAGATTTGTCTCTGGTTGATTTAGTAAAGTTGCACACCTGGGTGACCAATCTTCCTATGTTGTGGTGATAAGAACTATTTTGGTCGCCAGTTAGTTGGCCGACAAAATATTCACCCAATAGGTCGTATAAGAAGTCAACCATTGGTACACATGCTCAGGTAGTTCATAAAATAATACCTCATTCAAAGCATCATATAGGTTGTTTTTAACCCACTTTCTTAGTTTTTTTTCCTTTATAGAATGGATACTTTAGTGCAATGTTGTCTTCCACCTGTTACAGCCAGTGCTCAATGTTCTGAAAGGAGAATTGAAACATTATTCTATCACATCATTACAACATCAAAATTTAACACATGTCCTACCAATAGAACCAAAATGTTGTAGTTTAATTGGGGTCTTAATTCATTTATTCATGGGGTTAAGTGCTCACTCAGCTATCTGAGTTAATTCTAAACTTATTACCACTAGGCATAAACATAATATAACCTTGTATCACTCAACTATGTTGTCATTAATTCACATAAGGCACAAGCCTTATGCACTCACCTAAAGAATAGAAGAGAAAGAACCAAGGCCTGTGATGGGCTAGTTATGCCATTGTGTAACTCATTTTTCATAAGACTTGTTCATTGCAATAATGACATTGGTACATTCCTTGGTATAAGTTATTTTTGGGCTAGGTTGATGGTCTATAGGTGTAGAGCCTTTTTGTGCAACTACTTCTAGTCATAAGGGAACAAACCTATATTAGGTTGGTTATATTATCTCAAGGGTGTAATCCTTTGTGTTACTAAGCTTAAAATCATTTAGTGCTTTTCAAGGTCAATGAAATTCCTTAGATTAAGTTCATACCAGGCATGTGCTTCATGAAGGGATATCATTATTGGGTGTGGGTTCTTATCTACACTTAGGCTATTTTACCAAGTATGCTAACATTATCTTTTACACAAGGATGCCATTAAAAACTTAGTCTAGATCTTTGCTAAACTTAACCTTTATATATTGAAGTTATACCATCATAAATATAATATTTATTTCACATTCAAAAGACATTAACTAGAGGCATAACTAAATTGAGCTCAAATAGATGTAACACCATTATTTATTAAGCAAATTCCAAATAAATAGAATACATGATAATATAACTAGATCAAATACTTAGCTAAAGTTACTAATGGCCCAAAGGATCATAGATGATCTTGGTCACTACAATATGAATCCTATAAGGTATCCATGCTATACTTAACACTAATGGTAGCTCTATCAATCTAGTTTGATTTCTCTAGAGCTTCACTACATCAACTCCTCTCTCTCTCTACTTACTAGATCAATCTCAAATTTATAACCTATAAGAGCATCTTTATGCTAGGGAAAGAGCACATGCTAGGTGCTGAGTTAGAGCCTTGGTTGATCATTCCATAAAATCCATCACCTTGAACCCTTTATATTATGATCACCATGTGCAACCACTCAAGAAGATGTCCTAAAAAATTGGGCACCAATTAACCACTTTTTAGCTGGCACTAGGTCAATGATGATTCCTCTAGCTAGTGTAAAAAATATCAAAATGGTAATCATACCAAGTGATTGCCTTAAACTAATATGTCTGCTAAGTTGGCATGAATCCATGCTCAAAAAAAATAAGGTCCCAACAATTATTACTATGATCGATTACTTTACCAAATGGATCAAAGCTGATATAACACCTAGCTATGGTATGAAGAACGTATTAAAGTTTTTGTACATGAAAATTATTATAAGGTTTTGATTCACCATCAATCTCATTAGTGATCGATGGGAACACTTCCTGAATAATACCATCAAATCCCTTACTAAATAATTCATGATTTCTCTTCATAAAAGTATTGCATACCATCAACAAGATAATGGCCAAGCTAAGGTTTCTAACAAAGTGTTGGGAAAAATGTTGACAAAGATCTATGATTTCAAGAGAAATTATTGGGAAGATATTTTTATCATAATTCTTTGGGCATATCACACACACTATAAGAGGGTTATATGTTTTATTCCATTCCATTTTGTCTATGGGCTTGAAGCAGTTATGCCAATGGAATTTTTGGTACCCAATCTATGTATTACAATGGTCATGAGGCTAGGGGATCATGAGTCTCTCACCAATATGATTCTCAAATTAAATAGGATGGATGAATATCAATGTAGAGCATCTTGGATGTATCAAGTTCATAAGTAAATATAGAAAGCATGGCATGATAAGAATCTGCATCATAAGGAATTTCATAAAGATCAACTAGTTTTATTATATGATAGTCATTTTAGAGCATTTATAAGAAAATTATAAATTAGATGGAAAGGGCCTTACATTATACATGAAATATCATAGCAAGGAACCATTATTTTGAGAGATCTATAGGGAACTATTTTTCCAGGGTAGGTGAATAGTTGTAGGCTTAAGCCCTACCACCGATAGTCTTAATTGATATCTTTCAATTAAATGAGTGGGTACTGAATAAAATTGAGTAGATTAATATTTCCCATTTATATATGTTTTCTTGTGTGTTTATTTTTCTATGTGTGTGTATGTTTATAGATGATCTCTTTAGTATCTCTTGGGAACCATAATAACAAGTATAGCATGCACCAACCATGTGCAAAAGAATTTAGGTGTACCATCATGCATGTTAGTAAGATCAAAATAAAGTAATTAAGTCTAGGGAATGTATAGTTAAGTCACATCAACTAAGATATTTCTCATATAATGATCATCCCCAAGAAATTAATGCTAGATCTAAGGTTTGATTGATCTAATCTTCAACAAATCAATGGCCAATCAACATTATCCACTTGTACTCTAGTATGGATAGCAAAGAACATAATGGTGTATCTCCACACATGTGTTAATGACTAACTAACTTAATTACTAGATTGGATGATATTGACCACATCAACATTTACATTTATTTCAAATGGACAACTCAGTGTGACATTTACACAAAAACCAATAGGCATGAAATCTATAAAGGCATAATATTGTGAACCAAGCTTGAATTTCATCCTTGAAAATATTTTCATGAGATGAAATTTCAAATATCTAAGCTAATTTTACTACACAAAAGAGCCAAAATATTTTTTATTTCATCACTCAGTAAGCATGGATCCTTCACAACTCATTAAGGGTTTGATAGATGCTCAAAAAGAAGTAATGGGCATCAGTTTAGCACTTTGGAAGATAAAATTCACTGACTCAAAGCCATTTTATTTCCTTTAAGAGATAAAGTGGAAACTATTTCAACCAGATCCTATCCATGTTGTATAATCATTGGCTCTTGCATTCCCTTACTAATTCCATGATATAGACATTGAACATCTACTTCACATGCTCACTTTTGGTGACTTGGTGGAGATTTTACAAGTCTTGTTTGGCCACCATAATGATGGAAACATCTAAATTGGCCTTGATACCAAGATCATCATCAATATAAAAGAAATGGCCTAAGTTTTGGGCATGTCTGCATGAGGAGATTATCATACCCCAGACATGATAAGAATGCCTCCTATCCTTCAGGAGGTTAGAGACTTATATGTTTATAGATCTAGAGGGATCCCATTTGAATAAATTCATGATGAACCAATGTGCATCTTGATATAATGTATTACACAAAGGTTCTAGAAGACTACCAAGTTTGTAAAGAAAATTCCAAAAGGAGTCATGGACATTACACACTACATGATCCACCATAATGAGTAGTTTAATTGCTTTGAATATGATGTCTAGGAGTTGTTGACAAACATTAACAAGTGTTATCTATCTTCCAAGTAGACATTTTAGTACCATTTTATCATATTTTTGTTGTGCTTCACCTAATGGAAGTACACTAAGGGAGAAGTAGACCCTGACATAGACTATTGTCTAGTGAAACAATTTTTCAACCTAATATGGACAACTGAGCACATTGCCCTAGCTTATAAGGGTAAATTCAAAACATGATGGGAAGATTGCCTAGATATATTTACCACACATTTTTAGGTGCCATCAGATGTCATGTAATACTTGTGACAACATGTTTTTGTCACATTATTACCAAAATGCATGTTCATCCATATTCATGAGTTTTTGAGGTTGCCATTTAGACCTCTAGCATTATTGCTTACCATGGCCATGGCACAAGTCAAATTTGTCAAGTAGAAAGCTTATGTATCTAGGTGTGTGATACCACTCCAAGCTATACCACCTATCACAGCAATCCATATAGTACCATAATAATAAAAATCCACCACTTTACATCTATATAAAGGAATTTGCAAGCTCTCCACCAAGCAACAATCAATGTCTCCCCCATTGAAGTACAATATAAGGAGCACTACAACCTAGTTAGATGATCCTAAGGTGCCCTAAATATCAATCTCATACAACCTACTATAGATAGGCACAAATGAATAAAAAGTCTACTAGGTAATGGTTATTGATATGGCCAAAGATTTCTATGATAGGGAGGAAGAGAAGGAATTATTCTTTTAGAAGGTAGTGTGCATGGTCCAAGTGTCTAATAAGTTTCCTCTAAGTCTATGGGTGGAACTACCATCATTCCCTGCATCCATCATGGTTGACATTATGCGAGAAGAAGCTGAGAAATTATAGTGAAGGGTTGAACTCTTCTAGTAAAAACCTTCTATCACCTTTGTAGTTGTAAATGTATTTGTGCCACTCCTAGAAAGTGCACAAGATTCCCTAGTGTGTAGACCATAAAATAGGCATGAGGATAAGGTCTCACCTACCCTCAAAGAATGCAAATTCAACCGAACAACCATGTTTTAGGAAGTGTATCCTTCTCCATTTTCTACTTTACCACCACCCAAACATAGGTTGGTTACCTTCGGATGTAAGAAATCGCATGTTTTTATCTCCATGGTCTATTTAAGTAGTTCACTACCTTTAAAACAAGCCTAGAAGATTGAAGATCTCACACTAGAGTAACCTATAGTAGAAGAACAAAAATATTCATGGGAGGCATCAACTCACACACCACAAAGAGCAAGCTCAACAAGCAAGTCAATAAGATAAATAAATAAAGGCCACATAAAAGGCCCAAGATATAGAGGCTAACTATATAAGGCTCTCAATGTGGCCAAGAAGGTACAAGAAGCAAATAAGAAATAAGATGTAGAGGTATAGGTAAATTAGGCCATGGAATATGTCATTCATGCATAGTAGTAAGCTAAGAAAGCTAAAAAGAATAAGAAAGAAGAATAATATGAAGCCATACATAAATAAAAGGCCCAATTGTAGCCACAACAAGCAAGTACAACCAAGGCAAAATCATAGACATAGGCTATGGCTTAATAAGCCAAAGCTACTATGTTGGAGGAACAAAACAAAGAATAAGAACATGTGCAGAAGCTGTAGGAGGAAGAACATGCAAAAAATAAAGTTATGCATGATGATATTAATAAAAAAGTAGAGGAGGATGTCAAAATAAAATAAGCCAAAAACATTGCATAGTAATTCAAGATTATAGTAGAGGCTATGGCTTAGGAACAAGAAGTGCTTGAGAAACAACAAGATGGATCCAAATAGATAGAGTAAGAAGAAGAACCATCTACAACTCCAATAGGTCTACCACAACTAGAGTTGCCCTTGGGAGGAGTCTGGCTATGGGACATCCAAATTATGGGTGCTTGGTGCACCACCTTCTCTCTTCTACTTACAACCATGCCTCAACCTGATCCCTCAATGAATACAAGCACATTGGTAGCATTCCCCCTCTAGAAGGAAGCATCATTGGATGTCTCTAGACTACCATTAAATAAATATCTAAAGGGCATGATAGCATTCTAGGAGTCCATTATGCAGAAGGTTGCCTCTCTAGAATAAAAAATGGACCAATCCAAGGTTTAGAATGTTGATTTCAAGGCTTACCTACATAAAGTTTCCAAATTAATACAAGATACCTATCTTTAATTGGTTACTCAAGTGATTGGGGACCAAGCCATGTATGATAAATGCAGACTTAAGACTTTTATCTCTAAGTTAATGAAGGACTAATGCACAGCATAGAAAATCTATACATTTGGAACATTGGGGTAGGATGTTAATATCAAGGCTATGACTCTCATCACTCTACTAGAGGAATATCAAGGCATGTTAGACACTACTATACTTAAATCATAATAAGTCACACACAACTTTCTATATTGGAAGTAACAACTAGATACTTCTTTAGTCATTTCCAATGCAGACTTTACAAAGGCCACCACTACCAAAGCAACCATGATCAGCCATAGTACTATTATAGAGGAAAAGGATGGATCACTCTAAGGGTCTCTCAATACTAGGGATAATGTGCATGACAACCTCATCAACTAGTAGATGTAGATTTTGTGTAGTTCTTTCATTAAACTCCAAGTTCAATGACACAAAGATAAGATGGAGCAATTGAGTAGTAAGATTCAAATAAGGGTCACTAACACCAAGGTATCCTTGAGCATAAATAATGATGTGTATCTTAAGTATATCATTTTCTATCATGATCCATTATGCACTCTACTGTGGTTAATCCAAGAAGACTGACATGCTTATAAAACCAATCTAAATCTTTTTTCTAGTGAAGTTTCCCAAATTATCAACACACCTACATACAAGTTGCCTTTATAACTCTATTATATTATCACTTGGTATAAGGCTATGTATTCTAAGTCTAAGGAATCTTCTAGTTAGTCATAATCTATGTCTATGACACCATCATCAAGTTAAGTACTACATAGAGTATAAATTTTGAAAAAAATGTAGAAAATTTTGTATTGGGAATGATTTAGTAAGACAAGCAAGACTAGGTTGGTTGAAAACTCATAAAAGGTATCCACCTAGTTATGTCAGCCTATTGAAAACCCTTAAAGGGTGGTAGGTTGGTATGCTACTTATTTAAAAACTTGAAAGGATAGATAAGTAGTGTGCAAGAGGTGAAAATTAGAAACATGCCTTGAGCGATTATTATGACTCTTACTAGTCTAACCATTTATTCAACCTCTACTCACTTGTGCATTTTTGGAGATCCTATGATGTTGTCTCAGGATGAGACAACATTTTATGTCCAAGAAAGTGTTGGGAAAAAAATTTGGATTGTAAAGATGCATAGGATATTTATCTAATATTCATGTATTATTTACTCATTTTGTCAAGTATAAGTATATTTTATCCTATCTTCATGACTTGTAATAGGATATAATATGAATAGACTCCACTTTTGGCACCAATTATGAGAATAAGATGAAAAATAATAGATTGTAAACATCTATATATACTTTTGTTTATAAAAAGAAAGGAGTTCCACTTTTGAAGAGATCAATAAAGATTCATCTAGTTATGTTTCCTTGTGTGATTTCTTATTTTGTTCCTTACATGTGTTCTCATGTATAATGTTTGATTACTTTTTATCTAATTTAACTTGAATGATTTATTTATGTTTATGCAACACTAGTTGTTCTTATTTCTTACATAACACAAGATAATTAACATTTGCTATGTCTCTATTATCTAACCTCTTATACAAATACGATACATTATTTTTCACACTTAAAGTATATCCTAGATATCCACATCCTTAACATGTTATGATGCTTCAATAACCTTTGCTAACATTAAATAAAATACTTTTAATGAGATACCCTCTAGTCCCTCCTTTCTTGCAACTTTTCATGAAAATCTTTTGATTTTGTTTTCATTGGTTATAGGTGATCATTCATCACAATCTTAGTAGGGTTTTAAGATTTCATACCTAATTTAATATCCATGATGGCTCCTAAACATTATTGAATCCTTTATGATAGTGTATCAATGAGGTGGAATTGAGTGGATAGGTAGTGATAGATGATGGATGATGGGAAACATTGAATGGAGATGGAAATGGAGCTTTACAATGGTAAATGGTAGTGAGAGGATTGTGTAAAGGAATGAAACATAATGGAGGTGAAAATAACATGTGAAGTGTATGGAAAGACCATCTTTAAGGTTCTTAAGCAAGCATAATCACACCCTTAATAATATATAATAGTTTGGAGGCTCTTAAAGGAGGTATACATAGTGAAAAATAAACCTAGGATTCTACTAATAACCTTAACATTTGTTAAAATACGTTAACATATGATAAATTAAGATTATGAAAGTATTTTAAGATGATTGAGGGTGTGGTGAGCCATGAAATATTAAGTAAATTTTGAGGCACTTGAATGAAGGACATATGACATCAATGAAACCCTGCAAACAAAAATCCATCAAATCTTGATGTTTTTGGATGTTTCATGAACCATACAACCTTCCTTTATTTGATTGAAAACTATAGATTAGTAGTGTATGTTTTGATGATATCCATATAAAACTCACACATGTGTAAATAAGATAAATATTTTCATGTTAAGGTGGTTCATATTCTTGATAAGTTTAAAAAATTACATTTTTCTATCATGGTGCCAAAATGAGGAAAAATCTCAAAAAACTAGTTGCTTGCTTGAATAAAGAACATCTGAGTTCCTTAGCTTGTTAAGGATGGTTCATGAAGGAGAGAAAGATAAAATAATAACTAATTTCCAAATATGTAATATCTCTCATACCCCCTCTTCTGCCCAAAATTGTAGACCTTGATTTTCTCTCTCATGGTCATACCATCTACAAATTTGAAGGGCTCTCTTGATGTGCAAAGGAGCTAGGTAGATGAAGAGAACTAGTTTTGACCCTATATGAGATATTTTTTCCTTGAATATTATATGGAAATCTTTTAATTAATCCACCTTCAAGCTCATGATCTCTACTATATGGAAAATTTTGTACAAATTTGTACTCCCTGCATGAAACTCATGTTTGCATATTCTCCAAACTTAAATCCTTAAACTACCAATTTATGGAAAGATAATGAAAATCACGAGCCAAATGACATGTTAGAACAAGAATTAAGTCTTTTGAGATCTTAATAGGGGAAAATTTGGCACGTGGGAAATCTTGGAGGCCAAGACAATGCTTTAAAGTTGCACAAGGAGATATTTCCAATGCATGAAACATTTGACTTAAGGTAATGACATAAATATGAAGATGTTTAAGGATATTATGAGTGATTTAGTGAATTTTTGACTCCAAATTTATCATTTAAAGGCTAAAACCTCTCTTTTTAAGTAGTATACACATATCTTCACAAAGGAAATTTGCCACTGAATGTCATGAAAAGAACCTTATAGCTTCCTAAAAGTTATCCATGAGGATTTTATGTATCTTCACAACCTTTCAAAGCTTATAGATATCCCCATAACTTTAAAATACTAAATATGATAGTAAACTCATGATAAGTTGAATCTAAGATATGACCATGATAAAACATTAAAACCTAATCCCTTGACTTGATAGGCAATAAACATATGATAATTAAGTACCTCACATAAGGACTAGGAAAACTAGAAAATGAAAAGTTTTCAATTGTAGGGGGTGACATTTGGGCTTGATAGGCCAAATTGACAACACCTAGTCCAATAAAATATAATGAAAAAACTATGTAATGATAACTACTAAACCATAGTAGCTGATAAGATTTCTATTTTTATAAAATAAAATATAATAATAATGTGCCATATAAAAATAATAAACTGTACACAAAATAATGTCTCAATAAGTAATCATATTTGAATGTAATAGTAAATCAAACATATGTAATCATAGTTAACTTTAATGATACATCAAGCACATAAAAGTCATAAATCACTAATCTTAATACAATATCCATGTCTCTAGGTACTTATTATGTTATAAATGTAAAGTCTTATTAATGATGGATATGATGTTATACACATCAAAGTTACATGTTTTCAAGTGTCAAAAACCAAATATTTCATTACATTCTAAAATTATCATGATGGTGCACATACACCTAGGAGATAGAACTATATATGGGTTGAGCCCTCTTTAGAGTATTAGGACATAGGAAACACTTAGTCACTTATCCTGAAGTGGTTGAGGTTGTCTAACCCAACATGCTAACCCATTTTTAAAGGGTCATATTATATTCAAAATTTAAATTAGGGTTTTAAATGAAGGAGAATGAAAATAAATATTAGTGCATGGGATCAAAGGCAAGCTTGCACACAAGAGGCATCTATGGGTACATGCATAGTATTTATAGCTTATATAGACATAGATGGTCAAAAATTAAACTAAAAAAATCATTTCAATAGTAATATTTTCCATAAGGGTCTTATCATATTCGATAACATCAATGCAGGTCTAATCTCTTATTTTCTTATCTGAGTGATTACAAAGCATATATCGAGAATTTTTAGAGACAATTATGAAAAAAATGAGCATCAAGATATCAAAATAAGCTATCATCATCGCTCCCCTATTTTTTTTGTCAATTTATAAATTCAACATCAATATAACCTTTTAAATTTAGATTTATATGGTTATTGCCTATTTTACATAATTAGAATATTATCAGTTTTTCACTATTTTAGGATGCATTAATAAAAAATGAGTAAAACTCTTAGGAAATTTGGGATAAGTTAGGGATTATGTATCATAAAAATTTTCTATAAAAAAAATATTCACAAAAAATTATCCTCTCTATGGATGAATGATGGTGACTCTGTGATAGAGAATATCAATGCATTTAACACTATATAAGTCATTTACTTTCAATCAAGATTAAATGGATTGATAAGAAAAGTGTATTAATTTGTTGTGTTGTTTTAAAAAATCATGGTATAATATTTTTATGGATATTATGATTACTTTGTCTACATTAAATCTTGAGGATGTAGTCACAAATCCATTTTTTTGCCTAGGTAAAGACTTTTAACAAGAGTGTGAACCGGTCTAGGACATAATTGGGGCCCAAATCCCCAAGTGATTTATTAGACACTTATATACCACATGTATACTATATATAACCATATGTATACCATATATTACTACATATGATATCTAATAGGCTCATGAATAATACCAATAACCACAACCATCCCTAATAAATATCACTAATAACCATAATTGGCCTGAAGAGTACCAACAACGGCCATAAATGGCCTCATATACATTACTAATATTTGAACCTAAGTGGGGATTGAAACAATAAAACCACTTTACCAACTCACTCATATCTCATTTTCATGGTCACAAATCTATTATTAGAGAAGATAAGGTGAAAATCCATAAAGGACTAGTGAAAAAATGATGCCCTATTTATGAAAGATCTTTCCTAAGAAAGAAATAAAAACATGTTAGGGGACACACAATCAAAGTCAAAGGGTAAACCTAAATCTCTAGGAAGACCTAAGAGTAAATATTAGAACCATAGTGAAATTGGGTGATTTAATAAGTAAAGTATAAATGAAAAGGTTGAAAAGGGTAAGTCACCTAATGATGTCTCTGCCATAGAAACAATATCTATAATTGATAGCTTCAAGTACACATGCATGCCATGATATATGTTTGATTGAATTAGGTGCTTAATTTTATACCACTCCTCATAGGGAATGGTTTTTTAACATATAATATAGTAATGGAGGTGATGTACATACAAGATTAAAGCATGACGAAGAGTCAAGTTGATGTTCAAAGATGAAAGGGTTAAAACCTCCTTAGTATTTTGTACATTCAGGGTTTAACTAGAAATCTAATTTTTATATGTAAGATGAATGATTTGGGTGTGTGGGTAATATTTAACAAGGTTATATATAATATTATTCATGGATCCATGGCATTCAAAAGAGGAGTCCATAATAGAACAACATTCAAGATTGAGACAAACACTATAAGTGATAGGTGTAATAGTTTTGTTATTCTTTAGGTTAATAATTAATTATATTATCCCTTTCATTGCATTTAGAAGATATAATGATATAGAACTGTAGGATGGTACATATTGAATATAAATCCATTTGAGCATTACACACTAAAGGCATGGCTATGTAAACAGTATTTCTAAATTGTATAGCACCTTAGTCTTGTACATTTGGCAACTACATATCATAGATGTACCTTCAATTTATAAACCTTACTATTAGGAATAGAACCAAAAATTCATGAAAAACAATTTCATATAATCACAATAATATTAGATATAAACAAAGATGTAGAAATAATATAAAATAAACATGCAAAATAAGAAGATCAAATTTAATGTGGTTCACCCAATGTGGGTTACATCTACCAGGAAACACTTGCTCAAATTTTACTACAAGCCATAAGAGTAAAAACCACTCTCAGATCAATCTTCTCATAATTATAATGCATAAATATTGTTTGGAGTTGTGCTCAATAAACCCTCCTGAATTCAGACCTAAATTCACACGCTCTATTTTTCCTTTTCAAACCCTAGTTCTCATAATGTATTACCTATGAAATATCCATCAATACATAATATATCAACAAAGTGGTATTACAAAACAATGGGTACCAAAACCATGGGTAGGATCAATGCAAAATGGTTTCCCATTAAAAGGGGTCCAAAAAAAATTCTAGGGGCTACAGCCCCTGAACCCCCATTTGTCAGGGGCTGCCACCCCCAAACCCTAACTTTTTGAGGGCTACCACCCCTGAACCCTAGTGAAAATACATATAGAGTGTACAATACATTTAAAATGTATAGTATTTGAAAATACATTATAATTTATAAATAGGCTCCACAACACTTACCATTAATGAAAGGATCACATACATTATTTCTTTGTGCCAAATTTAATATCTCTTAGTCCAACTAATGTTATTTTGGTGACTAAGACCTTATATCATGATTAGAATGTTATAAAATTACTTATCATCTATCTTTGCATGTTTTGGACCTATGCCTATTTTATAATTCCCCAAACACTTGTGTCCCAATAAGACACCTACATGATGCAAGTTTCATACCCCAACATAAGTGTAATGTTCCCTAAATTCATTTAATTTTCAAATGAAATGTATTCCTATGGTTGACTTAAGTCTTTTAATGTGAGATATTCTCCAAAGGGATTGGTATAAATATAATATCAATACTCATTCATTCTTTACCTATAAAAATTATTACCTATTCATAAATCAACTTAATAAAAGCATTTAATCAAACACTCAAGTGAGAAAAGCCTCCCTATTTACTCTTATTTCCATATCAGCCATAGGGACAACACATCTATAGGTTTGAATTATTTAAGGAATATTCCATGGGCCACATTTACCAAGTTATAATCAAGATCATTGTTTTACTTATCACACATTACATGATATACACACAATCCAACATGTAGGGGAGAACTACATAATTTGTAGGCCCTCTTTAGAGTATTGGCTATGTAGGAAGTGATCATTGATAGAGGGTTATTTTGGGTAGCTTGATACTATGTGCCTACTAACCCCATTTTTTCATAATAAATATTAATATGAAGAACTAAGGTTTTTATATTTGACAAAGAGTGATGGTTCATGACCTAGATCTAAGTGTACTAGAGTGAAGGTAACATAGAACCTAGAAGCATCCATTTGATTGCATCTAGTTTTAATAGGTATTACATACTAGATACATGTATCCAAATCATATATAAATATAGATGCAATCATCCTAGGTCAATACAAGTGTCTATGGATCCATAGGTATAATTTATAGAATCAGGAAACTTATCTAGAATTCATATCCAGTTTACTTTCTTCCTATACCAAATCCAAATATGTATTAACATTAGACATAGCTAAGTATCTTTTTTCATTATCATTACCATATCTAGAATAGTTGTACTTTTTATTTTTATCATATCTTAGCATAATAAATTTAGTATATGTTAATTTGAGTTTGCAAATTAATTGGCCTTCTTTAGACATAGTTTACCATCCTCATGCTCTAGGCTATCTCTAACCCCTTTGACCCTAGATTCCCCAATCTAGATTTTAGGGTTAGACATTTGGTGAACCCGATCTATATGAATGAAAACCTTTATAATTCTTAGGGTTTTTAGTCATCTATGATTTCATATTAATGTACTTTTTTATTTCCTACTTATATTATTTTGCATGTAACCTGGGGTATCCCTAGATTAGGATGTATGCCTATTGAACACATTGAGATTCCCTTCATACCACCTAAGATGTTTTAAACTAATTAAGGGCATAATCCTATGGTCCATGATGATATAAATGTTGATAATTAAAAACATATTGATGAAGTTATCATAGAACAATATTATGATAATGAAAACCATGAGTCTAATGAAATTGATGAACATGAACAAATAGATCATGAGCAAGTACAATCAATTTCATTGTTTTATGAGTGTATTCATCAAAAACATGAATATTTTGAAGAAATCCTAAGAACCATAATATAAACTAAAAAATCAGAAATCATAGATGACTTATTACACATCGTTCGTGACCATGAAATGAAACTTATCTCATTGAACAAACTTAAATATGTATCAAACACACTAACTACATATATATCTATTACCAAGTTTATTATCAAGCCAAGTTATAAGGTTAAACCTCCTGAGTGTGAGAAGGAAACAACCACCATGGTTAATGTAGTGTCATAGAAACCTAATCTTCTTGTGTTATCCAATGCACCATAGAGATAATTTACATGCTTACCTGAACCTCTTACTTCATTACTCCCATGGCTTGTATAATATCACCTTATATCTCTCCCTCATCCTATATAGATTAATATGAGTAGACCTCTACCCAAAGGGTATGATGCAAATGTTTATTGTGACTATCACCAAGGCCTTGGGCATTATACGAACATATGTTTTACCATGAATCATAATATCCAAGACCTCATTAATGACCAAAATATTACATTTAAGGATCCTCCGAAGTAATTAGGTTCACAACCTAGTGATCACCAGAAGAAGAAAATATTTAATATTCTTTTTCAAGACCATTCTAAGAATAATTCATAAGTGAAAATGGCATATAATTCACATCCTCTTCCATCACATTATGGACACCCATTAGATGGGATTATTGGTACTTATACACAACATACACCTCATATGGTTTAGATACCCTTCATTACTTTCGATGACAGTGAAATTAGGGATGATGACTCAAATCTTCATTCCTTCTTTATTTGAGCATACTTTGAGCACCAACCTATACATAGTGTAATGATTGATAATGGTGCAAACAAGAATGTTTGTACCATGACATTACTTACATATTTTGGTTATACAAATCATGATTTACATCCTTAGACTAGATCAGTTAGAGAATTTGATGGGACCTTACAACATGTTTTTGGTAAGATTGACTTACCTTTATAGGTGGGTACCACACATGTGGTTACTCCCTTATTAATTATACCTTACATTATTGTAATTGATATGTTATTGGGATGACCTTGGATACATACACTTAAATTAGTACCTTATACTATGTATGGGTGTGTTAAATACATTCATACCAATTAGTTAGTTACAATTCTTAGCATTCCATATGAACATATTTTTGAGTAACTTAAATGTATACCCAAGCAATTAATTATCAAACCTACTATTAACACTCCAATCTACACTCTTTGAATGAGCTAGTATATTTTTCTTCAAGCTTGGACTAATATGGGATTAGTCTAAAGGTTTTGGGTGACCTATAGTAAGACCAAACCTGTAGTTTATGGGTTAGTTACCCTAGTGCATCAATTTAATCTATCCTCCAAGGACCTATTGATATTGGGGTGAAAAGAGATAGAATGAAAACATGAAAATAAAACCTAATCTAAGGGTGGTGATGAACCAATATTCACTTATCCTCTCTTGACTGATATTTAAACACACTTTGTGAATCCAATGAAAGACTAGTGACTAAATAGGCCTCTTGAAACATCCTAAACATAGTTTTTTCATGTGGAGATTATGTGTAAGGTATGTAGCTTAAAGGAAATATAAATAAGGTCTATTTGAGACACTACCAACCATATCACTCTTTAATACAACTACCACACTCTTAATACTTCACATGGCCAACATAGGATGACATTACAATAGTAAGGTGAGGAGGACCTAAAAAGGGAAAAAAACTTGACATTTTATGTAAATCAACAACCATACACACTAATGCTAATAATAAGTCTACAAATATTCCTTTTCTCTATTAATTCTCAAGGTTTGAGATATAATTTTGCAAAGTTTTACTACACCCAGCTAAGGGATGAGAAGAAAGGCATCAAGGCCTAATATATAAAAATTTTATAAAGAGAAAGGAAGTAATCTTTCCATAGAAGTGGAATTAATATTCCATAATTGTCATCATCCACTCACTCAATAGTTATAGCAATACTTCACACTACACCATGCATTGTTTGGGCTGACTAGTGCCTTGAATGAGCACCTTGAAGCATTGGAGTATATTTTTAGCAAGATATGACCCATTAAGATCCCATGCACACAATAATTATTCAATTTCATATAATTTCATTATTTACCAAGCATTGAAAGAGGTCCAATTAGGCCTTCTCCATAAGGCATTAAGTAGTTGTGCTTTGACTGCATATTGGCCATGTTCAATAAAGTACCAAAATCCTTCATAATGGCCATGGACATGAAGTTTTCTCACCTAAAGGATAATTTAAATATTTATTATGATATAACATAAAATCAATGTTAGTTTTATATTCCCATAAGCATCTTCATTTTATTGGCTATGTAGACTTATGAACAAAGAGCTTAGTCTCTTGCTCATTCACTATTTCAAGAGTCATGAGAATTGAACTAGACCTTAATTTTTTATGAGTGGGATTGATTTAAACCTATAACAATATTATAATTCAATACTTTTGACCTCCTAACTTCCAAGACTTGTAATCCTACCCTTCTTAGATGACTAGACCATCTTCACTAGCTTCTACAAACTAGATGTATGGTAAGGATTTGTAGAAGAATTTATAGTCATATATTTAGAAATTTTATGATTTGAGAGGAATAAAAAAGTCTTAGACCACCCATTATAATAATTAAAAACTTTTGACCAAGTATTTTACTTTATCTCCTACTCAAAACCTTATAAACTTGTAGTTTTTAGAGGTGTTCATATATTGTCTATATAGACAAGTACCCTATCAGAAGCCTTACCTGAGTGGACTATATCACCCAAGTGTTTTACAAGTAATTTCAATGCCTTTTGATGAATTTTATCTAAAATATTTCCATTTATTTCCTTATTATGGTTTTAGAGAGGTTTAAGAGGGTATTGGACTCTTAACAATGGTTCATAGAGGTTAGGGCCTTAACCTCTAACCCAATGCCACTAATATCTTGTGGACAAATCCCCCCACCTCTATTAAAGTTATAATCTTCCCATGCATAAGTTTTGTATAGTTGTGAGATTTTCAATTTTCCTCTTGGGTGGGAAATATGCATTTTGGGTAGTCTCTAGGTGTCTTCAGGCTAAAATGATAAGTTGTAGCATATTCCCTATAAACCAAAGTAACCTACACATCTAAAAAAACATAATGATCATTCCCATGAAGGTTTGATATGTCCTCTAATTCCATTTTATCCTATAATATAACATCTATGTAGCATTATCTCAATAAAGATGCTAGATCAATAGGTATAAGTGTAAGGTTTCTAAGCTCTGATCTTAAGCTAAAGTTATAAGGTACCTAGCCACTTTATCTATCATGGAAATCAAATCTAAGATCCCTTAGAGTGTATGTGTTGGCTTGAAAGAGACATATACCTCTTTTTTCATGAATATAGTCCCTCACTTAGATACCTAATCATGTCTATAAGAGTTATCGGGCATGGAGGCCCCATAAGGTGGCTAATGTGAGATCATTTGATAACTTTGGGACCCTCTCTCTCTCCTTAGGAAATTATGGTGTATGCAAATATTTCTAACTCCTTACTTATAGGCTTAAAATAGCTTTATTGATCTAGATCTATATAGTATATCCCATGCATGTGCTAAATAATAGGTCATTTAAGTTATTAGAAGACTTGGGGAAACCATTAGGACCATTTCATATCTTTATTACTCCATTTTAATGCATTTTGAGGTGTAATTCTACCACCAGGTCTAAACTAAGGTTTAAGAAGGGTTTTGGAGGTCCACCATCTTAACAATGGTTTATAAAAAACTAAGCTCCAAACCAAAACCTTTTATCATGGATTTATATACCATTGACACCTTCATCTTTCCTCAATATCTTACGGTCCCACACAAATTATGTGTGGAGATATGAGTAGAGGATGGTGTGTTTCAAGCTCCCTATTAGGCAGTCTGTACAGGTTATCTTATTAGCATTCATTCATAGATCTGGGGGCCCCAACCCCACTCACTCCTTTATGGATTTTGAGTCTATAGGAGTGTTAAATTTTCCTTAAGAGACCTAGGCTTGGGTCCCTTTATGGTGAAAGGTATGAGTGTTTGAAAGTGAAACTCAACCTATTTACTTAAGAAATGGAGCTTGAGAGGGAGCTAAAACCCAAAATAACTATCTTAATTAATTCATCTACCTCAAAAACTTAATTTAGGGTCTAAAACATCTTCACATATTTCATGTTGAACTGAGTCTACCTAGAGGTTAGTAATTGTCTTTGAAGTGGATATTGGGTCTTGAGACCTAGATGAGCCTTTAGGCCTTAAAGTACTCAGACCAAGTGTTGTAAACCCTACCTACATATATGTATATCTATATCTCTAAGGTTATCATATCATCTTTCCTAGTATAACATCTATCTTGTTTGCATGTCCTTCTTTTCCCAGACCATCTCATCATCCCTACTCTCTCTCTTAAGCTTGCATTGGCTACATTGTCCTATATATGAGACTGAATAAATTGATACTATAACTTGAGAAATCCCCTCTTCTCATAATAAGGGTGGTATTAGGGTTTAAACATCATGTTTTATATCTTAACAATAGCCTTGAGCATACACAGTTAGATTCCTCTTTCATATGTTTTAGGCATGGCCATTTGATCTAGTCATTTACTCTAGGTTGACTTAGCAGGGCTAGTTGGTTGTATGTGATTTCATCATTCTATGTAGTCAATAGTTTAGACCATATTTTCAATCCTTGGTACCATAATATTCATGCCTTGACCACCTTCTTAGTTTGAGTTCCCTCATCATGTGCATATAGTTTCTTATGTTTGAGGTTGAGGGTATAGACCATCAACAGTACTATGAGTACTAAGTCATGCATATTGACTATCTATAGGTCTATTGAAAATACCCCTAAGTTCTAAAAGAGACTTCATTTTCATTCTTGATGTCCCTATGTACTTTATTATTCTCAATTCTATCCCCTCAAGACATACATTTGCTCGGTCATACCCCTTTCTTATGCTCAAGGATCATCTATACATGATGACTTTGAAGGACTTATGCAAGGTAGATCTAAGTCATTTCCTATAGGTGGTGATTTTATTTCTCAATGGGTTTTATAGTTGTATGGGTTCATTTTTCCTAGCCTTGATGACACTTGACAACCCTATGGAGTAGTTAGACCTAGTTTCAATACATTGGTCTTGAATAGAGGGTAGTGACCTATGGGTGGTGATGGTGAGGTCATATGAAGTTTTAAAAAAGTGGAATGCAGGGTTTATAACTAAGGTGAATTAATAGTGCCAAGGTTCTAAATTTTAGAGGCTCTTTGAGGGCTTAGACTTAACTATGGACTCTCACCCCAAATGACCTAGAAGGAATCTAGGCATCCCCATGCATATATCTAATAAGACATAACACTTTTAGGTCATCAATGAGGCATACATAGTGACAATGGAAACCTAGGACTTTCTAAAAAACCTTATTTTTTTATAAATAACCTTAAAATCTACTAAATAAGACTATGAAGGCATTTGAGAGGTAAATCATGTTCTCTTAGCTTGTGAGGACTAGTATAAAGTTTTGTTTAGCCTAAACGAAGGGGATTCTCATAATGACAGTATTTACTTTCCATTTATATTGTATCTTGATGGCATCTAATAGCCATTCTCTTCAAGCACATTGTCTTTCCTTGCAATGGAACCCAGACATGTAGGTAGTTTTCACTTGGAGGCACCATTTGAGAGATTTTAAGGTCTATAACATTCAACATGAACTAAAGAGGCATGAATAACTTTAAGACACCATTATTGAACCTTGAAACTCTATTCACCTTCAGATGTATGCATTGAACAATCTTTCCCACTAATGAAACTTGCTAAAAACCTATAGACAATGTTAGATTAGACATTTCTCACTCCTATATGTTCACACATGTGAAGCAGAGGTTGAGGGTGCCATGAAATGTCTCAAAAAAATTATAGAAAACATGAATAATCACTAGTTTTATTAAACAAACCAAAAACTCAATGAAACCATTCTCCTTCTTTTGCCCTTTGAAAATGAAGATGATGACTAGGTTACCTAGCTTCGTTGAGTTTGTTCATATAGCTTAGAATATTAAACATGAAACCAATGCTCATGATTGGAATGTCATCAAGTCTACTTTCTTTGGCCAAGATCTTGGAACCTCTCTCTCCTTGGTATGGATTGAGCACAAACTTGAAGTGATATCCATGTCTACCAAATTTATTAGTGGAGGAAGTGCACCATTTTTTAGCTCTTTGGGCCCTAAAATACTTGGATTTATTCATCATAGGCCTGAGTTGATCTCCCCTTATAGACCCCTAATTCCACCTGAGCAAATTCATATTTTATAGATCCATACCACTCAAAAAGCTCATATAATCTATAATTTTTTGGTGTTTTCTCATGTTTCAAACCATAAATCACTATTGACAAGTAGGAAGATGGAAAAATAGGGGTCATATAATGTTTTAAAGTTCATGGTATGACTTGGGGAGTTGAAGAGACACATTTTCACATATGTGGGGTCTATTTAGTGGTAATTAGAGGTGTTGACTTGTGAAAAGGACCTCATTATTACATGAAATGATTGGTTATGGTAATGTGGTGCTTATGGGGTCTTTTATGGCATGTTTGATGTCTTTAGTGGATTTTTAAGGTCAAAAATTATCATTTAAGGGTCAAATACTCCACTTTTTAGATAATATATGGAACTTCAAGGGGAGATTTCAAATGAATATCATTTTAACACTTATTAAAAGACCTAAAAACCTTATAAATACTCAATTTGGGTTATCATGTACCTTCACAACATTCTTAAAACTTGTAATCAAGCCATACCTTGCACATCTTGAATACACTAGAAAGATTCATGATGTATCATCAATTTCAACATTCAATCACCTCTAAAATGGCATATTTGGATTGTTGAGATAACATCAAATCCTGTTATGGACCTTCACATATGTTTGAAGATAGGTAGGAAACTTGACACAAGTTTAAATATGGAATAAGGGAAATCACCGTGACATTTTATGACATGACAAGACATTAGACATATTGTCCTTGACATGACAACTAGTCATTTCCTGTGAACTATCCTAACCCCTTAAAGACAAAATAAAGTTGACTAAAAGTGATAATTTTGGATTATTATTCATGGTTTTACTCCTTTCTAGGCCTAAGGGTATAAATTATTTAACATTTATGGTGACTTAGCTAACTTGACCTGTTTGTTAGTCAAGAGAACCCATTATATCTTTGCTTATCACTCACGATTAGATGAGGACCATTGACTGCACTTTGACTCTGCCTAATACCTTGAAAACCTTAAGGAATAAAACAAACACAAAAAGACACAAAATAAGATACAATTAAATAATGACACATAGTAACAAGCAACTATAACAAATAAACAACTAACAAGCATGTACATCAGCTCTTAAAGGAAAAAACTAGCTACTATGTATAAGAGAGTTTGGTGATTTTAATAGAAATACTTGAGGAACATCCCATTGAAAAGTATAAGGAGTTCCTTACCACTCAATATAGGAAGGAATTTCTCTCCTTATAGTTGGTAATGATTTATGTACCACTCCAAATACTATTACATTTTGAATGTTTACCTAGCTTGGCATGATCCTCATCCCACTTAAGTAAAATGTTACCTTGTTGGAAGGTATTTGATGAGGATTTATTTTCAGATTATCTTTTCACTTGGTCTTAGTTAGACAAAATGGCATGCATGTCAACCTATATTATCTCTTCTAACTCCCTCAATTCATTCATTCTCACTTTCATTGCATCACTCTCCATGAGTTCAAACTGGCACGCAAGTTCCAAAGCTAGTAATTCAAGGGAAATGGGTATTTTTCATTATTTTCCATAAACAAGGAGATAATGTGAGTAACTATTAGAATTGTTGATATTAATCCTATCTAACCATAATTTATTTCTTAACTTGGTGTGCCACTCCTTTTGGTTGTCCTTCATTATCCTTTTTATGATCCTAATCAAGTTCTTATTGGTGGACGCTACTAATCCATTTCCCTATAGATAATAGTTGTATGAATACTTTAGCTTTATACCATGATTAAGGGCCCAATCACACACCTTTTCACTACTAAATTTCAATGCATTATTTGATATAATGTTGAAAGGGACCCCAAATCTAGAAACTAGGAGTCATAGAACTCCAAAATTGAGTTCTTATTTACCTCCTTGAGTATAGTTTCCTCCACCCACCTAGCAAAGTAATTATTAGTTATTAAAACCCTATTATGTCTAGCACTAGATGTGGGTGAATCATACATATGAATTTTAAGACCCATTGCATGAAGGGCTGCTCAATTTGAATGGGTTTTAGAGGCAAAATAGATAGTCTTTACTTGCCAATAAACATAGCACATTTGGGACACCTCCTAACCAAAACATGGGAGTCCCTAAATAAATTTGGAAAAAAATAGCCTACCCTCATTATATTTTATGCTATGGTCTTGGATGAAAATTTACTTCTTGCATGCCCATCATGAAACTAATCTAAGAGTTTGTCAACTTGATTAGTCTCCACACATCTCAAAAGCATGCCACCAAGGTCCTTCTTGAAGAGTACCCCATTAACCAATATGTAAAGGATGGATTGAAGAGTACCCCATGCCACCAAGGTCCTTCTTGAAGAGTACCTCTTCCTTGTCCTATATAAGCTTATAAGACATTCTCCCATTTGGAGTAACTTTACCATGTCTTGGGTCTAATTAGATGGAGACATAGTTGCAGTTGCTTGTTGATTATCTTAGACTACCAAAACTGCTTCATTCTCCTCCTTAGCATCTGCTGCAAGGTGTTTACAAATTCCCCTAACTTTGATCAACTTAGTAACCTTAACCTATATGTCATACTCCATACACTTGGTCACCCAACCATCCCTCTTCTCACTCAAGTCTCTTTTGAGGATGAAATCTTTGATACTAGGCTAAACAACCATTACAAAGATCTTATTTTTAGACACCATGTATCAAAAATTATTTAGGTCTCTCATGAAAAAATAACATGTTTTTCATCTCTCCTCATACCCCTCTAACTATGGACTAAAGAAGGCATTGGGCTACTCTAAGACTTCACTATTTTATTTCATGAGCCTAGCAAAAATGGTATCACTTGTAGAGAAGGCTTACATGAAGAAATATTTTGAAAAATTAGGGTTGAGGAGGGTGGGAGCTTGGGAAATGGCCTAATTTATGTCCTAAAAACTTATCTTACCTTATTTGGTCCATGATAACTCTTTATGTTTCTTGAGCATGTGAGTTAGTGGCCTCACCAATTCTACAAATTTAGGTATAATTCTTATGTTGAAGTTGATCTTTCCCAAGAAACTTTGTAACCCCTTCTTGTGTTTGGGTAGTGATAAGGCAAGTATGACATCTATCCTCTTAGGGCTAATGGAGAGGACATATTTTGATACAACATATCCTATAATTCTGACCTCATGGACTATAAATATAGTTTTTGGGGGGTTCAAGGAGACCCCAAAATACCTACACCTATCAAACACCAACCTCAAATGTGTCGATTGATCCTTGGCCTCCTTGGAAAATGCAGTGATGTCATCAAGGTATATGAACACCATCTCATTTATGAGCCCTTGAAAGGCCACATCCATTTCCATTTAGAAGGTAGCCTCTGCATTAAATAGTCTAAAAGGCATTTTCTTGTATGCATAAGTGCCCAACTTAGTTATGAAGGCAATTTTGTGTTGATCTTACTCTTTCACTAATACCTAATTGTTTCTAATTTATCCATCAAGGAAAGAGAACCTTTTTAAACCTACAAATCTTTAAATAATTTGATCCATGGATGGTAGAGGATAGTGGTCTCTTAGTGACACCTTGTTGAGATCTCTAAAGTCCACACACAACCTTATCTCCCCATTCTTCTTCCTCATAGGCGCAAGATTTACCACCCATGAAGAATGTTTGAAGGATAAGATAATGTTATATTCAATAATATTTGTCAACTCCTTCCTCATAAGGATCTCAAATTTTGGGTTGACCAGTCTTTGTTTTTATCTCATAGGTCTAGCACTCTCCTCTAATTATATGGTATGTTGAGCCATCCTAGGGTCAAACCCCTTCAATTCTTGATATTCTTTTTATCACCAAATCTTGAACCCTAGAAGAGGGTGTTCAAGCCTCTTCTAGATTTGAGCAACATGGGAACATTTATAGGTATGTGGGTGTTCCTATATTGGAAATTATCCTTTAGATTTAAGGGCTAACTCCTTGAATGTATCTTGAAATGATCTTATCTATTCCAACTAAATAATTATGGAGAAAAGAGTTAGAGATTGCATGAATTAAACATACTCTAAAGGAGGTGATGCACCAAAATGTATTCCATGTGACCATCATACTTTATTTTACTAAGAAATAAGGCACATAAACTAACTTCCAAGTCTTATCGATTCTAGAGTATTTCAAAATAGAGGTGAGATGCATAAGAGTTATCCAAAGCAAGTAAACCATACTCTAGTTACAGACACTAAGGCTCATTATACACTTAAAATATAGGCTCATACACTTAAAAACACTTCATATGACCTATTAGAACAAGAAATCTTACACAAACATGAAAGGATAAGGGAGAAAGGATAGAGAATTATCACTTTGAATCACCATGCATCACATGCACACTTAGACAATTATTTAAGAACTCAAAATTAGATTTGCATTAATGTTTAAAGGAAAAATATGACATCTTTCTATCAGGGCTTCACCATACATGGAGTGGAATCTTTTTCAAGGGCCAAAATGGTAGCTACTTATAGAATTTGAGAGAAAAGTGGGAAAAGAGAAGTCCAAAAGGGGAATCAAATGATCTCAACTTCATTTAAACCATAATTATAATTGCTTCTACAAATTATGCTCATTCAAACCTTTTGATTTATCTAGGTCACTTCAAGTGGTTGAATAGTTTCATTATTACCTCATTGATGATTCTTGATGGTTGCAATGATAGGGTCAATTTGTTTTGAGCTGGGTCCTAGCATCAATGTAGTTATAACCATCTGATCAATATATTAGAACTTTATCCTGGTACTAACTTCTCTTAACTAATTTATCTTGATGTGCAAAATTGGACAGAAGTATCCCTTTCATATAGTTCGTTATGGTGATAAATTCATTTGAATCTACATGCATGCCTTCATAACACCTTTTGAAATGCTAGCTTTCGTTCAAACTAGATCATGCTCAAACTCATCCCCATGTTCATAGGTCCATTTCAGATGAAAAATGAATCTTATACTATTGGTTTTCCTATAGTTCTCACATTGATGTAGACTTATAGACTATATAGCCCCTTTCTTGATTATAATAGGTTCAAATAGACCCACTTTGTCTCTATAAGAACCAAGGATTCATAATATACATGGATCCTCTTTAATAATGGTGAACATAGTCATAGAAATAACCCTTCGTGATATAAAATGTTAAACCAAAGGTTTGTATTTAGCCTTAATGGTGGTCCCTTTATGTTTTATAAATTTTATTGCATGGCTATGTTTGCTCCTTAGCATTTGATCTAGCTCTAATGGAAGAATGATGACCCTACAATACCTATTTTATTTGGTCTAAAATAGATCCTTTAGTTCAACTTTGAATGTCAAAAACTACTTGAGCTAATCAAAATGCTCTAGCTTATCTTTGCTCCCATTGGCCTTGCATATCCTTATTGACTTCTTGACTTCTCTCACACTGTTAGATCAAATGCATGAATGAATGTGGGTCCTTGATTTCCTTCCATGAATATCCTTTGACATGTTGACTTTCATTCACACCATTAGATCAAGATGTATGAAGCAATAAGAGCCTTTGATCTCATTGGGCCCACTTTCTTACCAGTCAAGCTTACATCAGTGGATCATTGGTATGATTTAATGTAAACCGTTGATCTTCTTGCATTTGAAAACAAATGGATATTTACCATGGTCTAAATTTAATGTTTGTGTGACCATCATTTGATTTCAATGAGGCTATCATTGATGTCTACATGAATGTCAAATTTAAGACCCTAATGGTTTTCTACCATAGCTTAAAGTTGATGTCTATGTGAACATCTCCCATTTTTTAACCAAATTTTAAGGCTTGGATTTAGATTTTAAAAATTCATGTGGGCACCAAATTTGTAGGAGATGTTCTTGATACTAAAAGGATTGTGCCCACATGATCTATTGGTTCTAGGAGCTTTCAAAGTGTGTTTACAAAGTGTTAAAGTGAGTTGAACTTTATCATTTACATGATTTTCACATGCCTATCACTGACCATTTGAACCTAAATGGATATTTTATGGATCTCAAACTTGATTTTAGTGCAAACATCTTATGTTGCAGGTCCAACTTTGAATGCTCATAACTTGAGCTGGAAAGATCATGCAAACTTGAAATTTTTAGGATATGATCTAGGGATGAAGAGATTCATGGAGATGAAATACCTTAGATCTAGGGGATTCCTATTTGAATATATAAAATTTTCAAAAAAGATAAATAGTGTGTTTTCATGTGATGTGAAGGATAGCATGGCCCCTTAGACTCAGCAAGCTAAACTTTGAAGGATTAGATCTTGAGATAGAAAACTCATCAATATATGGAACTTCTAGAGAATGATCTTGAAACTAAGGAAATTGATTTTGAATGTTATGATGGTCATGCAAAGTTTTCTAATCATATTTATAAAATTCCCAAGTGAACTAGTCCAGTCTAGTTCTTCATGGCATCTTGATGATGGTCTAGCTTCACAAAGCTTGTTCCTAAGCTACTGCTTGATTTTTGAAAGCTCAAATGAAATTCTTGAGGCCTTTTCAAGATATTTCCATGATATTGATTTCTTAGGCACCATGAAAACCTACCACTTACATATATGACTCTAAAATGACCCCTAAGACACCAAATGACACAAGGACTAAGTTATATTATGACCAAAGATAGAATAGCATATGAAATTACATAATATGAACTACAACATGCCCTATAACATTCTAAAAATACCTTATACAATATTATTACTATATGGGGTTAACCCATTTTGGCTTGGGGTAAAAATTGTCAATAATTCCCATGCAAAAACATCTACAAATTATTGGCATAATGTTATGAAGGCTACCTTCTTCTCTTTGGTGTTCACCTTTCCTAGCTTGAGTAAATTATCTTTGACTATGACAACCTTTTCATAATGTTCCTCCTTAATTTAAATCTTTACCTTATCCTTCCTTATTTGGTCATCTTCATTTAATATGCTCTCTAATGTTACCAAGCCCTTAGGCAACATATTTATCCTCAATTAGACAATCTAATCTCCATATTAATGTTAGAACCTGCCTTGATTCTTTGAGGATAATTTTGTCTTATGTTATAAGAAACAAGCAATTTTATTATGACTTTTAAATACTATCCAACTCACCTTATTGTCATGTATTTAAGGGATTCATACCACCTTGATTTGGGACTATTCTTTGATGTCTTTGATCCCACTTGGTATATCATATTGTACCCTAATGGAATCTTACTGGTCTACATGATGATTGGCCTCTCTAGGAATGGAATGAAATTCAAAGGCTTGAAATTCCTCTAAGAAGTCATAAACCCTATGTTTATAGGCCTTAAAGAGTGTATTATTGACTACAATTAATCCTCTTACCTATTGTACCACTAACTCATTACCTCCCATAGCTTGTAAGAGCTTGATGCCTCTCTTTCTTGCCCATTATAACAAATATATGAGGGCCTCATATTCTATAATATTAGAAGTGAAACTAAACTAAAACCTTAGGTTAGAATAATACCTTTTATTGGAATGGTATACAATCATAACACCTACCCCACTTCCATTCTTGGATCTAAACACATCAAAAAACAAGTTTCATACCCCTTCATGATCTTCGATTGTGCTAGTGAGGCTTGGTATGGAAGCTCCTTCTTCATGCATGTAATACACACCCAAACCTACATCTTTAATGATCTTGTAAGGATCATATCCATGACTATCTAATACCCACTCATCAAGAAGAAAATCTCATATTCCTTCTAGTGGTTCTAAGGGCTCTTGGTCATTGGGGTGTTCATCCTCATCCAAGATAGTGTAATTGACATTTGATAAGTTGGGAATGTAAGGTTATAAGTAGAACTTATAGATAGATTCAGACCTTATGGTAACCTTGGTCCCATACCTAGTCCTAAAAACCATGTAGTACCAATCAGAAGAGATATATCCCCCAATTTTGGTAGTGAAATCCATATACAAGCATAGGGCAAAGTAGGGAGGGAGGTCAACTAATATCACACCCTGAGACATAATGAAATTAGAAAATGTAGCCAAGATGATTTTAAGGTATTTAAGGACACCCAAAGTCTTGTTAGGAGACCCATCTAATTTTAAAACCACTTTTGCATTAGGTTCATATTTAATCCCCAATTTATCAGCTATAGAGTTAGGCATAATATAAGTGTTAGCCCCACTATCTATCATACAATTATGCACTAGGGAATAATCTATAATGATTGAAAAATATAAGGGAGATGGTTTAAATACCTTAGGTATTTATGACTCATGAATTTAACTGGAATTAGTTAGGATTGCACTTAACTTTTCTACTTGTTTATCCAAGACATGGAGTTTGGAAAGTTGTTCTTGAAGGAGGTCCTTTTGCCCTAGAATAAGCAAAGTATACCACATAAGGATAGTAACATGGGCCTTATTCATCTAGTCCACAATGATAATATAAGGGTTGGCTGCCTTGAACTATAATTTAGGATCAAAAACATTGTGTGGACTTTATGTGAACTAAGGTATAAAAGGACCCTTCTAATTCTACCCTTTCCCATCTTGCATTTGTTGAGTTGATGGTGTCTTATGAGTTGAATCTTGAGTAGAAATACCATGAGTTTTTTGAGGAGGTGGATAATTCTCCTTGTAAATTATCAAACTATCATCGACTTTCCTTCTCTTAGCCCTTGTATGGGCTATAACTAAATTTTTTGTCTTGGTTGCATTATGACCCTAATTGGCTATCACTTATTCAAAGTAGTGTTTTCCTTATAGGAAGTTAGAAAAGCAAGTTTAAAAAGGTGATTTTATTCCAATTTACCTTTTTTGACTTGACATATTAGTTTTAATCATGAAGGGAGTGTCTTTATGCATCATAGGAAGACCCTCTTTGTGTTGAGGAGGAGGTTGATTGTCATGTGATGGAAGAGTAGGACTATATTGCATGAAAGATGATTGACACACCTCACCACTTGGAGAAATTTCCATATGATTTGAATACCACCATTAATCAAGCCATATAACCTCTTGATCATAATTATTATGAGTTGGGACTAGGGCTTTAAAACTTCTAGTAGCATTGGGGTTATAATTGTTGTAGGGTCTTGCTTACATAATCTACCCTTGGCCTTGTTGATTAAGATGATAGGGAGGTTTGTTATACTAATAAGGTTGATAGGGGACTTGGTAGGGTGATTTATAAGGCCTATGGGATGGAATTTTCTACCTCTTCAAGGCTACTATCTTGTTATTTTGGGCCTTGAACATCCCTTCAATCTTGCCTAACCTATCCACTTGACTGCCATATGCCTGATCATGATTGGTTGGGGTTGGTAATGGAGAAATGGTAGGCATAAGAGGTTAAATTTATGTGAAAATAGGCATGAGGGGTCTTAGAGTCACCTTACCTACTTGTATTAGGTAATTTTATTCCCTTATATCCTCCTCATAAACTTTTGGTATAGTGTTTTCCCCCCATATATTGTATCATGACTACCACATCAAAATTTAGAGATCTTCAGTATTAAAAGAATGCATAATTAGGGGTGGAATTAATGACTATGGGAATCCTATCCTAGATTTTTTTAAACCTATAGTTAAAATCTACCACAAATTCTTGGGGGGCTCTTTTGATTATGGTAAGTTGTTCTACCAAGGAGAGATGGTCACTCCTATCCACAAAATGTTTACACAAGTGCTCCCCAAATTCATCCCAAGTAATGATGGATGTAGGTGTCAAGACCTTATACTAATAGAGTGCCTTACCTTTAAATGAGGTTTCCAATAGTCTCATATCCATGTTCTCTTAGGTTATATTATACATTGAACATAAATTGGTTGTCTTTAATGTGTTTTACATGGGTAGTTGAGTTCTCTCCTATGAAATAGGGAAGGCTTTTGAGGCCAGAAATAGGTATGTCATCAAACTGATTAAGGTTTAAGGGGTTTCCACCATTTAAAGTAATAAAGGCTTGTATTTTAGGTCTAGCCATTAGAGGTATAGGATTTGTAGCAGTGTTTTTTGGGTAAAATTAGGAGATTTTGGGGGTGTAGGATTGGAGTTAAAACTAGGATATATCTTTATCCTAGCAATGTCTTATGACAACTCAACAAACTTAGTGTCCTTACCTTTTGAGGAATATCTTGTGACCACTTTTTTCATGTAAATTTACTATAGATGTACCTCTAAAGTACTTAAATCTCTCTAATGTTTTCCAAGACTACCAATGCATGCTCCAAGTCACTTGAATGTAGGTCCTACCAAGTATTCTTGAACAATCACCACTCTAACTTTCACCTTTTGAAGGAGATAGTTCATTTCTCTTAAAGCTTGGACTAACATAGGATTGGCCTAAAGGTTGTGGGTGACCTATAGTAAGACCAAACCTCTAGTTTATGGTGTTATCTCCCCTAGTGCATAAACTAAATCTCTCTTCCTAGGACATATTGATATTGGGGTGAAAAGAGATAGAATGAAAACATGAAAATAAAACCTACTCTAAGGGTGGTGATGCACTAATATTCACTTATCCTCTCTTAACTGATCTTCAAACACACTTTGTGAATCTAATGAAAGATTAGTGACTAAACAAGCCTCTTGACACACTCCTAAACATAATTGTTTCATGTGGAGTTTATGTGGAAGTTTAGAAACTTTAAGGAAATAGAAATAATTTCTACTTAAGACACTACCAACCAGCTCACTCTTTAAAACAACTACCACACTCTTAACACTTCACATGACCTGCATAGGATGACATTACAATAGTTAGGTGAGATGGAGGACATATGAAAGGGAAAAAACTTCACATGTTATATAAATCAACAATCATAACACACTAATGCTAATAAGAATTCTACAAATAGTCCTTTTCTCTATTGATTCTCAAGGTTTAAGATACAATTTGGTAGGGTTTTACTATACCTAGTTGAGGGATGAGAAGAAAGGCATCAAGGTTTGAATATATATAAATGTTATAAAAGTAAAGGAGGTAATATTGGTGTATAAGTGGCATGAATATTCCATAACGGTCTTCATCCACTCACTCAATAGTTATAGTAGTCCTTCACACTCCACCATGCATTGCTTGGGTTGACTAGTGCCTTGAATGAACACCTTGAATCATTAGTCTATGTTTATCAAGGCATAACCCATTAATATCCCATGTAAACCATAATTAGTCAATTACCTGTCCTATCATCAATTACCAAGCATTGAAATAGGTCTAATTAGGCCTTCTCCATAAGGTACTAAATAGTTGTCCTTTGACTGCATATTGGCCATGTTAAATAAACCACAAAAATCCTTCATAATGGCCATGGAAATGGAGTTTGATTACCTCTAGGTGAATTTAAATATGTATTATGGTGGAACATTAACTCCATATCAATTTTCTATGCCCATAAGCATCTTCATTTTATTGGCTAAGTAGGCTTATGAACAAATAGCTTAGTCTCTTACTCATTCACTATTTAGAGAGTCATAAGAATTGAACCAAACCTTAAATTTATTTGAGTGGTATTGATTTAAACCTTTAAAAATATACTACCTCAATACTTGGGCCCTCTTAATATCCCACACCTGAAATCCTACCCTTCTTATATGACTAGAACATCTTCACTAGCTTTTGTAGACTTGTTGTATGGTAAGGATTTATAAAGGCAATTCTAGGCATATATTTGTAAATTTTATGATTTGAGAAGATGAAATGAGCCTTAGATTACCCCCTATAATTACTTTCAACTTTTTACCAAGTCTTGCACCTCATCTCCTACTCAAAACCTTATAAACTTACAATTTCTAGAGGTGTTCGTACAAACCATTACCCTGGTAAAAGCCTTTTCTAAGCGAAATACATCACCTAAGTGTTTTCCAAGTGTTTCTAATGCCTTTTTATTATTTTTATCTAAAATATTTCCATTCAGGTCCTTATTAGGAATTTAGGGAGGTTTAAGAGGGTCTTAGACTCTTAACAATTGTTCATAGAGGTTAGGGCCTTAACCTCTAAACCAATACCACTAATCTCTTATGGAAAAAACCCCTACCTATCCTAAAGTGATCAGCTTCCCATGCATAAGTTTCATATAGTTTTGATATTTTCAACATGCCTCTTAGGTGGGAAATATGCATTCTAGGCAGTCTCTAGGTGTCTTCAGGCCAAAATGATTAGTTATAGCATTTCCCCTACAAACCAAAGTGACCTACACATATAAAACAACATGATGATCATTTTCATGAAGGTTTGAGATGTCCACTAATTCCCTTTTGTCCTCTAATCTAGCCTCCAAGTAGCATTATCTCAATAAAGGTGTTAGATCAACAGGTATAAGTGCAAGGTTTCTGAGTTTTGGTCTTAGACTAAAGTTGTGAGGCACCTACCCACTTTCTATATCATGGAAATAACCTCTGAGAGACATTATATTGTTTTTTTTGGATTGATCAATCCATTTACGTCATGTTGCATGCATACAATCCCTCACTTGGACACCTAGGCCTATCTTCAAGAGTTACCAATCATGGAGGCCCATAAGGGTGGTTAATGTGAGATCATTTGGGAACTTTGGGACCCTCTCTCTCCTCATAAACTTATGGTGTATGAAAATATTTCAAGAATCCTTACTTATAGGCTTAAAATGGATTTATTAGGCCTGATTCATATATCCTCTACACATGCCAACAAAAATGTCATTGGAGTGTTTATAACACCTGGGGAGACCATTAGGACCATTTCATATCTCAATTACTCCATTTGAATGTATTTAGAGGTGTAATTGTACCATCAGGTCTAAACCAAAGTTTAAGAAGGGTTTTGGAGGTCCACCATCTTAATGATGTTTCATATAGTATGAACCTTGAAACAAAAAATTCTTGTCATGGATTTTTATTTCACTTACCCCTTCTTCTTTCCTCAATATCTTAGGGTCCCATAAAAAGTGTGTGCGAATATATGAGCAGAGGATAGTGTGCTTTGAGCTCCTTATTAGGTAGTCTTTGTAGGTTATCATTTATTCCCCTAACCCCACTCACTCCTTTATGTAATTTTATTCCACAAGGGTGCTCAAGTTTCCCTAATATCTATGGGCTTAGGTCCCTTTGTGTTGAAAGGTACAAGTGTTTAAAAGTGCAACTCTACCTATTTGCTTAAGCAATAGAGCTTGAAAGGGAGCTAAAACCCAAAATAACTATCTTAATTCTTTCCTCTGCCTCAAAACTTCATTTAGGGTCTAAAATATCTTCACATACCCCATGTTGAATTGAATCTACCTGGAGGTTAGGATTTGTCTTTGAAGTGGATATGGGGTCTTGAGTACTAGATGAACCTTTAGGACTTGAAGTACTCAAATAGAGTGTTGAAACCCCTACCTACCTATAGGTGTATGTGTATCTCTAAGGTTATCATATCATCTTAACTAGTCCAACATCTATCTTGTTCACATTCCCTCCTTTGCCTAGACCATTTCATCAGCCCTACTCTCCCTCTTAAGCCTACCTTAGCTACACTTTCATGTGTATGAGACTGAAGTATTTGATAATGGTAACCTAATAAATCCCCTTATCTCATTATATAGGTGGGACCAAGTTTCAAACATCAAGTTTTAGATCTTAATAATAACCTTGAGACATCCTCTCTAACTCTATTAACACATGAGCATGCACAGTCAAACCATAGCTTATATGCTTATAGGTTTATAACTCAAACCAAATAACTTCCCTACTAAGGATGACCATCAGGTATCACCTTAAGGGGTTTTGGATATGTTTTAATCTCTTTTAGACTCCCTTTTCATATGTTTTAAGAATGGCCATTTGATCTAGTCATGCACTCTAGGTTGATTGAGCAGGGTCAGTTGGCTATATGTTCTTGCATCATTATATCTAGTCACTAGTTCATACCATCTTGTAGGTCCTTGGTACCATGATCTAAATTCCATTACCACCTTCTTATTTTGAGTTCCCTCCTCATGTGTATATATTGTCTTATGTCTGAGGTTAGGGTATAAACTATCAACAATATTATGAGTACTGAGTCATGCATACTAACTGTCTATAGGTCTATCGAATAGATCCCTAAGTTATAAAAGATCCTTTATTATCATGATTGAGGTCCCTATATCCTTAATTATGCTTGATTCCATCCCTTTAAGAAATACATTTTCTTAGTCATACCCCTTTTTTATGGTTAAGGATCATCTGCACATGATGAATTTGAAGGACTTATGCAAGGTAGATCTAAGTCATTTCCTATAGGTGGTGATTGCTTTCTCAATATGGTTTATAGTTGTATGGGTTCATTTTTCCTAAACTTGATGACACTTGACAACCCTATGGAGTAGTTATACCTAGTTTCAATACCTTGGTCTTGAGTAGAGGGTACTGACCTATGGGTGTTGATGGTGAGGTCATATGGAGTTTGAAAACTAAAATGTAGTGCTTATAATGAGGTGAATTGATAGTGTCAAGGTTGTCAAATGGTAGATACTATTTGAGGGGTTAGATTTCAATCTAAACTCTCACCCCAAATGACCTACAAGGACATTATCCATCCCCATGCATATATCTAAGAGGACATAACACTTTGAGGTCATCAATGAGGCATACATAGTGACAAATGGAAACCTAAGACTTTCTAAAAAACCTTAACTTTTGATAAATAACCTTAACCTTTGCTAAACAAAATTGTGAAGGTGTTTGAAAGGTAAATGTTTGTCTCTTGGCCTATGAGGGCTATAATAAAGGTTTGTTTAGCCTAAAATAAGGGTATTATCATTATGGCATAGTATTCATTTTCTAGTTATATGTCATATTGAAGGAATCCAATAGCCATTCTATTCAAGCACATTATCTTTCCTTGTAATGAAACCCAAACATGTAGGCAGTCTTCACTTGGAGATACCATTTGAGATATTTGGAGGTCTATAACATTCAACTTGAACTAAGGAGGCATGAATAACTTTAAGACACCATTATTGAACCTTAAAACACTGTTCACCTTTAGATGTATGCATTGAACACTTTTACCCACCAATGAAAACTTGCTTATAACCTACAGATAATGTTAGCCTAGAGATTTCTCACTCCTATATGTCCACACATGTAAACCAGAGGTTGAGGGTGCCATAAAATATCTCTATAGAACTATAGAAAACATGAACAATCACCAGTTTGATCAAACAAACTCAAAACTCAATGAAACCATTCTCCTTATTTTTCCTTGTGCAGATTAATAGGGTGACCAGGTTACCCAATTTATTAGCATTTATTCATAGAGCTCAAAATACTAAACTTAAAACCAATGCCCATTATTACAAGGTCATAAAGTCTACTTTCTCTATCCAAATCTTGGACCTTCTCTTTCTCTCCTTTGTATGAATTGAGAATAAACTTGAAGTGCTCTCTATGTCTACCAAAGAGCTTGGTGGAAAAATTACACCAATTTTTTACTCTTTGGGCCTTGAAACACTTGGATTTCTTCATCATAGGCCTGTGTTAAACTCCCCTTTCAAACCCCTGACTCCACCTAAGCAAATCTATAACACTTAAAAATTTCCTATAACCTACAATTTTCTTGTGTTTTATCATGTTTCAAACCACAAATTACTATTAGTGGGTAGGAGTAGGTAAAATAGGGGTCATAATGTCTAAAAGTTCATGGTACAACTTAGGGAGTTAAAGAGACACATTTTCACGTGTGTGGGGTCTATTTAGTGGTAATTAGAGGTGTTGATTTGTGAAAAGGGCCTCATTAGTACATGAAATGCTTGGTTATGGTAATGTGGTGCTCATGGGGGTCCTTTAAGGCATGTTTGATGGATTTAGTGGTTTTTAAAGTCAAAAATTATCATTTAAGGGTCAAATACTCTAGTTTTTAGATAATATATGTAACTTCAAGGGGAGATTTCAAATGAATATAATTTCAACACTTATTAAAAGACCTTCGAACCTTCTAAAGACTCAAGTTGGGCTATCATATACCTTCACAACATTCTTAAAACTTCTAATCAAGCCATACCTTGCACATATTGAATAAACTAGAAAGGTTCATGATGAATCATCATCTACAACATTCAATCACCTCCAACATGACACATTTGGATTCTTGAGATTACTTCAAAGCTTGTTATGGACCTTCACATATGTCTAAACATAGGGAGGAAACTTGACACAAGTTGAAAGGGGGGGTTATTTGGAACTAGCGGATCCTGTGCACGCGCGACTCCAAAATTTGAAATCAGTTGTCATGAATCTGGTGGATGGCATGGCTGTGGTTACCGCAATGGGTGGGGCTTCTTTTGCTTGTGGGGGGAGGGTTCAAAATGCCCCTAAAGTAATTTATTCTATAGGGGAGGGCGTTATTCTAGCCTTGCATTCTGTTAATGGACCCTATGCTTCTGGTTCAAGTTTTGGACCTGGGGGAAGAACTTTTGCAAATGTGGTGGCCTTTAAAGCTGGTCTACATGATGCTCTACCTCATGCATCATCTACGCCTTCCCATGTATTGCCTGTAAGTGATTTAAAACCTATTAGGGTAACTCTAGATCCTGAATCAATGGAAGATATCTTCCAAATGGAAGAACGATTTTCCTCTTGTGCTGCTATTTTTCATTTTCGTGGCTTCTGGCCCTCTCTGGCAGATCTAAAGGGTTGGACCTCCAAGATCTAGATGCCACTTATTGAAAATAATTCCCAAATCCTCCCTTGCACCAGGGGTTTTTTTATAGTATTGTTTCATAGCTCTGAAGATAGGAAGATTATTTTGTGTCACAATAATTTTTCTTGGTAGGGCAGATATCCTCTCATGGCCAAACCTTGGCATAAGGATTTTAATCCTCTCTCTGAATCCTTTAACAAGCTCCCTATATGGGTGCAGCTCCCTTATCTTCTGATACATCCGTGGCATGAGTCAGTTTCTAAAACCATAGGAAATGCTATAGGGGATTTTTTATTTGTGAAAGAAGGTATTACGGATTTCCAACACTCGACTTGTGCACATTTTCTGGTATATTTGGATGTTTCTAAGGGCCTTCTTGAGGTGATTTGCCTGGAATCCCTAAGGGGCACTTGCATGCAAATGTTGGATTATGAGAGGATCCCTTTTTGATGTAGTAAGTGCCACTTGACAGGTCATATTGCTGCTCATTGTGTAGCTGGGAAATCCAAATCCAGACGACCACCTTCTTGGTGGCCTGAGGCTTCCTCTAAACATAACATTGTCAAACAATCTATGGAAGCTCTAACTAATTTTGATTCTAAGACTGAGGAAAGTATTCAATCTGAACCAAAGGTTGAGGAAGAATCTTTGGTGAAACAGTCTAATGAAGCTCTTGCGGAGGCTATGGTTAGTGATCTTTCTAAGCCAGTGGTGGAGGAGGTGGTCTCCTCCCCTATTTCAGAGGATCCTCCTAAGAGCCAGACTGAGTCTGGTTCTCACAAGGATTTTGGTGTGGCTTCTATGCCCTATGGGCTTCAAGGATCATTATCTTCTGAGGTATGGGTTGCTGAGGTAGCAAAGTTAGAGGACGGATGGACAGCAGTTAAGAGAAAGAAGTCTAAGTATTTGGTCCCCCCTCTTGATATGAATCTTTGGTCATGTAAAAAAAAACCTCAATTCACAAGGAATATCTAATGATCCCTTTTGTTGACTAGTTTTTCAGGGTTAGTAAACTGGTTGCTTTTCTGGTTTACTGGTTACTAGTCTCAGAGGTTGTTCAAGTTGCTGATCCAGTCTATTAACTTTTAGATCAGTGTTTTGATAGCAGTTTTATCTGATCATATATGTTGGTAACAGGTCCTTGTAAAAATTGGTTTTGGTACTTTACTGTAAACAAGTTTTTTTATAAAACCTGGTCTTGCTTTATGGTTTATCTTTCTCCTTGTTGTGTAGGGTTTTAGGGTCCCTTCAAAACCTGTTTTTACCTTAATCTAAAACTTGACACAAGTTGAAATAGGGAATAGGAGAAACCACCATGGAATATTGTGACATGACAAGACATTAGACCTATTGTCCTTGACATGACAACTAGTAACTTCCTTTGGACTATCCTAACCCCTTAAGAACATAAGAAAGATGACTAAAAGTGATGCTTTTGGGTTCTTATGCATGGTTTGACTCCTTTCTAGGCCTGAGAGTAAAAATTAGTCAACACCTACTAAAGTAAATCTTTCATAAAAGGGTAAGTAACAAGAAATCCCCTCTATGTGGCATCTATTACTTAAGAGACCATTTTAACATAGATCTACAATGGGTTCCATAGAATCCTCATCTACTACACACCATATTCAGATATCTAAAACACCTACACATGTTCTTTGTATTCATATAAAATGCAAAAATTGCTAACTTGAGCATGGATAAAGACACCCACTCCTTAGGTTCCTCTTGTTTGCTCTCATGACCCTCTTCAACTTATTTTCACTGGTTCTCATTCATCTATGGCCTTCCAGACTTGACCCCAACTAAGCCAAGACCCTCTTTTCATGACAAATCCATCCCCCTAGGTCTTATTTTCTTAGGATAATAATGCCAAAGTTGGACTATAACACTATATCATAGGGTGTCCCCTTTTTAGTGCTCCTATCTAACCACAATTTGAGCCTAGATTACCATTTTCCCCTGATTCCTCTTATTTATTGTGTTGGCCTAGTCTAGTTTCATCTAACCCCTATTTAATAGATCCCTATAAAATCCCTTTCAAATATAATTTGGAAAGGTTTGGAAAATATCATTCAAATAAGCAATAAGCAAGACCACTCAAGCAATCTTCCCTATTCTCTGCATACAATGAACCTATAGACTTTCAAGCTAATTTAAGTTCTTACACCAGCCCCTAGTCATCTCAATCATACCCAATTTTATCATTTCTTGCATTTCATTCACTATTATACCAAGAACTCTTAAAGGAAGAACTACATATGGCTTGATCCCTCTTTGGAGTATTGGTATGTAGGTAGCGTGCCCACATAGAAGGTGTGAAGCACGTCTAGTGCATCTTACACACACTAAATCCTGTTCCCTATTTTCTAGAGTTTATTTCAATGGCATAAAGATATAAGTACATGAATAATTAGATATAAAGAGATCTTTGTTGATATTGAGGACCTAAAAATTGTTACACAAGCTCATAATGACTGGGCAAACAAAACCCAGAAAGATTAAATCCTCATGAAAATATCACAAGATGACTATAGTGTTAAAACCTAAGGTTCTAGTTCCAATGCTCATATCCAATCAAAAAATGAAGTCTGAGATCCTATTTGTGGTAGTGTCCCAATCTTGCATATAAATTTCTACACCTTGTCTCAGTTAGAACAATCCAGAATAAGCTAAGTTTGATTTTCTCTCTTTCACTGATATTTTTAGAAAAGGTCTAATTTCGATTCAATTTCACATATCAATAGCTTTAATTAAGAATATTATTTACTAATTTTTTCTACTCATACTTGTTTATTAAATAGGAATAAAACTCCATTATTACCAATAATAAAAAATCATTTGATGAATTCGACTTACTTCGAATTGCACCTAAAAACCCTAGGGTAAATTCCTAGCTAATTTTTCCCATTAATTTCTAAATTTTTTTATTGAATATTAAAATCATAAATTCTTCTCAAATTTTAAAATTTTGTAGTAAATTTTAAAATAAATTTATTTGAAACCCTAGTTGCATCAACTAGCTCCCAATAACTTTCTAATCATTTTTTGAATTTTTAGTTACATATTAAAATTAAAAAATCACTTTAAATTACAAAAATTCATAGTAATTTTCAAAAATTTATTTTTCTCAAACCCTAGTTGCATCTACTAGGTCTCATTAAATCAAGCACTTTCTCATAAATTTATGAATTTTTTATTGAATAATTAACTTATAAATTCAATTTCAATTCAAAAATTCATAGCATTTTGCAAGAATATCACTGTGAAATCCCTAGTTGCATGTACTAGCACCTACTTGCTTCTTAAGGTATCACCTTACATCCATAATCAAATTACAAAAAAGATTCTCACTTATGTACAAATTTTTCTTACATTTCTTAAAAATAATAAGGAAATCATAATGGGCCCTATCATGTACATGAATAATAAAGTCTACCAAGTACAAATCTTCATTCTTTGCATTTCATGCTTATTTTTCATTATATGGGATGATATTACAAAATTCATTGCCAAAAATGCACAAGATTTCAAAATTATTTTTTCATATTCTCTTTTGATCTTATGAAATAATTTCCAACTCCATTTTGATAAACGCATTCAAAATGTTATGTTGCATGTCAAAAGTTTCTATGCCTTTATGCAAAAAATCATACTCTCTATCCTTTGCTTTCTATTCCTCATGTGGAAAAATTTTCAATTTTATCATGCCAAGCACATTAGAAATGTTATGTTGCATGTCAAAATTTTCTATGCCTTTATGAAAAAATTCATACTCTCTATCCTCTTCTTTCTATTCCTCATGTGGAAAAAATTTCAAGTTTATCATGTCAAACATATTAGAAATGTCATGATTCAAGTCAAAGCCTTCTATGCATTAATGCATAATTTCATGCTTGTTATCCCTTGTTTGATATCATCATGTGGAATGTTCTTTATAATCATATTTATATACATGGTTTCTACTTAGATGTCTCTAACTCTTTGGATACTTTTAAGTATCTCCTTATCACTACTAGACTCAAGCAAACACTAGTGGTTATATCTATCCCTCCTCTCTTCAAACTTTCAAATTTGGTTCATCTAGATTTTATCCCACACCTACTACTAGCTCTATGCCTATATTGTATTATGAAACACATGTTATCACCCAAATTTACAAAGATAGGCAAGTTGATTACACCCATGGTTATAGCTTGGCCACTTGGGTTACCACCCCTTTCAATTTAGTTTCAGCTCCTCCACCTATTATAGTTCTTCCTCCAATCCATATTTAGCAATAGTTGAGACCTTCATCGCTAACATAGAGAGTTCATAAACCTCCATAGCTTCAGGATTCTAGACAGCTCCTAGCTATAGTGTTCACACCTAGAATAGTATCATTGCGATCTCATGCACCTACACATAGATCACATGTTCAAAGAGCTTATCCTAATTCCAAATGGATCCCTAAGATCCCTATAGTTGCATCCACTTCTCAAAGTTACAAAGGGAAGCCATAGTTGGTTTCCACTACAAAGATTTCAAATCATTTACAACATATATAGCTTTTAAAGCCATAGTCTCAACATTTCCATCATGTGTCATGATCATGCACTATCATTCTTCTTGATACAAGACAACATGATAGGGATTCTCCCATGAGACTCATCAGTTATTATAATCTCTCCTTAGCTTTTCTTGTACATAGTCTTCTTGTGATTGATTATACATAGTTTAAATATAAAAACAATATAGCATTTCAAAATCCAAAAACATTCAAATATATAAAAACATCAAAAACATTTTAATTGTATGCATCATCCATGATTTACATCACTACTACTATGATAGGACGTACATTTGATGTTTCATGTTATTATCTGTCAATTTATCTACATTACCATGCTTCACTTGATCTTCTTTAAGTGTGTGCAGTGACATCTACCTCTTTGATTACTTCACTCTACCCATTAAGGGGCCATCCTACTTCTACATCGAGACACACATCGGTATACATACCCACTAGGGGCATCTTCCACATGATTGCACCATCTAGGTTATGTCATTCCTACACCACACACTCTAGTTATCATGTTGATGTATATTACTTACTAGCTTATATAGATTCTTAATCGACATTTCACTAGTATCTAGCACTTGTGTATTTCTTAGCATATACCTAGTCTTGTATTACACATGTCTTGCATACATTCATCTCTTACTTTGATTAGTTAGATATGATTATACTTCCAATATTTATATGCTTTCTTTTCTTGCTTAGCATAGCTTGATGTGATTGCATTTCTAGTTATTGCTTGTCTCTTGTATGTGCCTTAGGACATTTTCCAATATCCTTCACTTTTATTCATTTGTTTGTCTTAGAACATTTTCTAATGTCCTTCGCTTATACTATTCTATGTGCCTATGGCCCTTGTGCCAACATTGCTTGTTTCAATTGTATGTATATGCAGAATTTGAACATGCCTTGTATGCTTACGTTCTAATTTGAGTGACATGTGCCCATGTCCCTTATTTTCTTGGCCCCTTGGCCACTCTTGTATACTTATTTCTTCTTACCTTATGGGCTTGTTGCTTGATTGCTTTAGATTGTTTGCAATGCTATGACCCATATCATTCATTATTCATGTTTTTTTGGATGCCATGATGGACATAATGCTCCTTCTCTCCAACTAACATCTAACAACTAAAAAACTAAAAACTAACACTTTCAATTCTAGTTCAATAAATTCCACGTGTTATTACATTGTTATATCTATCTAGGCATACCCCTATAGATCTAACAATCTCTCAAATCAAACCATGCTATATATTGAGATATCTTATTGATTATCATTGTTATATCATGTATATTTGTAGCTTAACACACTTTTAGGGATTCTTCTTCTGAGGTTAGTCATTATAGGGTAACTATTCCTAGCCTCAAAAGAGGGGGTAATAAATAAGGGTTTTTCTATAGAGATCAGAGCTCCTGTCAGTCAAAAATGTAGTTTTAAAATAACTAGAATAGCAACCACTCATCAAACCACTCAGAATAGATCAGGTAGATAGTCAAGATTTCATTCAGTGATTAGTTTCAGCCCAAGATAATAGAGTCAAGATTATACTGTAGTGCCAAAAATTAGGGGATCTATTTTCGGTGCTCTTGTCCAAATAGTAGAAAAACTAGGTTTTCCATAAGTAGGTAGAAAGTTAGGTTTAACTACAATCTTGGACAATCAGACCAATTTAGATCATTAGTTTTTAATACAATTTTCTTAAAGAATCTAGATGTAAGGGGCATCATGCATAGCATGATTGTTTCTCACTTCCAATTTTAGATAGGGTAGTTGGTATAACTTCTAGATCAGAATCCATGTTTTAGACACTAGTGATTGGGGGTAGATTGCATGACACTTTTGCTTCTTTTCTTTTAGTTTTTAGTATTACCCAGGCATTTTTAGTAGTTATGTGCCTTATTCCATTTACAGGTGGTTGGCATCATTTTGGATTGGGTTTCATACAAGCATAACCTCCACATTCTTGAGTACTCGAGTTCTTGAGTAACTTCCACATAAGCCAAATCTTTAGTTTTGGAGTGGCTTTCATACAAGCCTAATCTCCATATTTTCTGAGTTAGCCAACATTGGCCTAGTTTCCAGCACATATTCAGTTATCCATGCCACATTTTCATATTTATAGCAAATTCAAGGGCTTCAGGAGCCATCTCATATGACATACTTCTTCATACTAGTATCAGTTCTTAGCTTCACTTTATGAGGTAATGATGAAGCAAAAGGGCCAGCCTTTGTATTCTTGAGCCACCTATTTAAAGGGATTAGGCACATATTCCAGACATCAATTAGCACATGCATGATCATCTAGATTCACTTAGTGGGCAATTATGGATCCAAAGGGCTAGCCTTTGTATTCTTGATCCACCTATTCAAATGGATTAGACACACAGTCTAGACATTGATTAACACATGCATGATCATCTAGATTCACTTAGTGGGAAACGATGGAGCCAAAATGGATATCCTTTATATTCTTGAGACACCTATTCATAGGGATTTGACACACAATCCAAACATTGATCAACACATGTATGATCATCTAGCTTCATTTAGGGGGTGATGATGGAGCCAAAGGGCTAGCCTTTGCATTCTTGAGCCAATTTTTAGGGAATTGAGCACTCAGCTCCATTCATGATATAAATTTTGGTATAGCATCATCCAACACATCTATAATTACTTAACCTTGCTCAGTATCACAATAGGTTTTATATTGGTTCATGTACTCGATGAGGTATATTTGTTCCTTTCTCTTCCTCTCTCTTACCCATCTTTATACATTATTGTTTTATATTTCATATAATAAGAACTAATCTACTCTTTATTTTTATTTTGTATATTCACACTTACACAATGTTCTCTTTATCCACTATCTAATATTACTCAGTATCACAAGCTTCATGGGCTTCACCTTTACAAGTAAGTTTAGGTGCACTTTCTATTTTCCTTTATCATATTATTTCACATTATTGCATCATTATAATGAAGGGGGGGAAATGTAGTCATATAAAATGAAAAAAATGGTGACTTGAGCATGGATAAAGACACCCAATCCTTAGGTCCCTCTTGCTTGCTCTCATGACCCTCGTAGGCTTATTTTCACTAATTCCCAATCATTTGTGGCCTTCTAGACTTGACCCCAACTAAGCCAAGACCCTCTCTTCATGACTAATCCATCCCCCTAAGTCTCATATACTCAATAAAATAGCACCAAAGTTGGACTATAATGCTGGAACCTAGGGTGTCCCCTTTTCAATACTCCTATCCAATCACAATTCAATCCTATATTACCATTTTTCCCCAATTCTTTTTGTTCATTGTTTCAGCCTAGTCTAGTTTCATATAACCCATGACCAATGGATCCCTATAAAATCCCATTCAAATATCATTTGGAAAGGGTTGGAAAATATCATTCAATCAATCAAGAATATAAGCAAGACCACTCAATCAATCTTCCCTATTCTCTACATACAGCCAGCCTATACACTTTCAAACCATTTCAAGTCTTTATACCATTCCCTAGTCACCTCAAGAATAACTAGTATTAGAATTTATTTCATTTCATTCACTATTTAACCAAGCACTCTTAAAGGGAGAAATACATATGGCTTGATCCCTCTTTAGAGTATTGATATGTAGGCAGTGTGCCCACACATAAGGTTTGAATCATGTCCAGTGCATCTTACACACACTAACCCCTTTTCCCCATTTACTAAAGCTTATTTAAATTTAATATAAGATATAAGTACATAAATAATCAGCTCTACAAGGAGCTCTATTGATAGCGAGGACCTAAAAATTGGCACACAGGCTCACACCAAGTAGGCGAACAAAACCTAGAAAGCTTAAATCCTCATGATAATAGTGTTAGTGAAGGAATATAGTGTTAGAGCCTAGGGTGTCCAGTTTTGGTGCTCTTTTATAATCAAAAAATGAAGTATAGGATCCTATTTTTGATAATGTCCTAGTTCTACACATAAATTTATAGACCCTGTCTCAGTCAAAACAATCTAGAATAAGCTATTTTTGATTTTCTCTCTCTCACTGCTATTTTTAGAAAAGGTTTAATTTCAATTAAATTTCACAAATAAGTAGATTTAATTAAGAATATTATTTACTAATTTTTCCTACTCATACTTATTTATTAAATAAGAATAAAATTCCATTATTCCCAAAAATAACAAATCATTCTTATTATTGTTATTTCATAGAAACCATAGACCATTCAACAATGGGTTCCATGAACCCCTGCTCATATTATTTTTTCATGGCCATAAAGTCCTATTATACATACATAGATCATTAAATATTATGCAGTGACCTATATTGCACCTATACATGCTCCTTTGTAGTACTATCATTTTATTACACCAAGTTCCTAGTAGGGAGATGCCTATGAGCATCCATTAGATGAGATCATAGGATAGTTATTTATTTTGCATATTCCAAGAATACCAAAAAATAAAAATAAATAAAAAAACAAAATTATTTATAAAATTTACATGTTCTATTAGTTCCTTGGCATCTATGTTGTTAATTCCATGTTAGTGGATAACATATCAGTTATTCCTTGTTTCACGTATCTTTTGAGTGTGATATAGGGATACAAGAATACATGATATATTCACTTTTAGATGTTTGAAATTACCTCTACTCATGTCATATGGACATTTTGGGCATCCACTTATTTGATCATGATACATTCAAGTTATATCATTTTATGGTCACTTTACATTATCATGTTTGAACTTATGTACTTACATATGCCTTTATCAATGCTTATATCTTTCATAGTGTATTTAATATGGTATGTAATAAAAAAAAAATTATAAAACATATATCCAAGGACTAGTATGATGTGTTTATGCTATTTTTTTATACTTTTATTTTTATACACTTTCTTGAGTGTCTTGATTTTCTTGTTTGAGCATTTGTATATACTCCATTATTTGTGTCCCCTATGCCTTTGTTTGCCTCTTTGACAATTGAATATATCATTTTTTATTGTATGTGGCCATTTTAATATGTCATTCTTACTTTTATTGACATTTGACTAATTTATGTCTCTTTGAATGTGTAGCATTTTAACATGCCCTTTGTTTATAGTCTCCTTAGACCATTATCTTTTGTTTTGATTTTGAGTGATCTTGTCTGTGTGCTTGATTGATTAATGATATTGTACTGTTACTATTTGTATATGTTGTTTTTCATTTATATATCACCTCAATCATGTACACATTTAAAACTCATACCTTGGTTATTCCTCTTAGTTTTAAACCTTTCCTACTTTTGCAAGTCTCGCATCTACTCTCTTTTGTACCACTTGGCCTATCTCTTAGTTATACTAGTCTTATTTTGATGACTGAGGCATTCTATCTTTCTTAGAATGATTAAAACATACTTATCATCCACCTCTACAATTTTTGAGCCTATACCTATATTCTTTTTCCCTAGACACTTGTGTCCCAAATAGACACCTATGTCAACGTAGGTGTCCTACTCTGACGAAAGTGTCTAGTGCCCTAAAATCCATCTAAATTACAAATGAAATGTATCTTAATTTCTAGAATAAGTGATTTATTTTGATATATTCTCCAAATGGATTCATTAAATACAAGATCAACTCTCATTCATTCACCACCTATAAAATTTTTACCTAGTCACCAACAAACTTACTAAAAGCATTCAAGCAATCATTCAAGAGATCAAAGCTTCCCTATTTTTTACTCTTTCCATGTCATTCATAAGGATAACATATCTATAGGTTTGAATTACTGAAGGAGTAACCCAAGATTTTTATTCTTCAAGTTATAATATAGGTCACTATTGTACTTTATTTTCACATATTTCATGATTCACACACAACCCAACACATAAGGGAGAACTACATAAATTTGAGACCCTCTTATAAGTATTAGATATGTAGGTAATTCTCAATGTCATATGGGTCTTTGGGGTAGCTTGACATCATGTACCCATTAGCCCATTTTTTCCCACAACCACTCTAAGGATGATGAACTTAGGGTTTGATCATTTGACAAGGAGTGACAATCCATGACCTAGATCTGAATACACTAGAGTGAAGGTGATGATAAACCTAGAAGCACCTAGGTGGTCACATACTATTTTAGAGTATTTCATATATGACACCTACATTTGAACTAGACTCTAATGTTGATGTAACTATCTTAGGTTGACACAAGTTTCTGAGGCTATAGAGGCATAAAATCTTAAATTTGATGACTATTATGGAATACTCTTCCAATCTATTTCCTATCTATTCTAGATCTAGATTTGTATTAGCATTAGAATCAAATAAGTATTTTATTTATTTTTCATTACCATATCTAGCATAGTTGTATTCCATTTTTATCATATCTTAGTATAATAAATTTAGTATATGTTTTATCTAAGTTTTATAATTAATCGGCCTACTATAGATCTATTTATCACCCTTGTGCTTATTCATTTCTATATTATTAACCTTATTTAGGCCAATAGGATATTTATCTAATTTAAGGTTAAACATTTGGTGAACTTGATCTTTGAGATTAAAATCCTAGGTGGTTTATGGTTTTATATTTCCTATTTTTTTATTTGTTGTACTTTGTTGCAATTTTTGAATTTTTCATTTGTAAAAGTAATGGAAAACATTAATCTAAAAACATGATTTTAAATGGAAGATAAAGAAGCATTGATCACTCATCTCAATAATAAAAAGAGATTAATGGATGCATTTGTGTATGATAAAAGAAATTAAATAAGTAAGCATGATAAAGCTAAGGCTTCTTCACCTAGTGATGGTGAGTCCTTAGAAGGTACTACAACTAATTCTTTACCCATAAATCTATCTACATCTAGTGGAGGCATATATTATGTCTTCCAACCTTTGTTTCCTAAAAACACTATTTCTACATCTACCATGGACTTACCAATTTTTTCAACTCAAATACCCTTTTCAATACCTATTACTACTCTAACCATGTTCACTTCTCCATTCGTGACTACTCAACTTTCTAGTTTAAATCCCACTAGATCTACAATTCAAACACTCCTTAAAATTATAAATACCTTAGAGGAAAAGGTTAAAAATATTAAATAAAAGGCTTTAAAGTCTTCTCATGCTATTGATTCTCAAGATGTGTTGCATAATCCTCTTGCACTTGAGATATCTTTTCACCCTTTGCCAACTGGTTTTGTTATACCTAAGTTCCCATTTTATGATGATAAGGGTGATCCTAAGTAGCATCTTTGATTTTTCTATCTGACATGCCTTGATTATGCCTCTAATGATAAAATTTTAACAAAATTATTTCCAATTAACCTTAAGGATTATGCTTTTGAGGTGATTATATGATTTACCTCTCCAATATGTGAAAGCATTCAAACCTTTTCCAGATCATTTTTGGGCATAATTCTCTATTAACATCATCAAAAAGGTTTTCTATGCCCAAATTACAAATACCAAATAAGTAATCAATAAACATATCAATAAATACATCTTGAGGTACAAGATAATGTTGGTTAAAATGACTAATCTTATGGAAGATAAATAACTTAAAGACATATTCTAGCAAAGTTTGCTTAGTCCTTTACATAAGTCCATAATTTTAAAAAAGCTTAAATCCTTTGATGACTTGTGTCACATTATTTGGGACCATGAAATGAAACTTATCTCATTAAATAGATTTAAGTATATAGAAAGCACACCGACTACATCTACATCTAATGCCAAGTTTCCAATCAAACCAAGTTATAAGGTAAAACCTCTTGAGCCTAAAAAGGAAAAAACCACCATATTTAATGAAATTACATAATAGCCTAATTATCTTATCTTATCTAATGCACCAAAGAGATAATTTCCATGCTTACCTGAGCCTCCCACTTCATTATTCCCATGGTTATTAGAGTGTCATTTTATATCTCTCCCTAATCCTATAGAGGTTGATCTGACTTGCCCTCTACCCAAAGGATGTGATGTAAATTCTTATTTTGATTATCACTAAAGACTAGGACATTCTATGAACAAAAATTTTACCTTAAGCTATAAGATCCAAGACCTTATCGATGACCAAAATATTACATTTGATGATTTTCTAAAGGAATTAGGTTCACAGCCTAGTGATCACCACAAACAAAATATATTTAACAATCTTTTGAAAGATAATTCTAAGAAAGAACCATAAGTGTAAATGGCATTTAATGCACATCCTCCTCTACCACATTATGGACACCCATTAGATGGTATTATTGGTACTTATATGCGGCATATACCTCATATGGTTTAAAGACCTATTACATTTGATGATAGTGAGATTAAGGATGATGACTTTGATATTCATTCTTTATTCATAGTGTTATGATTGATAATAGTTCAAGCAAGAATGTTTACACCATGGCATTACTTACGTACTTGGGTTATACTCATCATGATTTACACCTTTCTACTAGATCAATTAAAGAATTCAATAGAAACTCACAATAAATTCTTGGTGATATTGACTTACCTTTACATTTGGGTCATGCACATGTGTCCAATACCTTTTTATTTATACCTTCTATAAGTGTCTTCAATATATTATTAGGATTCCCTTGGATACATACCCTTGGAGAAGTACCTTCTACAGTTAATGGGTGTTTTAAATATATTCATGCCAATCAAGTAATTATAGTTTTTAGAGTTCCATATGAGCATCCTCTTAAACAAGAGAAATTTATAACTAGATAGTTAATTATCAAGCCTACAAAGGCTAATCCATCATAAAAGGCTAATAATCAGGTAATCTCCTTTATTAGGAAGCTAATATTTGAGAGACCATTACATCATAGATCCATAGTGGGTTCCTTGGTATCCTCATCTACTACACACCACATTCAGATATCCAAACCACCTACACATGTTATTATTACTATTGTTCCAAAAAAAAATATAATAATCAATGATGGGTTATATGAACCCCTACTCCTACTACTCCTACCCTTTTTGCTTTAAGACCACATAGCATCCTAGATACTATAGTGATAGATATTGCACCTATACATGTTCCTTAGTAATGTCACCAATTTATTACACTAGGTTTATGGTGGGGAGATATCTATGAGCATACTTTAGATGTGATCATAGGGTAATCTCTTCAAATATTTCAAAAATACCAAAAAAATCAATAACATTCAAAAATCCAAACAAATATTTCAACATCTACATATTCTCTTGGCTCCTTGGCATCCATATATTAGTTCCATGTTGATGGATAGCATATCAATTACTTATACATGTACATGTGTTTCATGTTTTTATTTGAGTGTGATATAGGCATATATAGATACATGATTTATGCACTCTTGGATCTTGGGCTTTCCCTTTACTCATGTCACAAGGATGTTGGGGGCATCAGCCTTCTTTGATCATGATACTTCTAGGTTATGTCATTCTGTGGTCACTTTACATTATTATGTTTGAGTTATTATGTACTTACACATGCCTATATCCATGCTTGTATCCTTTATAATGTATTTGATATGCTATGTACTTGACATTTTTTTATAACACATTTGATCTATGGGTTATTATGATATTTTTCATTTGATATGGTAAAAGCCAAGTTTAATAGGGACCTGGAATGACAAGAGTGCATTATAGAAGTTTAAACAAGCCAACTAGGGCCAAGAAACCAAAAATAAAAAAATAGTATTAATATCAAAAGCAAAAAATAGGAAAAAGTAGAAGAACTAGGAGGAAGGTCCCTCCTAAGGGTCATTAACTTCAGGAGTGTCCTTCATTAGGATGGTTAGTTTGTCCTTTGAAACTTTGGCCCAGGTGTGGTTTTCTAAACCTTCGGTTGCTTCATCATGGATGATCATTATTGATCATTTTTTACCTTTTACCTACATAGGAGATTGTTTAGGGGTGAATCCCTTGGGGGAACCCTAGGGGGGATTTTAAAACCTTAGCTAAATTCATAGTAGGGGACTATGGGGATTGAGTAGAGTGAACAAAGGCCTGGATAGTTTCTTTAGCATGTTTGTGCAATGCATTCCAATCCTGGATGAGTTTGGCCAAGCCAAAACCTAATTATTGCACCTTTGAGTTAAAATTTTCTAGTAGTTGTTTGTTTCTTTCCATCTCCTCCATAACCATGCCCTTCCCTTTCCAGGTTGATTTGGCAAGGGTCCCTATTTCAATAGGTTTTAGTTTGGGTCCCTATTTCAATGGGATACTATGATATGTTTATATTGGTTGATTTTGATTTCCTTTATGCACTTCCTTCAATGTCTTGCCTTGTTATTATATTTTTATATTGATGATTTGAATATGCCCCATTGATTTTGGCCCCCATGCCTATGTTTACTTATTTGACATTTGAATAAGTCATTACTTATTTTATGGATATTTGAATATGTCATTATTGATTTTGTGTAAATTTGACTAAGTCATGTCCCTTTTATTATGTGATAACTAAACTTTCCCCTTGTTTTTGGTCTCCTTGGACCATTTCCTTTTGACTTTATTTTAAGTTCTATTATGTGTGTGTTTGATTTTTTTTTTGAGTTGGTATTGTTATTATATAAATGTTTACATTATCTTTATCATGCATCTTAGCTCTTGATGTGATAATATTTTATGCACTAAAATAATACATTTACTTAGACATGTTCTCCTATATGTTATTGTAATCACCTAAAAATGACACTTGAGTGTTAAGGGTGTTAATTAAGACCACCCATCCCTAGCTTAGCCCTAGACCTATCTTAGGGCCTATTAAAATACTTATCCAACCTTTGTGTGGGTCACACAAATCCTTAAACATCCCTAAATTATTCCCAAACCCTCACTTCAACATCATGGGCCTTAGTTTCTCAAGTTTTGCCACCTAAACACTAGAACCATAATAGGGACAATAATGCCCCATGGCACTAGTGTCCCAGTTTTGGTGTTATTGTCCTTTTCCCTCATTTTTCTACTAATGAGTATATTTTTAAATGATAAGCCCCTAAGGTTGGCCTAGACATATTTTAAGATCCACACAAGTAATATAATAGTATATATACATGACTTTTATCCCTTTAACCACTATATGAAAATTATATGCAAATTACATAAATAAACTTAGAATAAGTTGTGCATAATCAAGGTTATCAATCCATATATTTTTTTTTACTTATGCATACAACCATCAACAACATTCAGAAGCTTAGATTAATTAGGTTTCTAGTCTCAATCACATTAAAACCACTCAAGCCAACATTTATACTAGATTCCTTTGAACTTGCACCAATACTTAGGTGGGGATAACTACATTGAGTTTGATCCCTCTTTAGAGTATTGGTATGTAGGAAAATCTCATCATAGTGGGGTATTAAAAATGTTTAGCCTACCCCACTAAAAACACACTTTAATACTTGTGCCAAATATATGCCCTAACAACTTGGAGGTTTAAGGTTTACACATAAAATTAGTCAAAACATGTCATTTATAGAGATCCAAAACTCATGCACATAAGAAAAAGCTTGGCAAACCCAGACATAGGTGCACTCAAAATATTGGAATAATTATACATAGATAATGCTCAAACCAAAATAGGGACACTAGTGCCACATGGTGCTACTATCTAAATAGGGTGATACTATCCAAGAAGGTTTTTGATACTTGAATCCTATCATGACACTTAGATTAGCCATTGCCTCAGTTTACAGCCTCTAGATCTCCTACTTCAATCATTTTCCAACTAAATACTTGTTTACATTATTCATTACTATTTTTAAAAATGTTAAACTAAGTCAATTATATTATAAATTAATGGTTGTATTTATTACATATTTCTACCTTGATTTGCTATACTCAGGCCTTTAGCAACCTAGGATTTCCATTCACTAAGTCCCAAATAGTTAAAATATTTAGTGAACCTAACTTACTTTAAATACTACTCAGACCCTAACCCTAGATACCCTTAGGGTTTGTATCCTTTTATTTTATATGATCATATATTAGTTCTAAAATATCACATTTATTTCAATATTTAATTCTTGCAATCTTTCATAGATTAAATTCCTTTAAAGGTTCAAAATATACAACTATTTATTTTCCTACTCCCTAACCTATAATGGTAGAATTCAATAATTTATTTATGAAACTAATGAGAGATAATTTCAAGATTTCATTTCAAAACATTTAGATGTACAATATGACCTTATTGATATTATCCATGAAGAACTTAAAAAATCAAATAATATCCAATCTTCTACTTCCCCAGATAACAACATTATTACACCTACTTTAGGGGAAACTTAACTTGTCTTAACTTGAAAACCTTTAGTGGTAGCTACACCTCTTATGGATAATTCCCCCTCTATATATGTATTCCCTTATGTATGAGATTCATTCACTATAGGATAAGGTGTTACATCTTGAGCATGGAGATACTAGGTTATCACATGCCTTAGATTCTCATGTTATTTTACATACACCTTTGTCACATCACATAGTGACAACTCCTTTGCCATATAGATTTGTATAATCTAAGCTTACCTTGTATGATGGTAAAGGTGACCTAGAGCACCATCTATGAGTGCTTCATGTAGCATGTTTTGAATATGTTTCCAATGATTGGCTCCTCACTAAGTTGTTCTCACATAGTCTAAATGACTATTCCTTATAATGGTTCTATGATATTTTGAATCGGTTCAACATTGTATTCAACAAATTGGTAAATATGTTTTTAGCACACTTCTCAATTAACATCAGTGATAAGATAACTCATATGCTTAAGTAGCATAGTTAAAGCAAAAATGTAATGAGCCTATTGCAAAATATGTCTTGAAATATAAAACCATATTGGCAAAGATGAATATCCCCATGGCAGATAGAGAGATCCAACACATATTTAAATAGAGCTTACTAAAAGCATTATATGAAGCTATCTTGTTCAAGAAGTTTCCAGGATTCACATATTTATGCCACATGATGAAATAAAGAGAATCTAAACTTCTATCTATGGAAAAATTAAAATATAAAAGTGGATCATCATCAAATATTAATATTTCTAGTAAGCCTCCATATAAACTAAGTGCAACTAAAAATAAGAGTGATCCAAAGGCCATAATTAATACAACTATAGATCCACCTCTTTACCTAGTTTTATTAGATCCTCCACAAATATTTTTCGCCAACCTTCTAAAATAATCAGCACGTGTTTTATAGTAACCTTTAGAATGTAATGTCATATCACTCCTTCCCATTAAAGAAGTTGTTATGACATGGCCTCTTCCAAAAATCTATGATTTTAATATATTCTATGATTGTCATAGGATACCAGATTGTACTATAAATCGACGCATCACCTTCAAACATATGATACAATATTTGATAGAGGCCAACATAATTGATGTGGGCACACCCATAGAGGCACCCAAAGTTCGAAAAATGGAAACTAAGGCATTAAAAATATTATTAGATCTATTTTCAAAGCATATAGCTAATGAGGTAGGGGTACTTCAAGTGTTCACTATACATATCAAGAAATCCACCATCAGCATCGTACCACACTACTAAAAAATATGCACACACCCTACATAATATCATTGGTGTGTATAATATTATTGTACCAGCTAGACCACTCAACACTTTCTTAGAGTAGGACATTATTGATGATGATTTAGATATATGTGCACTCTTTGTACGAGCCTATATTGAACATCATCCTATTCAAAGTGTTATGGTTAACAATGGATAAAGTATTAACATGTGCACTATCACACTTATACATCATTTGGGGTATTTAGAGTAGGATATTTCTCCTACCAACATAGTTATTTGTGGTTTTAGTGGCAATGTTCAAAGATTCATTGGGGAGATTTTACTTTCACTACAAGTTAGACCAGCATAAGTGGCTACTATATTCTTGGTAGTAGATAATGCAATCACATTTGACATGTTATTTGGTAGGTCATGAATATAATGGCTATGAGTCATTCCATCCACCATGCATAAATGCCTCAAATATATACATGTTAAATATGAGATTGCAGTTGAGGGTCTTTCATATGAGTATCCTTTACCTATCCCATAAGAAGTCACATCATAGTTACAAGTTATAATTTTGAGCATAGTTACTATTAGTACACCACACATTTTAGTGGATCCACTAGTGTAGGTGAGGTATACTCCTATAGTGCTACCATGTATGCATACTCTCCCATGAAGACCATTATTAGAGAGACCCCTGCATCAGATATATGTTGAATATTTTAGAGGGCCTCCCTCTACTCTTTTTCTTCTAAGATTAGTATTATTGAGTTTGTAGAGTTCTCATCATAGGTCACCTATGTCATCTATAACATCTTCTACTAGATGGGTCCCTAAGACCCCTATAGTTCATAGGATACCCCATTAAAGTTCACATATTCCTAACACCACTTTACAATTAGTGTTAGTTGTAGACCACATAATATATCATGTTCTGGGACCTAAGTTACATTTTCATATAGCACACATGATCATTGTTCCTTTATTTAACATGGGCCACATTGATCATGAGTCTCCCATGAGACTCATTGATTAGTATGTTCCTCCTTTCTTGTACATACTTTCTTTATTTATCATTCTTTGTATATAGTTTCATTTTCATGTTACTTTTACATATATTATATCTAAAAAATACAAAATTAATATCATGTGTCAAAACATTCAAATATTTGCTCAGAAAACATAAATTATAGATTATGTGTGCTATCATGTTTACATCTCTTATATTTCCCAGACACTACATATGCTAGCTAAATATAGTTGGTTTTTATCATACATACATGCTTCACTTGTTCTTGTTGAGTGTTTATAGATACTTATAGGACCTAGGTCCACTACATAGATCTAGATTTTCTACTATCTACCCGTTGGGGGAATATACACAAATACATGGGTTCCTCATCTTTAGGGGCATCCTATACATAGTTTTTATTACCAGGTTACATCTTTATAAACTATATATCACAAATTTAGCATTTTTATACCTACTCAATTTTTTTGTTGACTACTACTAATTTAGACTCAACCTATATACATCTTATCTTTTATATAAATTTGTACCACATGTTCATGCATACTTTCATTTCTAGCCTTCCTAGTTTAGACTTTATTGTGTCTCTATGTTTCTTATATTATGGGGAATTTGAATATTCCATTACTCTATAGCTCTACACCACTTATTTTCATTATATGTATGCTTTAAACTTGTGCCCATGTTCGTGTGTGTGCTTTCTTTATTTTATATGTAAACTTCTTAACATGTCATTCCATGTGGCTCTAAGCCAACTTGCTTCTTGTTTACATATGTGGACATTTGAACATGTCCTTATATGTCTTGATTTATCAAATTTAGTGACATGTGCCCATGCCCCTTGTATGATGGCCCCTTGGCCTAATTTGTGTGCCTCATGTGTGTTGTATGTATGTTTTCTTATGTGTGTCATAGCCATGACACTTGTCTCTTGATTGTTAGACACTCTAGTTTCATATGCCATGAGGGACCTCAAGCATCTCCCCTTCCTACTTGGATGTTGTGATGGACATCATGCCACATCCCCCTAGGTAGCTACTCATTTATTACTTAGATTTGTTATTCATATATATTATTATATCTACCTTGATAGCCTTGTGAATGCTAAATCTAACATACATCACACATTACAAACTTATGCTCATATTAGCTTACATTTTGATGTTATGTATGCACATCACATTGGTTTATTATGCAGATATATAATATGCTCTAGCTAATGCACATTTTATAGAGATTTTTATTTTTAGTATAGTTCTTGCATAGGTTCAACAACTCTTCTCAAAAGAGGGGGAATTCATAGGGGTCTATCACATAGATCAGGCTATCTAAATGCACTCAAAGTAAAATTTTCAACACACATGCATAGAATACAGAAATCACATGTATGCATATCACATTGGTTTATTATGAAGATATCATATATGCTCTAGCTAACACAAATTTTGTAGATATTTTTATTTTTAGTAAAGTTCTTGCATAGGATCAATAACTCCCCTCAAAAGAGGGGGAATTCATAGGGGTTTATCACATAGATTAGGCTCTCTCAATGCACTCAGAGTACAATTTTCAGCACATAGGCACAAAATACAAAAATCAATTTCAATAAAACATAGTGGGAAACAATGACATAGAAATCATTCAAAAATGCACAAAAAATATAATAGTTGTACATTACTACCCAAATTGGGAAACTAGTGCCACATGACACTACTATTTAAGATATGGTGCTACTTTCTAGTAGCCTCAATTTCAAAAAAATCTAGATTGGCCAGAAAAGTATAATAGGTACAATCTAACTTTTCATAGGTTTAATTACATATTACCATTTATGGTTTAGTTTAGTTTATATTCATACAAATTTTCTTAGATTATGGGCATCATGCACAACATGATCATCACCATTTTAGTTTAGATGTTTATATACATATTATTATAACTCAATCCTTAATCCATATACTCAAATATCAGATTTGGGGGCATGTGTGTGGCACATTGTTTTCATATGCTCACTTATACACTAATTGATTAGATGGAATGATAAACTCCATATCATTCTCTACATTTCACACATCATATCCCTTGTTCTAGGTTATACACCAGATTTATGCCGTACTCCATCTATAGTGGTTGGCATTCTTGAGTGGCCTAGAGCTACCTAATATTCCCAAGTGGCCATAGAGCCAACATATACAATTTCAATTACAGTTCCACATCTCTAGTTACATCTTGAAATTTCAATTTTAGATGCATCTAATATACATGGGTAGGTAATTATGAAGTCATAGTCTACATGAATTCTTGAGTCTCCTACATGAGAGGGTTGGACACACCATCAGTCCAATCCAAGGTATTCATAGGTCATGATCTACCAAGCATGGGTGGGAAATGATGGATTCAAAATTAGATTGATTTCTTAATCCATCCATACATGTGGATTGAGCAATCCATAAGCTCAGTCCAATCTATTAACTAATTGATCACTATTTACATGCACACACAGGTTATCACCAGGTTTATGCATTGGTTCATATACCCAATGAGGTGTATTCATTCCTTTCCTCTCTCATATATCTTTCCTTAGTTTTGTCTTTTATTTTTATATGACTTAAGTAAGGACTAATATATGCATGTTTCAGTTGAAATATATGCAATGGAAAATGCTTCACATATCATATCAAGATTCACAAGATTCACCTCTTAGGTATGTCCAAGTACACTTATTTTTCATTTATCCTAGTCATTTATCTTACTACATTTATAGAATAAAGGTGGGGGGTGTAATCACCTTGAAATGAAACTTGAGTGTTGAATGAGTTACTTGAGACCACCCATCCCTAGCATAGTCCTAGACCTATCTCAAGGCATATTTAGACACTTATCTAGCCTTTATGCAGTCCACATGCATCCCTAAACATTCCTAAAATAGTCATAGACCCTCATTTCAGTATAATATCCCCTAGTGCCTCAATCTACCACTTAGACACTAATGTCATAATAGGGATAGTATTCCCTCATGGTGTTATTATTCTAGTTTTGGTGTTCTTGTCCTTTCCCCTCCTTTTTCTACCAATAAATAGCTTTTCAAATGAGAAAACCCATGGGGTCCACCTAAACATATTTTAACTCCTACATAAGCACTAGAATAGTATATATACATGACTTTTATCCCTCTAACCACTTGATGGAAATTAGATTCAAATTACATAAACAAATTTAGAATAAGTTGTGCACAATCAAGGTTATCAATTCCTATTTTTCCCTAATTCTACATATAACTATCTACAACATTACTAAGCTCAAATTACTTAAGTTTCCAATCTCAAACACATTCAAATCACTCAATACAGAATTCATACTAGCTCCACTTGCACTTGCACCAGCACTTAGGTGGGGATAACTACATCTATCTTGATCCCTCTTCAAAGTATTGATATGTAGGAAACTATCATCATAGTAGGGTGTTAAGGATGTCCATCCTACCCCACTAAAAACATGCTCTACTATTTGTGAAAACTAGATACCCTATCAACATGTAATTTTATGGTTTGTACATAAAATTAGTCAAAACAAGTCATATACATATATTCAAAACTCGTACACACAAGAACAAGCTTGGTAGGCCCAAACACAAGTGCACCTAGAAGTTAAAAATAGTTTTACACAAAGGACAGAGACCCTAGTGCTACATGGTACTACTGTCCAATTAGGGATCTATTGTCCAAGATTGGTTTTGACACTTGGATCTTATTTTAATACTTAGATCAACCTCTATCTCAATTTTTAGCCTTCAAATCTCTTCTTTTAGTCATTTTATAGCTAAGTACTTATTTACATTATTTATTGCTATTTTTAGAAAGGTCAAAATAAGTCAATTATATTATAAATTAGTGGTTTTACTTATTGCATATTTTTACATTGATCTACTATACTCAAACCTTTAGCAACCTAGTATTTACATTCATTAAGTCCTAAATAGTTAAAATCATTACATGGTTCATTCACATTTATATAGTTATCTTATCCTCACCTCAAGGGGGGACATATCAGTGGGGGAATCTCATAAAGGCATAGCTTCCACACAGTCATAGTTTCATATTTATTGGGGGCATGTCATAGAGGCATGGCTTCCACACATTCATAGTTTTATATTTAGAGGGGGCATGTCATAGAGACATGGATTCCACACATTCACAATTTTAGATATATAGTGGGTGCATGTTTTGGAAACATGTTCTCCACAATTATTTAGTATTCAACATACCTAGATTAAAATGGGGGCATGTTTTAAAAACATGTTCTCTACATTGGAACTATAGAGTAAGATTACAAAATAGGTTAGTTCATTTATTAGTGACAAAAATCAAGAATAAACATCAATAAATAACATACTAATCATACTCCCTCAGGTGGGCAAGATCTATGAGGTAAAGAAACAAACAAGAAAGCATAAACAAGAAAATTTATACCTTACCATGGATTTTACCATCAAATTTAATCCACAAGCATGCTCATGTTTAGATATATATCTCAAAAACTTTAGTAATGTCATTAAGCAAGTGCCTCCAACATATCATCAAGCACTATTAGATTGGTTTGTAAATGAATTTGAAGATTTAGGTGAAGCTTTAGATGGATTTTTACATGGTTTATTTACACTAAAAATATTGTTGAAAGTGTGTAATTTCATTGGTATTTATTAGTTTTGTAGATTAATTATGGCTCTAGGATCCAGATCAAGATGTGTGGATACAAATGGATTCAATTATTGAGGGAAATTCAATAATTATTTTGGAAAGAGGGTGCATTAATAAGGCATGGCTTAACTTAATTTAGATATTTATCTCATAAATACCTAGTGCATGACAACTTTCTATTGATGTCATAATGAGGTCATAACTCAAATATTTTTTTAACTTTGAATATGCCATAACTAGATAATTAGCTCATTTCCATGTATTTTTAGTTTATCCAATTAATTTGATTTGTTTAGTTATTTAATCATGATTAGCCTTTAGGTGTTTTATGTAATGTTAAAATTTGATTATTTCATTTCAGTTAATTGACCTTAAATGTTTAATACACATTATTAATTTGATAGTTGGTTATAGTTCCATGTCCCAATTAGGGATACATTTACAAAATTACACATGATGTGTGTAGATGAATTAGAGTGTTTCAATGTTGTTTAGGAGGCCTAGGATTCCCCCTCAAAGGTGGGGTAACAAAATTACTTTTGATGGATGGGCCATTCAATAGAAGAAAATGGCACATGATTCAATAGAAGAGGCTGAAAATCGATCAATTAGAAGAAAATGGGATGAAAATAGATAAATGAGGCAAAAATAAACCTACTACGAAGAATAATGGATAATAAATAGGGCCAAGGGGAATCTTTTAAAATTTTAACTATCAAATAACCACTAGGGGTGAAAATTATTCATTTTCACCCTCACCCTATAAAATTTTACAGATTTGGTGCTACATGCAAGAGAGACAAAGAAAATTTCCAATATGTTGTACCATAGACACCTTTGAAAGCACATAAGAGAGTATCAATGACCCACCAGGATCAGTGCATCGATAAGTACAACTTTCATTTGTCAAATTTGTCATTTATTACATTTATTAGGCCTTAGTAAACTCAAAATGGTAAATCCATCATTTTCAAAAAAATGAAAATGATAGAATCACCCATGATAATAGTTGAGAATATGGTGAGATCAACCCTAAGAAAAATGATATCATCAGTTAAATAACAAGGTCATGACCAAACAGAAGTATCACAAAAATAGAATAAAATCACCATAATGATGAAATCATGTAAATGGTGAAAATGCCAACAAAATGATAAAAATGCCAATTTAGATGGAATTCATAAAAATATTGAACTCAAATATAATGGTGAGGTCATCCTCCCAATAAATGAGAATGACTTGTAAAATAGTGAGAACATAGATCAATGGATAAATGATGGGAATGCCCTATCAAACATTAGGAACACCTTGTTAAATGGTAAGAACACCAAGGAAAATGGTGAGATCACCACAAAGGAAGATTAAGAAAATTTTAAAGAGAAAAAATTTGAGTAGGATAGAAGAAGAGATGTACTAGATAGAATAAATTGGTAGAGTGGTTCAAATAGGAGAAAATTGATGGATGTAATTATTTGATTTCTGATATGCCTTTTTATGTGTAGGAGCACATATAGGTTGTCATAGTATGAGAGTGATAATTGTGAGTGATATGCCATCTAGGGATTATGACCAAGGACTTGTTCGGTTTTATCAACATAGTAAGCCTACTACATATGACATGAATGCCATTTATTTGAGTTGATAGGGCATACTTATTATCGTTAGTTTAGTGCTAGTATTTAGAGACATCCATATTTCATATGTTGATAGGTGAGGTGATTATGACCCTAAAAGATGTGTGGTAGATTTGTAGCTCTCAATTTGGGGACCATGGATTCATTAGATGAAGTAAGGTAGGCTATCTATGATCAAGGACCTAATTTGGGTTTAAGATATTGTGATAGATCATGGGTCTATCTATATTGACACACTTAAGGACCTACTATTTTTGCTTGAGGGTGATGGAGCAAAACTAGTAGTAGCCTCAATTCCTAATAAGGTGGTCATATTTATGGTGATTATTAGAGGCCTCTTATTGCTTGACAAGATTAGATGACACTTCTAGATCAACTTGATATGAGTAGTTTGAGACATGTTGGATTCAATCACATGTTTTGCTTAGGGACCAATTATCTTATCATATTTATATCATGACCTACACATGGTAGCTTTTTAGAGGGGTTATATCATTGGGTACAATACACTACTATAGGTTAGGGCCTAATAGCACATTATGATAGAGTGACATGTTGGCCAGTGATGTAACAAGAAGCGTAGGACCCTTTAGCCTTTGGGTGGTATTAGGCAGGTGCCAAATTGAAAGGCTATAAGGGAAACTTATATTTTTATCATAAGGCCATAGATGAGATGGTGGATGGGGATTTTATCTGGCATCCTTACATTATGGTATAGTCACTACTTGGAAGATGATTTTATTACATCATACATTTTAACACCATGTTATATCATTGGCCATCATGATTTTATAGTAGTGTGATATAGGCCAGAATGGTTACATTAATAGTTTAATTTTTTGAAAGATATTTTTGAGGGTCCACACTTATTTTCCCACATTACCTAAGGGATGAGATAGTGGGGTCACCTGTGCTAAGAGTGGAGGTGATGGGAACTTATGCATCGATGTAGATAATAGTGTGGTCTTATACAAGAATTATTGTATATGTTAGTGTGATAGATGACTATGTGGCATGGTGGGGTACTTTTAGGCCTATACAATTGACTTAGCCTAGGCTTAAATAGCATGGTCAACATTAGAGGTGGGTCAGATAGAGGATGGATTTGGTATAGTGACCTCATTTTGGTTAGATATCTAGATAGGGATAATGATATACATAGGTAAAGGGATAAGTCCCATCATAATAGGATATACATGAAATCCCCTTTTAGTAGGTGGTTCCACTTCTAGTGCAGTAGCTAGTGTAACATGTTTTACATGTCCTTATGTAGTATGTTGCACAACATGTTTTATAGGTCTTGGGTGCATAATTTTCCCCATTGGTGATATCCTTAGGATAAAATGTAGAGTATAGAAAGGATATGTGTGTGTATGGAAGAGACCATGATATGGATATAGATATGACAAAGACAATAGTTGGTGGCTCTAAACTAAGTATAAATGAGACAAGGACCTTGAGAACTGCTAGATCAGTAGATGATTAGGCACTTATAGATAAGCTATAGAAGGATATTAATGTGAGGGTAGAATATATTTTAGGCCTCAAATAGGATTTATAAATCCTACAAATAGAACTAGATGTGATACAAGGAGATACTACTAGGCTATACAACATCGTCATAGCCTAGGACACAAAGATTAAAACATTGAGAGGGAAGGTTTCCCAAGTGACAGGTGTTAAAGGATACCTTGTTTTATGAGATATTGAGCTTTTTATAGCCATAAAAAATTGGGATTGGGCATGGTATTAGTCAGATAGAGCTCAAGATGATGTGTAGAGGCTCTATGGGGAGTTAGATGAGGCATAACAAATCATGTCAGATCAAGGGATGTTTAGAGAACTATTTGATGTGATCTAAGACAAGAATGGAACCCTAAAGGTGAAGGATGATTCCCTATATCTTAATGATGATATTACATATTATTTAAACCTATATGAATTAACAATGCTACTAGAGGGTAGGGATACCTCCTAAAGAGAGTATACATGCAGCTAGAGGACTAACTGGACCTTGAGGTCATGACACATTATAGCTTTAGAGTGATCAATGGCCTAGATGACTCTGCAAAAAAGAGTGATGGGACCACCACAATGATGTCTACCACGTCCAGGCATAGGTTGGAGTTTTTTTTCAAATTCCCCCTAGGCATAGGTAGATCCAAAGCTAATATTTTGTTTAAAGCTCTCATTTTTTATGTTAATCAAATGTATATATTCTTGTAATGTATAAAACTATGATTTTGAGATATATGGCATTAATTTATGTTCATTTTTATTTTACTCTAACTTTGATATTATTTATTATACACAATGCTACCATTAGTTATTTTTGAGATGTTAGATGTAGATTTATTGAGCAAAATATGGATATTGATGTGTATTTTTTTACCATGATTTTTTTATCTTCCTTGCTATGTCATTTTGCACTTTATGTTACTATGATGGATTTATCATGTGGTATGAGTAGATGGTATATGCTTACATTAGTAGATGCATGTCTTTAGTTAGCATAATGATAATCATTTTTGTTGTAGATTTTGTCATGTGATGTGGTTAGGTTATTTGGATCATGCATTTAGATATATAGATTATGCTTGGAGAGATGCTTTTGGTGGAACATTGCTAAATAAGATTTGAGCACTTGGTTTTTAATTTTACAAATGAGAATATGCATTATAAGTATAAATAACCTTTGATAACATTATATGTCAATTGCATGAGGACTAGTTCAGATACAAATATTGACAACTCAAGATAATAATATAGAACATTAAAACCTAAGTTAAAAACATAACACATTTGAACAAAATACAAACCAACAAAAAAAATTAAATACAAGCATAAGCAACTTAAAATGCAAGATATGAAATATCAAGACTTAAGTGTAAAACAAAATATCAAACACAAACAAGAAATAAAATAGTTTAAGTAAAAAATGTAAATAACATAAAATAAAGATATGAAACATCAAAACTTAAGTGTGAAACAAAATGTATCAAACACAAATAAGCAATAAAATAGTTTGAGTATAAAATGTAAACAACTTAAAATCAAGATAGGAAACATCAAGACTTAAGTGTAAAATAAAATGTATTAAGCATAAAAAAACAATAAAACAAATAACATATAAATAAACACACCAAAAATCTAACATAATAAAAAATAAAAACTCAACTAAGTGATCAACAATTGGTGCATGTGTGAGTAGTAAGGTGTTATGCTCAAGTTTTCTTGTCCTTAAGCTAAGGGGGAAATGGATAGATTACAACAATAAGGGGAATAGAATAATAAAAAAGGATTGGTTGAGTTGAATCCAAATTCCCTATGTAAGTGGATGTTTCCTACATAACCATATGGACTTCAGGCCAAATGTAGTTCTCCCAAGATTTGGGATAGAAGAAAAGTTATGACCAATAGAGATTTGATTATATCAGAAGAAATGAAAGGTATACTCATAAAATGGTGAGAGTATTGAGGCAATGGTTACTCTTAAAATGGAGAGAGCGTAAGGTAATGATTTCTCATAAAATGGTGAGAGTATAAGAGAAATGTTAAGTAGAATGAGAATGGAAATGGAAATGAAGAGTGGCTGAGCTAACTCGAGATGCCCCATGCATCCAACCACTACCTACATAGTTTGTGTGGGCCTCAAGATGATGTATTTATCCCATAAATGGGAGGATATAATAATGTAATGGTAATGTGAATTATAAATTACTAGGAGTAGATAAGAGGTTCCCACCCAGAAGAGTTTATGACTGTATATCCCTCATGGAGATTATAAGTCCAGTTTTCTTAAATTTATAATTGTTAGGGACTTTCTAAGTCTTTTCAATGTTTTTGGGCTTTTTAGAATATTTAAAGTAAGGGAATATTTATAAATGAAAAAGGAACCATTTAGCCAAGGCAAAACCACCTTAGGTAGAGGCTTAAATAATATCTAAACTAGTTGTAATGGTTAATTTGCCATGAATCAATAATAAGACCTGAGGCACTAGAGAATACCATGAAATAACAAGATAGGAACATGAACAACACACAATGGGTAAATAATATGAGAAGAAATTAGAGGAAGTCTCAAGGAACTATCAAGCAGGTAACACACTTGTTGACATACCCTAATACACTTGTCTATAAAGAAGTTGTTTATGCTGATCAATTTAGAGTACCTTTGGAAAATAGTCATTAAATCTACCTGTAATACCTATTGGGCATAATCAAGATCATGATGGTAATAGTAAATAGGAGAAAGGATAAGAATAATTGTAGGAATGGTACAAGAAATGGATGAAAGAAAGATGGGTTCCCAAAGTGAGGACTATCATAGATAATGGTACAAATTAGTTAAGCATAGAAACATTTGAGATGCATGATATTCATAGGTTCTTTGATATATTTTTCATCTAGTGTATCCATCTTATATGCCTCAAAAAAATAATTTATAGTAACAATAAAGGGACCAATCCAGTTGGCCTCAAACTTTCCTTTCTTCTTACACTCAGCGTTGGTGTTCTCTTGATTCTCTTTTAGCACTAAATCACCAATTATATATTCTCTAGGGAGAATACATTTGTTATAGTTATGACATAGCCAATTTTTATAGGCTCATAAATGTTCTAATGTTGTTTGTCATTTCTCATCCAAGAGGTATAGCTATTATAATCTAACAAGTCTATATTCCTCATCATCAATGATATTCTATAAATAAATGTGCAAGGAGGACAACTTGATTTAGATGTGGATAATGACCTCATATCCAAAGACTAAAGAGTATGGTGTGGCTTCTATAAGTTTGAGGGTAATGGTATGGTAAGCCACAAGGTTGGGAATAATTGTAAATGCTAATAATGTCTAGCATCACTGACAATATTTTTCAAAATATTAATAATGGTTTTGTTTAATGCCTTGACTTGGTCATTACCTTATAGATAAAAGGTCATGGAAATTTTGTGCTTGATATATAATTTGGTATAGAGGGATTTGATGTCTTTGTTCTTGAATGGGCCACCTTTATTATATATAATAGTGGATGGAATGTCATAGCCGCAGATGAGGTGATAGTAAATGAACTTGGAAATATACTTATCAATTATATAAGTGAGAAGAATGGCCTCTATTTACTTAGTGAAATATTCCATAGAAGTTAGGATATGCTTGTTTCCATGATAGGAAGTGGGGTTTATTTTCCCTATGATATCAAGTCCCCATGTAGAAAGTGACCATGGTGTAGTAATTGGTTGGACCGATAAGCAAGGAACATAGATCAAATCATTATGTCATTGACAATCATCACACCACTTGACATGTTGACAAGTGTATGTATCTATTATTATCTAATAATATCTTATTCAAAGTAATTTATTGGCTAGGATCAAGTGGCTGGTGTGGGGCCCATAAGTTCCTTAATGTACATCTTTTAGCACTAATTTGGATTCTCTCAAAGTTAAATGATGAACCAACATTCCATCATAGCCTCTATGATATAGCGTATTATCGAGAAAGTTACTTGGTATCTTTATTAATGAAGACTTTGTGTTGAGTTTGTGATAGGTCAACAAAAATAATTTGGTCATGGAGGTAGGTGTATAGGTATTGGTACCAAGGAAAATTGGGATTAGTAATATCACATACCATCTAAAAATTGTTTTGTACATGTGTTGGTTGAAGAAGGTTCTCAAAAAAAAATGATACTCTTTAACACTACTAGATGTGAATAAGGATTACGTAGAGGGTAGGTTAGTCTAGTGTTAGTCCAATAAAAAATCAAAATAACACACTAAAATCCTAACACCTCTAGCCTAGACACTAAGGAGAGCATAGGTAACAAATATACAAATGAAAGCACATCTAGAACACAAAATAAATCACTCTTTTACCTTCCTTGGATCTCTAAATGGTCTGTTGAATTGGCTTTCTCGGTTTGTGCATCAAGAAGTTTTTAACAATGAAGCTTTCTTTTCTCCTCTCCTTGGAACCTTAGCTTGGTTGTTTAGATTATGAATTTGGCATGGTAACATTAATTTCAAAGTTTCTTTACATCTATTTGAGAATTATAACATTACACCAAGATAGCTTAAATATCAATAGGTAAGGCCTTGTATTTATATCCTTAAAAGTCAACTCTCACCCAAGGTGAGTTAAGGTTGAGTGTAAACATGGAATGAGTTCAAACTAACCTTAGGTGAGTTGAGGCTAAATCTAATTGAGTTAAAAGTTATCATGTAATTATTATTTTAAATTAATATGCATGGCTCTCAAATTAGATATTTTTTAATATTTTGGAAGAGATTGACAAACATAAAGGTAATGATGAAAAGGCTTGATATTTTGATTTTTGGAATTTCTATTTTTAGATATTCATTAATTACAAATGGATAATTAAAATAAGAATTTAATCTTATTTAATTATATGATTCATTTTGATTCGCATTTTATCTCTTTTTATAATTGTTCAAGTGCCCCACTTAATGGGTCCATAGGCCAAACTACCAATTGTTAGGTCAAAAGGTGCCTTGGGATGAATCTATGAGAGGTTTTTATTGCATATAGGATAGTATCCTAAATAGGGATGCCTTAACATGATTCTGATCATTGATGAATGATGTATAATTGAAATTGGGATATTTAGTGATTCTTAGTCTTAATTTGTAATGTTTGGTAGGGATCAATCTAAAGTTCGGTCAGATGCTAATTATGGCCAGAATTGGATGTCTATAGTTTGCCCTTATTTGGGAAGGCATTGGAATTTTTAGGCACAATAACATCTTCTTAAATAATGAATAAGTTTTTAGTAAGGAAATAAGATAATGATTTAAAAATAATCTCTAGACAACAATTAGGAAGCCTATAATGATGCCCCCTTAAGGGAGTGGTCGACACATATTATTTATAGATGATCCCTCAAAAAGAAGCAAGAAAAAGAATGAAATTAACCCATGGGTGGGATTAATTTAATTGAGATAATGTTTGCATGCATTGATTTAAGAAGTAATAATTTGCCCAAAGATGGTTATAATCATTAACAAAGGTTGAGACACTGATTTTGCCAAAGGTGGTTATAATCAGTAGCACAAGCACATGCCCCATTAGGGTGGATGATTAAAAATAACGAGTTGCCCACAAGTGGTTATAATCATTAAAATTACATGGATTGAATAATGATTTTTGGTTATACTCATTTTCTCACTATGTTTTGAGTCATAACCCTCCCTTGAGACTTTTCTCATGATTTTATCTCTCTTTTGCATATTATTAGATAGTGAACAAGGGTCTTGCATTCAAATCAAATCTCATTATATACAAAGAGTCTCGCTAAGCATTTTACATCTAGCACTTACTATATTAGTACATAATTGTATAAAATCAATTAATAGTATAACTCAACAAAGTGCATATCACTCAATGATCACATCTATATTTTCATGTTTGATCAAAGAAGGGACTAAGTGAAAGTCATTCTAGCATACTATGTGTGATGATTATGCATGTTCCCTAAAGAAGAACTACATGCGATTTGAGATCCCTATCATTGGGGTTAATATAGGTAGTATCTAAGATAATAGGGTTCCATCCCACATGATCATTGTTGGGTGAATATTTTGTCACCAGCTAACTGATGAGAAAAATAGGTCTCTTCAACCACAGCATAGGGAAATTGGTCAGCCAGATGTGCAGGTTTACCACATCAAAAGGGGACAAATATCTCCTCTCATCAAGGGAAGGTTCCCTTATAACTATGAGGAGCTATATACTATATATATATGTAGAAAATAACACTCAAGGGTAGGATAACACCATCCATCTCTCTTCTTTCAGATATGATGTTCACAAATAAAGGAGAAAATCTTGGTGAAAACACTGAAGGCACTTCTCTTCTTCAGAAGTGTTCTTGCAGGGGACAACAAGAGTTCTTTCAGGTAGGAAACAAGTAACTAGTAACAAGGGTGTAGTAACCAACAGACTGAGATGTAGCACAAAGTCTCCACCTCGACTGCTTGGACTCAAGGATATAACCTGCCATATAGATTAAATATGAGTGGGCGTAAATGTAGATATGATGGTCTAATGACTAAAGAAAACACAAATAACCAGGCACATGAAGATGTACAAAGTGATGAAAGAGATGATTGGAAGAATAAAGGTCGCTGAGTTGACTTGAGATACTTCATGTATCCAAGTGTTGTCTACATAGTCAAAATAGACATCAGGCCAATGTAGTTCACAAAGAAGTAGGAGAAAATGGAATGAGGAAAAGAATAGAAGAATAAGAATTGATCAATGTGAATGATTTGGTTATACCTACCAATGTGGATATGATTGTATTTATTATCATTAATATAAATAGAATGGGCAATGGGCTTATTTGATCAAGGAGGGTGGGAGGATCTGCTAAGGTGAACCAAGAGAAGTTTTTGTGGCACCATTGCTTGTAACATTTATTGAGTTAATTTTTGATATAGCACATGATGGTATGCATCATGATATAAACACCATGATGACCTAGCCATAATGTGAATAAGGATTGACTCCCTATCCAATAAATAATTGAAAATAAGACACTAATGATAAAACCATGATGAAAATATTGACATATGAATACGGAGAGACTCAAGAATAATGTGCAAAGAATCACCCAATGAATGCATATAGACTGAGTCAAAGCACAATAACAAAATAAAACAAATAGGAAAACAAATAAATAACAAACAACTAAGCAAATAAACACACACAAAAAAATCAATAGAAAACATCCTATCATCGATCAAGTCAATATCTATGCGTGAAGGCTTAATGGAAGGATAAATAGATGGTGCCCCAAATCAAGGATACATGTAAAGGGAAGGTCACACCCTAATGGTAGTGAAATGGATTAGAACTAACAATGGATTTTCCATAGTAGGGTGGATCAAGGATGACTATCTAGGTTTAAATACGAAATTTTTTTTGGGATTTTGGAGGCTTTATATCTCTCAAGGAGATATTAAGCCAATTTTTCTAACTTTTAGAATTTTTAAATGTTTTGAATGTTTTTGTAATTTTCTAAGTATCTCAACTCAATCAATAATGATGATATATTAAACAGTCCAACTCATAGAATAGTGAGAGCATGGCTTAAGTTGCTCATAAAATAATGAGAGCATTCAAACTTAAAAATTCTCACAAAATGGTGAGAGCATGGAAAAAGGGTTGATTGAGCTAACCTCAATGTGAATCAATAACTACCTACATAGTCCCATTAGGACCTCCAGTTACTTTAGCTTTTCCTACACAAAAGGTGGTGAGATCTGACTAGGTAGCAACAAGTTCACAAATTTAGGCAAATGGTAAGGCAAATGATAACAATAATGGTAAGGGGATATGTCAGGTATTGTAAAGGTGTTCTTCATAATTTTACCATAGGTGGTTATAATTAGAAAACAATGATAAAGGGTCAACGGTACTAATTTACCCATAGGTGGTTATAATTAGTAATACCAGGTGGAATACTGATTTGCCCAAAGGCAGTTACAATCAGTAGCACCAGTCAAGAATAATGACAAATTAAATATGTAATTCTTAGATCTAGTGTCATACTACCTTCATATACTTTGATTTGAACATGTAATTTAGAAGCTACTAAAATTGGATCAAAATCCCCTCATAGAAGGTGCTAGAAGAACCAATGAAACCAAGGTCAAATGATTGGGTGGGAAGGGTAAAAATAACTTTAGTTAATAGAGAAGGTATGGTAAAATGGTATAGGGTATGTTACAAGGAAGGTGATTTAATGATAAAATGGGTATAATGATAATAGGGTTTCCCCCAAATGACAAGGTAAGGTGAATGGTAGGGTATGAAACAATGAAAAGATGAATGGCAAATGAAAATGACAAGGTAAGTTAAATGGTTCTATTTTTCCTTCTGATGTGGAGATGCACATCCTGATCAACATATGATACAATTTAAATAGTCAAATGTTTAAATTTATAGCCCACGCCTCTTCTAAATGGATGCTCTATAAAGAACCTATAGAAGATTTGGACTTCAATAATGTTGTTATGATCTTCATTGGTCATTGATTATGTTTCATCCAAATTTAGAGACAAGATGTCTTCATAGCTTCTACAAAGGAAAGTGTGGCCAGGGATGGTAAATCTTGGCTGATAGGTCTAATTTGGCAATGGAAAGATGGAATGTAATGGAATGTATAATAGTTAGGCATCAAATGAAGATCCATATTTTTAGGAACACAAAATGTTGTTGATTCCAGATTCGACATAATTTTAGTCATGGCAAGGCCAAAGACTTCTAAATATGCTCTTGATAGGACAACTAAATGTTTTTGTTGTTTGAGCCTAAGAATAGCTACCATCTGATTATGTTGTAGCTTGGAAGTTATGTTGATGTTATCTTTAATAATGTCTTCATCAAATATTGAAGCACTGTTATGCTCAGCTATTGGTGCCTCAAAGAGATTTTCAATAATAAAATTATCTTGATTGTCCCATAGTGCTTCATAAAATGTTTCACTAAGGAATATTGAATTTTGACTTTGATTATATTTTAGTGCCTTAAAAAGGGTTTCACTAGAAGATGTTGAGTTTAGACTTTGATTTTCCCCTAGCACCTCTGAAAAGGTTTCAACAGGAGATTGTTCTTCTTCATGAATGTGGTCTTTATCCCCTTGATATTCTTTAATTGATATGTCACCATGGATGCAGCTCAACAAGGTATGATTCTATCAGTCCTAATTGATAATTATGTGAGGTGGAATATCAATATAATGGTTGTGATGGCTAGTATTAATGGCATGTGGAATGGTAATGTATTCGGAAGATGCAGCATAATCCTCATTGAAGATACTAGGAAAACTTGTATTGATGTTAAAGTAAACATCCTCAAAAATTGTGGAAGGATGACAAATGTATTCAAACTGATCTGAAAGGCATGTTTAACCAACATTGTAATAATCATGAATGTATTATGATTTTGAAGTTGATTATGAATCAAGGGACACTAAATCTAATGTTGATTCTACTTTTGATGTTAAATCTAATGTCAATTTAAAAATAGAACCTAACTCTAATTCTAATTCTTCTTCAATTATGGATGTTGCTACAATGATGTCCAATTGATTTTTTTGTATTGGATAAGTAATGGCCTATGATGGTTGTTGACGCAGTGGATTGCACCCTGGGTAGGATGCCTAACACCTGCCCTTCCACATGCAACAATGGAAACTCCCCTCTCGCTTGTGGGACTGACAAAGCTAGAGGGGAGAGTCTCTAGATAAGGGCCAGCTCCCTTTGATGTATCTTTTAGGCCCTAGCTTCTCCTACTGCTAACAAATAAATGTAAAAAGGGGGGGATGAAAAGGGAGAGAGAGATGCTAAAAATAGAACCTAAGCCTAAAAATGAAAAGGTGATACACCAGAAAAAGTTTGACCCACTCAGCCCAAACATACACTTTTCACTAGGAAGAAGTGCCCATACACTTCATCTGGCATGGGAAACTCTTCTATTTTAGTGAGTTAGGGGTCCGTAGAGATATAGGGAGGAAGGAACTACCAAAGGTGCTCTATGACACACTTGGGCAGCCTATTCACATGTGCCTATATTCTTGCTGTAGACACTTCTAGCAGACCTGCAGAAAAGAGACTTCACACTGCACTAGACATGTTGTAATCGATATGTGAAAATCATGAAAGACAATGACTTAACACAAAAGAAGAACACAGATATATACTTTAAAGTGCAAGTCTAGATAGAGGTAAAAATGCTAAGTTCTGATTCAAGGTAAAATCTGGCAGAGTTTTGCCTTATAAGCCTAAGAGATTTTTGGGCAGAGTTTCACCTTAAGGCTGAGAGATGGATGGTTCTCAAATGAGAATTTTTAAAATATATAGAAATAAGAAGAGAACTTGGCAATTTTTGGGAAGGACTTTGGCACTCTTTTGTAAGTTGGCCCATGTGCGCTCTAAGCCTTGGGAAGAGGGAGCCGTTTGATTATCGGTTCCTGCTTTGACTTTGGCATCCCAACATTAATGAGAAAACATGGCTATGCCTCTTTCTTGTGAACAAACTACTCCTTCCAGATATTCACATAGTTTATCCCCTTATAAATGCAAAAGGGAGAAGACAAGCCGTGTCATTTACTATTTGCACTATTTGGTGACTATCTGGCAATAACTTGCCTCCCCTTTGCCACTTGGACTGCATTGTCTTCTCCTGCACTTTGTCTTCTTCCTTGCTTTGCCTCTTTATTGCTCCTTCAGCCCTCGAGGGCTATCTTCTGGCTGGTCACTGCATTCCTTGGGCTCTTTTATAGTTGGCACTCGAGCATTTAAAAAACAAATGGCTATTTCACTATCTTAAAATTGATGTCTGCACACCCGTCATTGCTTGAAAACCAATGGCTAGTTCACTGTGCTTAACTTTGACGTCCTCGGGCCTGTCACCCCTCAGACTTTTCTTGGGCTTCCTGCTTCAGCCTTTTGTTATTCCTTTAGGTTTCTTCCCGGCCACTTTCCTTCAGGCATTCTGCATGGATATTTTCCTTTGGGTTTTTTGCATGGACATTTTCCCACGGACAAAAAGTCCACAAGAATTGTTTGGCCATTCTGCCTTCAGAAATTTCCTTTCGAGCTTTTGGCTCGTGGTTTCCCAAATTTATTTAAACTTTTTGTTTGAAGGAATTCCTTCGAATAAAAAGTCTAAATGAATTATGCCTTTGCCTTAACAAAATTTTGAAAGATCTTACCTTTGCAACTTTCTTTGTGGCTTCTTTGAAGTGCTCCCTGCCCTCCGCAAGGGCTTTTGAACCTAGAACTACCCTCTGCAAGGGCACTTGCCCTTTGGGAGGCTTGAACTTTTGATTGAAGTGCTCCTTTGAACCAACCATTGAACCAATTGATTAAATTGGTTCAATGGTTCCAACAGTTGTTGAACCAAGGGATTGAACTGAATGTTTGAACCTGCAGATGAACTTTGTATTGAACTTTGCTGATGAACCAAAACATTGAACCAAGAACATTGAACCAACACATTGAACCAAGCTGATAAACCATTTGATTAAACCAAAGTGATGAACTTTTTTAATTAAACCAAGGCTTTAAACTAAAGCGTTGAACTTTGTCGATTGAACCAAAGTGATGAACTTCACCAATTGAACCAAGGCTTTGAACTTTGTCGATGAATCGAGGCATTGAACCAAGGCATTGAACTAAGGCATTAAACCAGTTCAATGGTTCAATGGTTCAAAGATGCCAACTTTCCTTGTGAATTTATTTAGACAAGAGTCTGAAGAAGCTTTGTAAAACTTTGCACTCTTTGACCTAGTCCTTCATCTGCTAAAAAACTACACTTGTAGAGTTCGTAGAAGTCCCTGTGAAGTCCGTAGAAATCCTGTAGAGTCCGTAGAAATGGACCTACAGAGTCCATAGAAATGGACCTGCAGAGTCTGTATAAATTTTGCAGAGTCCGTAGAAATTGCCAAATTTTATGCAAAATCAAAAAAATGAAATGGCCCAGAACAGCAGGGACAGAAGGGGACCAATTTTTGGCCTATTGGGAAAAATATGGTCAACAAATTGGTGACTCCCAGGGGAAGCATGCCTACTATGCTTAGAGACTAATTGCCTTTTAGTCCATTGGGAACAAAGTCAGATGCAGCTTTGAAAAAGTTATCAACTGCCTTGGTAGATCCAAGAATCAATCATGAAGCCTTTAACCCCACACATAAAGGAAAAACACACACAAGGCTAAAAACACTACTTGTGCAAGCTGCACTTAGGGAAAGCAGGAAAAGAAACTGAAAGCAAACTACTATATACAGCTAACCAAGAATATTTGCCTCCCTCCTAGATCAAAGGGAAAACTTCTTAAGTCCCCTTCATGGCAAGAAGACTTATGGTGCCAAACAAGTGGCTAAATAAAAAGGAGATTTGGTGACCTGTTCCTCTTGCTTGTCACCTAGATTGGCTTGCATCTGAGTGGATCAGATTCAAACATGCTTCCAACATACATGTATTCCTTTTGTTCCTAAAAGCTTGTTAAATGTTGGTCCTTCATGCTGGTGCATTTCACCAAGAAATCTGTGGTTGTTGGCTCATCACCATAAGCCCTTTTTTGTGCATGGTCCCTCTGCAATGCATCATGGTTTGACCCATTTCCTTCTGCTTCATTGAAGATCATGTCAAACTCATCCTCTACTTCCTCTTGGCCTTCTTGAAGAAGGGTGACTATTGTGATGTCTGAGCAGGAATCACAAACTAATTATTCATCCCATAAAACATCACCTCTTTGTTCAAAACTTTCTTCTTCAAGGTTTCCCTCAAGAAAGACCAGCCTTTCCTTTTCCTATGCAAGGATCAAAATCTCTAGATGTTCAAAGATATTCTCATAATACTCCTCCAACTCAAGCTCCTTGGTGTAGGTTTTATCTTCATTGAAGCAACAAGGAAGTTCAACAAACAAAGGGGAAGAGAGCTCACCATGCTTAAGTTCCTCCTCGTATTGCTAGAACATCTGCATGTATGCATGCCCTGTAACTTCTCCATCATCGATGATGTCTTTCGAAGGAGCATTGATGATGATCTCTTCTTCATTGTCACTCATGATAGCCTCTTGGGAAATTGTAGATTGGATCTTCTGCTCCTCCATGGCCTCCTACAGAACAAGTTCTTCCTTGAGAAGGGGTGAAGTGAAACAACCATGTGGAAGGGGAGGCAGTCCTTGAGCTAGAATCAAATGATTCTCCTCCTTCCACTTGGCTAGCACTTCATCGATATCAGGTGTGGCCTAATAGCTCTCTTGGAAGTGTGTAGGTGGGGTGTGTTTAGACATGGAATCTGCTGCTTGGTCTAAACCGTCCATCACACATTGGCTGAGGAATCTCTCTTTGGATTCCAACTCTATAATTCTTCTAGCCATACCCTCTTGGAAGAGCCTTTCTTGGAGGTCACCAACATCATCATGAGTAGTAACAGCCTCATCTTCTTCAAGGTTTTGAGAAAAAGCTTTCTTCTTCTCTTCCCTGCCCCATGATTCTACTATTTTCTTCCAGTTCAAGATCTCAGAATTGGAATTTTGCTCCTGTGAACAGGCAACAACTTTGTTTTCTCCAAGGTCCTAGGGCTCCTCTACAAGGTCTAAAAGTTTAATCTCTCTTTCTCTAAGTAGTCTCATCTTAGCATCTAATTCCTCAATTTTCTTAGCTAGATTATCCTAAAAGAGTCTTTCTTGGAGCTCATAGGAATCATCATAGAGATGGGTAGGAGCAGTTTCAAGAGATATGTGATGGTTCATGATGTTCCCCCCAAAGGAAGACTCACAATCTAAGGAATTTAGAAGGTTCATCTCCATGGGAGGTTTTTCTAGTTCCCTTTGATGCTTGAAGTCTAGGCACACAGGGTCAAGAGCAGGGTTGGTTGATGCATCAGATGAGTTGGAATGAGCAAGTGCTATCTAGTAGAAAGGATTTGGTGCACAAGAGGGGGCTTTCTTTAGAATAAGAGGGGCATGCAAGGTTAGCTACCTTGAATAAATGGATTCCTCCATTTTGCTACCTCCTCTTCCATGGATTATAAGGCCTAAGCTTTCCTAAACAAACACTTCTCTTTATACATTAGCTCCTGCTGATATCTGTACTGCTCATCCAATCTATCAATCTCCATTACATGCTTCTCAAACTCCAGTGCCACCTCCCTTATCATTGAAGGGAAACTAGGAGTGTTACTTGAGGGGATTGCATGAATATCTTGAGCTTGATCATGGTAATATGAAGCAATACAAGGCCCATGATTCTATGCAAAGGAATTATACATACAAAATGTGATTTCTTGATGGTACCAGGCCGCTTAACTAGCTGATTCAACTTAGAGTCACCATTGGTGTTGATACAAAAGCCTCCAAAGGCTAGTTGGTTAAAGAACACACCAAAAATTCTTCAACTCTATGGACACAACTTGTCCTAGTTGGTCCCATTGGGCGTGCCAAAAAACATTGACACAGTGGATTGCACCCTAGGCAGGATGCCTAGCTCCTGCCCTTCCACACACAATAATGGAAACTCCCCTCTCGCTTGTGGGACCGGTGAAGCTAGAGGGGAGAGTCTCTAGATAAGGGCTAGATCCCTCTAATATATCTTTTAGGCCCTAGTTTCTCCTACTGGTAACAAATAAATGTAAAATGGGGGGATGAAAAGGGAGAGAGAGATGCTAAAAATAGAACTTAAGCCTAAAAATGAAAAGGTGATACACCAAAAAAAAATTGACTCGCTCAGCCTGAACATACACTTTTCACTAGGAAGAAGCACCCATACACTTCATCTGCCATGGGAAACTCTTCTATTTTATTGAGTCAAGGGTTTGTAGAGATATAGGGAGGAAGGAACTACCAAAGGTGTTGTGCGACACACTTGGGCAACCTATTCACATGCACCTATATTCCTGTTGTAGACACTTCTGGCAGACCTGCAGAAAAGAGACTTCAAAATGCACTAGACATGTTATAATCGATCTGTGAAAAGCATGAAAGACAATGACTTAACACAAAATAAGAACATAGACATATACTTTAAAGTGCAAGTCTAGATAGAGGTAAAAATGCTAAGTCCTGATTCAAGGTAAAATTTGGGAAAGTTTTGCCTTACAAGCCTGAGAGATTTTTGGGCAGAGTTTCACCTTAAGGCTGAGAGATGGATGGTTCTAAACTGAGAATTTTTATAATATATAGAAAGAGGGAGAGAACTTGGCACTTTTTGGGAAAGACTTTGGCATTCTTTTTGTAAGTTGGCCCATGTGCACTCTGAGCCTTGACAAGAGGGAGCCGTTTGATTATCGATTCCTGCTTTGACTTTGTCATCCCAACATTAATGAGAAAACATGGCCACACCTTTTTCTTGAAAATAAGCTACTCCTTCTAGATATTCGCATGGTTTATCCCCTTATAAATGTAAAAGGGAGAAGACAGGCCATGCCATTTACTATTTGCACCATTTGGTGACCATCTAGCAATAACTCGCCTCCCCTTTGCCACTTGGACTACTTTGTCTTTTCTTGCACTTTGTCTTCTTCCTTGCTTTGCCTCTTTTTGGCTCCTTCAGCCCTCGGGAGCTATCTTCTAGCTGGTCACTGCATTCATTGGGCTCTTTTCTAGTTGGCGCTTAAGCATTTAAAAAACAAATGGTTATTTCACTATCTTAAAATTGACGTCCGTGCACCTGTCATCACTTGAAAACCAATGGCTAGTTCACGGTGCTTAACTTTGATGTCCTCAGGCCTGTCACCCCTTGGACATTCCTTCGGCTTCCTGCTTCAACCTTTTTTATTCCTTTGGGTTTCTTCTCAGCCACTTTCCTTCAAGCATTCTGTGTGGATATTTTCCTTTGGGCTTTTTACATAGACATTTTCTCATAGACAAAAAGTCTACAAGAATTGTCTAGCCGTTCTGCCTTCAAAAATTTCCTTTCAGGATTTTGGCTCACGATTTCCCAAATTTCTTCAAACTTTTTTTTCAAAGGAATTTCTTCAAACAAAAAGTTTGAAGGAATTATGCCTTTGCCTAAACAAAATTCCAAAAGATCATACCTTTGTGGCTTCTTTGACGTGCTCCCTACCCTCCGCAAGGGCTTTTGAACCCAGAACTACCCTCCACAAGGGCACTTTCCCTTCAAGAGGCTTGAACTTTTGATTAAACCACTCCTTTGAACCAATTTTTGAACTAATTGATTGAACCAGTTCAATGGTTCCAATAGTTGTTGAACTAAGGGATCGAACTGAATGTTTGAACTTGTTGATGAACCAAAACATTGAACCAAGAACATTAAACCAATGCATTAAACCAAGCTGATGAACCATTTGATTAAACTAAAGTGATGAACTTTGCTGATTGAACCAAGGCTTTGAACTGAAGCATTGAACTTTGTCGATTAAACCAAAGCGATGAACTTCACTTATTGAACCAAGCCTTTAAACTTTTTCGATGAACTGAGGCGTTAAACCAAGGTGTTGAACCAAGTCATTAAACTAGTTCAATAGTTCAATGGTTCAAAGATGCCAACTTTCCTTGTGAATTTCTTCAGACAAGAGTCTGAAGAAGCTTTGTAAACCTTTGCACTCTTTGACTTGGTCCATCTACCAAAAAACTACACCTACAGAGTTCGTAGAAGTCCCTGTGAAGTTCGTAGAAATCTTGTAGAGTCTATAGAAATGGACCTGCAGAGTCCATAGAAATAGACCTATAGAGTCCGTAAAAAATTCTGTAGAGTCCATATAAATCACCAGATTCATGCAAAATCAAAAAAATGAAATGGCCCAGAATAGTAGGGACAAAAGGGGACTAATTTTTAGCTTGTTAGGCAAAATATGGACAACAATGGCATAATGGAATCTTCAAAAATATATTCATCGAATAAGGGTTCAACATAAACTAGCTTATTTAGGTGAATCCCCTCAAAGAGAGTGAACAACTCAAGGGGTGAATCTAAAAAGACTGGATTATCAAAGTGAGACTCCTTAATGAGGGGGAAAAGGTTAAGAGATAACTCCATAAAGACTTTTTTGTCAAAGGGAGGATCATTAAAAATAAGACAATAGTCAAGATAATCATGGCTCTTAGAGATGTAATGATTGGCTCAGTTATAGCTCGATGATTGGCATGGGGTTTTTAAAGTGGGGGAAGGTTGGAAATGAATGAAGGATAATGAGTGGCTGGATAGTGACATCTTTTCAAATAGGCTCATCTAATATGGGCTTAATGAAGCTTGGTTGTTAGTCTAGGATGGTAATTATGACCTATCTAGTCATAATTTCATAACCTTATTGGGATAATGAACTACCATACTTGGAATGTCCTACAATGGTAGTGACAAGGTGTAATGAATCCTAGTTACTCACACAAGCCAAAGGATGAGGGACTAGAATGGTAATGATAGGGCATTATGAAGCTTGGTTGTTATTGTGAGCTAAAGGATGAGGGCCTATTATAGTAATGGTAGGGCATTGTGAAGCTTGGTTACTTACACAAACCAAAGGATGAGAGCCTAGAATAGTGATCTTTGGACATTATGGAGCGTAGTTGTTTATGCAAATTGAAGGAGGGTTAATGGTATAGGTAGGGGATTGAGTACCATTCTCATTGAAAGGGTGAGCTTTGTATGTTAATCAGCCCAAAGAAGGGGGTACCACTAAATACTGTGCTTGAGATTCATGCCTTTGTTTAATGTAGAGAATGGTATAAGATAGATTGGGATCCATCTCATAAGCTACGTCATCATACAAATCCTAAATAAAAGTGTCATTGGTCACAAATTTCTCATATCCAGGGTTATACATGGTCCCATTATGTGTGTAATGATGCAAGTTTAGATACATGGATAGGTTATGTGAAAAATAGAAGCGTCTAACGATAACAAACCACCAAAATCTAAAAAGAGCCTTTGGCTCTAGAAAAGAGACATAAAGGGAAAAATAACTACACTAGGCAAGGGAAGGGAAGGACAAAAAAATTTAACAAAATGATATTGATTTGCCCATAGGTGGTTATAATTATCACCAAAAGTAACACAAAGTTTCAAACTCATTTATGGCTAGAGTATTGATTTTCCCATAGGTGGTTATAATTAATCACAAGAATGTCTAAACAAATTAGAATAATTGAAAAATAAGGTCAATATATAGCAATGATTTATCCAAATGTAGTTATAATCATACTAAAATAAAACTAGACTTGGAAACACAAAACAAAAATAAGAACTAAAAATCAAACTAAATTAAGGTAATTGTTTCAGATGACACTCGATAAGTGGCTCACTTAAGACTTAAAGTTTGACTCACAAAAAATATTAGAATAAAGGGACATAGGAGACTCAAAATATTTGAACAACAACCTCAAACCAAGCACATGGCAAAATATATCTCAAAATGACACTCTAAAAAAGGCATAAAACAAACAACAAGCGATAGGTCTAGGCAAGGGGTCTTTAAGAGACCAAATACAAAACCAACCCAAGTAACACAATCCAAACACAAAAGGTAGGAAACCTAAGCCAAAATTAGATAGGCTTTGGCATGAACCTGATTAGTTTAAGACTTGTACTCCAAAAGGTTGAGATTTAGATTTAATGTGAAAAGACTTGAATGTTCTAAGGCAAAAAGCTAGACCAAAATAGGCAGCATAACCTTCCATTTGAAACAACAAAGGTGTAAAAAAGGTTCAAAAATTGGTTTCAAAAGTTAGAAGATATGGGAACAAATCTAATAACTTAATGACATGATTTCAAATCAATGACATGGCAAAAGGTTTGGACTAGAATATCCAAGGTAAATGTTTGAGATGAAATGAGCAGTGTGGTGATGCCCCATTTAAATAAGTAACACACACAAAAAAAAGTTTGATAAATAACCAAGGCAAAGTTTGGTGTTCAAATGGATGACATAATTCCTCTTCAAACAAAGGAGTGATGCAAAAAAAAGACTCATTTTGGACACAGTATGATAAATCAATAGTTTTGATGCAAGACCATACAAGTAAAAAGGACCAAATGACAAAAATACCCAAATGTAATGTCCTAAATCCTAAAACTGACAAGGTGGCATTGTAATGTCAAATTCCATATATATACTTACTCTTGACAGGATTTCAAATTGTTAATCCAAAAATAAAAAGCACATGAAAACTAAGGTTTTTAGGCCCCCTCTTCTCTCAAGAGTTTGTACAGTGACATGGAACTTTGGGCTACTCTCTCTACATCAATAGTATGTCTAAGAAAAGTGGGGTGGTCTAAACTATAAATTTTCATTCATTTATAAATGGTCCCATATGTGTGGGTAACACTAGAGAGCATGACATCATTTGAATCTGCATCAAGCATCTTGTTATGAAAAGGTTTTATCCTTTTTACAACCACTACATACATTAATTGCTCAGTGTAGTGTGATGTTTGAGTTACCCTTACATTTTGAGGTTGAGTACCACTAAAGGAGATTTTTTTAATCTCTCAAAACAAGCATCCCAATAGATCACCCTTAATTTATATACCCCACCATGGAGTGAGGTTAAAACAATGTCGAGATATGAATTCTTGGGTCAATACTTCCCTATATAACTTGTGAGGAGGTGATGAACTCCCACCCACAAGCCAAAATGCATGAAAATAAAGAAAGTGGAAGGAATTTAGGGTCACCCAAATCATATGGATTTTATGGAGGGCCTTTGTGACTTTCCTTCCATGCTTTTAGACCAAAGTGAAAAATGCAAAGAGTGAGTATTTTTATCACCCAAGTTCCCTAAAGGAGATAGGGGGAAAGCATACACGCAACACTCATCTTGCTAAACAAACAAACTTAAAAATGAAAACTCTTATGAGTATTTAAATAAGGTGAGAGTTTATTTTTATAACACCAAAACAAAGTATGACATGAAGTTTGAACCCCTTGGCATTGTGTTGAAAAACTTTAAACAAAATGACAAATAACTCAAGTAAAAAGATTTTAAAACACCAAATTCAAATGTGAGTTTCACAACTTAGAGTGTTCAAAACCATTTTATCTTGGCCTATGGATCCTACAAAATATGTTAGGAGGTCATTTTGCTTATAAGAAAAATATGAGTGGGCAAATGACTTTTGTATTCTATCTCTTAGGTTCTAAAATTTTACATAGATTGAAAAACCATAGAAACAAAAAGTAATATCATGACTATTCTTGCAAAACCACAATTGTTAGCATAATATCTCTACTGCCTACAACATAAAGGGTTAACATGAAATCACTATTATTAATGCAATATCACTGAAATAAACATAATTTCTCTACTTTAGGAGAAATACCATGTGGCATCAAATGTTTAGCAACTGATCATAGTAGCTTAACATAATACCTCAAAATTTATAGCAATATCACAAAAGTTTTAGCGATATTACGAATTAAAAAGTAACAATATTATCAATATCATGACTACAAAGTTGTGATATTATCAATATCATAAGTCTTCCATGTTAAACACAAATAGTTATTAAAACCATGGTGGTTAAGCAAAATATCATGACAGTTAATATAATACCATAGAAATTATGACAAAATTTCAACTATAAAAGTAGTGATATTGTGCAATATCATGATTCCAGAGAGTAAGAATGTGATTACATAGAAAAACTTCATGATTTCTAGAAAAATGTCCTTAAACCCTCAATTTTCACCTTTTTAATCAGCAAGTTTGGATTTTGACATGAAAATTGTTAGTAGGATGTACTAAAATGCCTTAAGCACAACTTTATGGGGTTTGGGTTTCACCAGGCATGCCATGATGTAAACAAGGAATACATAAAGGAAAGGTTAGTCTAGTGTTAGTCCAATAAAACAAATCAAAATAACATACTAAAATCCTAACGCCTATAGCCTAGACACTAGGGAGAGCATAGGTAACAAACATACAAATGAAAGCACAATTAGAACACAAAATAAATCACTCTTTTACCTTCCTTGGAACTCCAAATGGCTTGTTGAAGTGGATTACTTAGTTTTTTCATCAAGAAGCCTTTAACAATAAAGCTTTCTTTGCTCCTTTTCTCCTTGGCACCTTAGTTTTGTTTCTTGGCTTATGAATTTGGCATGATAACATTACTTTCAAGGTTTTTTTGCATCTATTTTAGAATTATAACATTACACCAAGATAGCTTAGAGATCATTATGCAAGGTCTTATATTTATAGCCTCAAAAGTTAACTCTCACCCAAGGTGAGTTAATATTGAGTTTAAACATGGAATGAGTTCAAACTAACCCTAGGTGAGTTGAGGATAACTCTAGTTGAGTTAAAAGTTGTCATGTAATTATGATTTTAAATTAATAATCATGGCTCTCAAATTAGATATTTTGAGATTTTTGGAAGAGCTTGACAACTCATAAAGGCAATGAAGAAAAGGCTTGATATTTTGATTTTTAAAACTTCTATTTTTAGATATTCATTAATTACAAATAGATAATTCAACTAAACATTTAATCTTGTTTAATTAGGTGATTCATTTTTATTATCATTTTAGTTCTTTTGATAATTGTTCAAGTTCCTCGCTAAATGGGTCTATAGGCCAAACTATTGGTTGTTAGGTCACAAGGTGATTGAGGATGAATTTGTGAGAGGTTATTGTTGCATATGGGCTAGTATCCATAGTAGGGATACCTCAACATGATTTTGAGCATTGATGAATGATGTATGGTCAAAATTTGGACATTCAATGATTCCTAAGCTTAATTGTTGATGTTTGATAGGAATCAATTGAAATTTTGATCAAAAGCTAGTTGTGGCTAGAATTGGATTTCTACACTAGACACTGCTATCATATACCCAATAGTCATCATGGTATATGTTGATTTATTATTGGCCCTAGGTATTTGTTTGAATTAAATAGTGTCAAAATGAGGCTTGATTTTATCAACCACACTTTTATAGGGTAGAAACTTCTCATATATGGTTTTGTATTGGTTTGTAGCCTAATTAGTGATCAAATTTTAATCCCCATATACCATTAACTATTGAATATTCCATTATATGGTAAGATGGAGTCTTGCAATGAGTGATTTTTACTCAAACATGTTGTTAATGTAGTGGAAGCCAATATGTAACACCTTAGGAATGATATCCCATTGTGATGTGATGAATAATATGTCAACTCCAAATCCATGGGATGTGAATGAGCCATCAAAGTACAATTTCCACTATTTGGATTCAATAGTTGTTACTTCTAGACTCAAAAATGACTTATCTGATAAATCAAATGAGTAGTTGTGTATCTAATAAAGGTGCTTTAACAAGCTAATATGCAAGAACTTTCACCTTAATAACCTTCTAGTTCTGATATGCATCAAATTCATTTAGAAACATTACCCATTTGGCCATGTGACATGTCAAAGTTGCCTTAGATAATAAATATTTATGAGGATCAATCTTGGATATAACAATGGTCTTGTATTTAATATGTAGTGACATAAATTATGGGAAGTGAACACCATTACTAAACAAGACTTTTCAATAGGCATGTAGTTATTATACGCTACAAGTTTCTTACGCAAATAATAAACTACATGTTCTTTACCATGTTGAGGAAATAGTGCCCTAGGGCATGCTTTGTTGTAGATATGTAAAGGAGTAATAGTCTTCCTAGTGTAGGTGGCATCAATATTGGTGGGTTGGCAAAATAGGTCTTCAATTCTTTAAAGGCTTGGTGATAAGTTATAGCTGACTAAAATGTTACTCCTTTATTTAAAAGGTGAGTAAGAGTATGGCATCTATCTTCCAATTATGAAATGAACCAATGAATGGACTAAACTTAGCCCTACAATCTATAGACTTATTTTAGAGGAGGCATTTCCATAATGGCTTTAACCTTTGCAAGATCAATTTCAAAGCCTCTACGTGACACAAATCCTGGTATTTTCTAGAAGTGACACCAAAGATGCACTTCTTAGGATTGAGGCATACCTTATATTCATGAATTCTCTCAAAGATTCTTTGTAAAAATTTGGGATGTCTTGTATGTGTCTTGGATTTGGCTAGGATGTCATCCATGTAGTCCTCAATAATATCATGCATCATGTCATGGAATATGATAGTCATGGCACATTGATAAGTTACCTCAACATTATTCAAGACAAATGGCATGACTTGATAATATAATATCCCCCAAAAAATGGGTAATGTTGTTTTGTATTAGTCTTCAAGTGCAATATTGATGTGGTTATATCCTAAGAAGTTATCTCCGAGGGACAACATCTAGCATCCTGCTATTGAGTTAACTATCCTGCTGATGTTTGGCAATAATATGTCATCCTTAGGGCATGCATTATTAATATCTCTAAAGTCATTACAAAAGTAAATTTCATGAGGTTTCCTACTGACTAGAACAATGTTTGAGATCCATTCTAAGTAATCCAATGGTTGAATGAAACTTACTTCCAATAGTTTATGTAGCTCTTTCTTAACCAAGGTAGAAATATATGGATGCATTTTTCATAGCTTTTGTTTGATTTGCTTGGCATCTAGATGTAAAATGAGCCTATGTAACACTAAATATAGGTCTAAATCTAACATGGCTACATAGTACCAAGCAAAGATGTTAATGAAGTCCTTTAGGATAACAATAATCAGTAGTGAGGGATGCACCTAAGTGAATTATTTTGGGGTCATCATAGGTGCCAATGTTCACTTCCATGATATCTTCTAATAGTTTATAACCATATTTAATAATAGTAGGCAAGGAAGGAAATTGATCTTCTTTAGCTAATTATGAGCCACCAGGATCACCCATGTAAGAAGATTTAGAATTGGCCATGTCTGACAATGGCCAATTACGTAATTGCTCTAGAAAGTCCTACATTAATTGTGTAATGATTCTATATTCTTCTTCACTAATGTTGGGCCCAACTATAATTCTTGGAATTGAAAGACACTGAGCTTCCTGAGTAAGTGAGCAAACTTCACTGTCCAAGGCTGCTTGAAATAGCTTTTCACCCATAGATTTATCTTTCTCTTTAATTTTTACCTAATCCAAAGGCACCTCAAAGAGGTTTTCACCAGAGGATCTCAATGTTTTATTTTTTATGACCAAGGAAGTTTGTTTGTTCTCCAAAGTAGGTAGTAGGGTCCAATGTGAAAAAAATCCTTGTTTATGATCACCAGTTGGTAGCTCATCTTAGAGATGCATGAATTTGACAATGAACTCTTCATTCTGAAATTCATCCAATGGTGTAATTGAATATTTCTAGTTCCAATATGGGATGATGGAGGGAAAGATTAAAATCATTATAATGGTAAGAATAGAATTGGTATCAAATAAATTGGTATTGACCAACTCATCGTATGTGTTATAATCAAATGTTATGTATCTATTAGGAGTCTCTTCATTAGTTGATGAAGTAGTATCACTCTCAAAATCTATGAGGTCACCCCAAGAAATGTGAATCCAAGACATCTATTTCCTATATGTGTTTCAATGAGTATAGGCTCAAGAATTCCTTGTGTTTTTGCCCTAAGACATTTTCCCTTATAGTCGTAATTGTCCATAATTCTATTAGGAATGGGGTACTTAGAATTTTTATAGAAATTAGTAAAGATGTCACCATATAACCAATCTCATTCATATATGTTGGGTTGATATTAGTTTGGTGACGTGTCTTTTACAAACATGAGTGGTATATTTTGACCATAAGTGGACTTCATTTTCCTTATCATGTTCGGCCTACGAGAGAGGTTTAGGCATTCCATAGGATTTAGGGGATTTGGGTAATTTTATAATGTGAAAAACATATTAAATGTGATATGTGGCAGTGTCAGCCTCTTCAATGGTATAGTGGATGGAAATTGATTTAGGAGGTAGATTAAAAGAAGTAGACGTAAGGTCACTAGGGTCAATGTAATTAGATTTTAAATATTTGATAAATTTTCCTTTATTATTCTTGCCTACATATTCAGTGCTAGGAAAATAATTGTAATTCCCATACTCGGCTTCTAAGTTATTGCAATACAAGTATGGTTGTAGATCGCTAGGAATAGTGACCCCTAATTCTAAATGAGGGAAATTAATGCATTGGTGTAAGGTGGAAGGGATGGTTCATACTTCATGGATCCAAAGATGAGCAAGAAGAAGATTATAGGGCATCTATGTCAATGACATGGTAAAGCATGTCATGGGTGATATGCCCAATAATGATAGGTAAATAAATGGTACTTAAAGATTTTCTTTCCATAATATCATAAGCTTTGATCATAATAATATTTGGTTGTATATCCACTGTTGTGTATCCCAAATGTTAGATCATATTCAACAAAGCTATATTTAACCCTGAATAACTATCTATGAGAACCCACTTGAATTTTTGGTGGTAAATAATGGATTCTATGTACAGAGGATTATTGTGGAGGGAACCAAGGGATGACATATCTCTTTGATCAAATGTAAGCTGTTGACCTAGGGACAACTGACCCACAAGTGCTTGGAACTAGGCTAAATCAATGTCATTAGGTACCTTAGAATATTGGATAAATTCATTTAATATTATTCTATGAACTTGAAATGTACGCAATAGATATAAGATATAAATCTGTGTAGGCATTTTGCTTAGTTGTTCACCAATATTATACATCTTCTCAATAGAAGGGAAAGGTGGTTTGGCTTTTGGTGGTGTAGTGTCCTAATTGGAATTGGTATTATTATTAGAGGATGGAAAACTTCCATGGAGAGTAACTCTTGGACATCCAGTTACAACTACATAATTTTGATTTAGGATAGAGTTATCTGAATTAGAGGAATTAAGTGGGGGTCCAAGAATAGTAATTCATGATAATCCAAGCATAATTTAATTTCTCCAACCTATGTTAAAATTACCTATAGTCAAAGGGGGTGGTCCCAAGATAGAAGGGCTAACACTTGGAGGAGTGTTAGATAGTGTATGAGGAATGACCTTGATAGTAACGATGTAATTACTTATAATATACCCTACGATATTACCATAATCATATGATACATTTTTATATCCAATTTGGTTAGTTTAGGTATCATGATCCTGATTACAATTGGATTGGTTCTCATTTTGGCCTTGTCCTTGATTTTGATTATGGCCTTACCCTTTATTCTGATTATGGCCTTACCCTTGATTATAATTGTTTATTTGTTGCTAATTATTGTGCTTGGGAAAGGGGTTATTTTAGATACCCATATGTTGGTTGGTATTGGGTGCTCTTTTCTCCAAATTTATTTCCTAATTTTCAAGAAAATAATTGATAAAATGCCTTAATTACATACATCTATAGATTGCATTACCGACCACATGATGGTAATCATAGTAATCATTATCTTGATACCATGTTGGCTTGGGTTGACCCTCTAGAAAGGTTTTTATAATAGGGCAAACAATCATATTGGCTAATACCAATTTTTGGAATATTGCCTCAATGGGCTCCATGAAGTCACTAAAAATATATATTGGTAGTGACCTCACCATGGGGGATATTTTTGTAATGTGAGTGAAGGGTTAGGTGGGGTACTTTTGGCAAGCAATGGATGCACTGTTTGACATGTCTCGCTTCTATGACCCCATTACTGACCATGTTTTTATTATTAAAAAAGGTATTCAACTTCTCAATTACACTTGCTTGAATTAGTGATTGATTTTGGTTTGGCACTTTGGCTTGATATTATATCTTTAAAAGACCCTTGTCAATAAGTGTCATTTCAATATACACCCATTTGTCAATTATTTATTCAAATGGGTTTGCACAATGAAGTCTTAGATTATGGGCAACCTTAGCATTTAATTTTTATGTGAATATACCCACTAACTATTTATCTAACAAATTATATGAAAAATGACTAGCTAGGGCTCTCCACATTTGTAAATATGTTGAGAAACTTTATCCTCCTTATTGATTGGCATTGCACAAATTAACTACCATCAGTTCATGTTTTATGTTGTAGGAAAAGTGATTGACCAAAATTTTTGATAATTTATCAAAAGTGATTACCGACCCCTTTAATAGTTTGAGGATCCACTCCAAAGCTTGTCCAACCAAACTACATGGAAATAAGTGAAGTAAACAGATATTTTTATAATCTAATACATGACATGCAACAAAGAATGCCTACAAATGCTCTATTGGTTCACTTTCCCTTTGTATTTATCAAATTTTGGCAGTTTGAAATGATGGGGGAAACATACCTAGAGAAAGATAAGTTCAAAAGGATAAGGGAAAATTTCATTAAATTTATAATTCATATGTGCTTGATTACCTGCTTGAATTCCATAAACAATTTCATTCATCATATTCCACTCTTGGATGTTGGGATCATTTTGCGATAAATGGAAGGTACTTTTGTGGGTTTGATTATCTTGGTTGGCATTGGTGTAAGTAGGAATGGATCCTCTTTATGCAGTTCTATTGGGGATATTCACCCTATAAACTACATTTTAAGTTTGGTGAGGGATTTTTTGTTGGTTTATAATTAGATTGGAATAGATAAGGAATTGTTGATTTAGAGGAAACTGTTGTTAAAAGTTATAAGGGATTCATTTTTGAAAAATGTAGGGGATTTGTTATTAGTTTGGAGTAATCTATTATTGGTTTTGAGTAAATTTTTGTTGGTCCACAAGAATGCATTGTTGTTGAAAATTAGAATAAGTATGCAATGTGTGTTAGGAACTACTCAAAATTTATTATGGGATGGATTATTGGTAACTTATTATTGTAGATTGTTGGGCACTTGTTGTACATTATTTAGCACTTGTTATGTATGGTTTGGCATTTGTTGCATATTGTTTGGCACTTATTGCACATTGGAAAGGCTCTCTTAGTGGTTGAAAAAGTGTCAAGTGGAACTTTTTGTGTAGCATTTGTTAGAATGGCTTGTTCAGAAGGAGTCAATGGATATACATTAAATGTAGTGTTGGCTAAATTTTGTTGTGGTTTCTCGAGCAAGTAGTTTTGCTCTATGAATGTGGTATTATTGAATGATCTTGTCTCTAAAGAATTAGTTAAATCAACTACCATTTAATTAACATATCATTGACTAATTTATTATATTGTAGAAGAAATGATTTGGATGTGTTGGGATGAGTCAACAAGTTATCTCTTCCCTTTAATGGATGATGTAATGGCTAGTTTTGCACTTTGAATAAGGAGATGACTTTGGAAAATAATTATGTCTTGAGGTAATTCTTCTATGTGGATAAGACTGCATAATTGATCTATGGGGAAGTTAGGTCAGAACTTGTCTCTAGTAACTAATAGTCTTAAAAGCTATTCATCCTTATGTTTCATGGTTTATTGCTTGAATTGACCTTGGCTAGTTCCAATAATGGGTGGGAGGCCTTCGAACATTGTCGGGTGGTCCTCACCATACTCATTGTATTCATAATTCCTAAGGTATCCTAAGGGATAATATAAATTTTCTTCCTCAAAGTTAGGGATGTAAGAGGCCCCATTGCATGTGTAACTAGGCATGTCTCAAATGGTTTTAAATATAGATAAGGTTAGGACCTTGGTTGGTCTTTGAATTGATTTTTTTGAAATTTGGAATGAGATATAATGGCTTTGGACCTGAATTAAAACCTAAAATTGGAATTTATAATTGAATTTTGACACAAGGAAATGATAGTTTGAGGCCAAAAATAGAATGGGAAACATAACACCTTAGTGTGTGAATGTGTAAGGATATGTTTTGAAACATTTGATTATAGAACTTAACATATTTTATTCTAATGTGGTTATGAACACAACACTTATTTTTAAAAATTACTCAAGATATCACAAACATAACTTAGAAACTGACACATGTTTACTGCTTAATCACTAAGTCCTTTTGATAAACTCGCCTTTAAGAGGATTAAAAATTTAATGGTTCATTAAGTAATTAAAGAAATTATGATGGTGTCTTAATTCCACCCTTATCTTAAAGGTCTATATCAAAATTCAATCTTTGAGGGTAGATACCTTTGCACCCTTGTATCAATGAGAATGTCATAGTAAAAGTGGTTTATATTCTAAGTTTTCATTGGATTTTCTATATGGTCCAAATATACCTTATGGTACGAGGTCATAATAAATATATTTTAATTAGATACAAGATTTTGTAGGCCATTTTACAAAGGATCTTGTCCTTTTGTGACCACTTTACTCGTTAGGGTATCAATGAAGTGCTACTGGCATAATCAGACTCTAAAGGGCAGACCAGCTAAGATACCATTAGCATTTCCTCAATTTGTATACCTCATCAGAAAATAGGATTGGTATGATGCTAGGATATGACATCCTAGTCAAAACACCTCTAAAACTTAAAACAAGTTGATGAAGTCCACCCTATATAGTCAAAAAAAATTTAAAAAGAAAAACATGCTTTGTTTCTAATTTAAAGGACCCTGTGGATGGGCAAGAGAAGAACATACCTCAAAATAGTTTTTTGGGTAGACAAGCAAGCAATTAAACTGATATGTTTTTTGGTCACCTAGGATCCCTAAAGGGGACAAGGGGAGAGCATATGAATAATGATTTACACAAACAAGAATGGAAATAACAAACCATTAAGCTAATAATTAAATGCATATGCTCTTAGGAGCATAATGTCAAAGTAGACGTTCATTGTTAAGAACAAAATAAAAAAGATGAATTAAATTTGCCTTGAAAAAAAGTGTAAAATACTTTTAAAGATATCAAAACCTATAAGATAAATGATTAATCATTCATTTAATGATTTTAGTTGTCAAGAAGAAGTTGAATTTTGTAGTTTTTAATGTCAGGGATGCGAAACACCAAAAGCATACAATTGATTATCAAACTTCAAGCAACTTAATATGTGGAAATAACCAGAATCAACAAGTAACTAGAATTCAGAATAACACAGCATATGAGAGACAATACACAACTTGTATTAACACTTTATACAGAAAAGAATACAATAAAGAAGATGCCACTTCTTCTCCACCACCTTACAGAGGTTTCCCACACCTCAAGTGAACAGTAATTCTTCTCCCCAAAGCTCTCCCTCTCACAGGTCCCAACACCCAACTCAAATACAGAGTTGGTGTTCACCTCCCGTGCTCCACGCACACCACAAGTGCTCCACGCACTCCACAAGCACTCCACGTGCTCCACAAGTACTCAAGGTACTTCAAGTAGATCTCCCATGAATCTGCAACAACCTGCAATTCAATAGACCATACTTATGGAAAGAACTCCCTTGCCTTCCTCTTGCTCTATCCGAGTACACACCTGTACTCCAAGTAGATCCTACCTGATACTGCTCCCTGTTGTGTTGCTGTCTATATGACCTTGCACACCTGCAAATCAAACAACGGTTCTGCTCACCTGTGAACCTCGACCTTGCACACACATACACCTATAGATCAACGATCTTACTTACCATGTAGATCTCCTATATAGGCCATGCAACTGTGACCAAGATCCTACACTCCTGAAGAACCCAGCTGGCTCTCCAATCCAGCACCAACACACCTGGTACTGAGGCACTAGGAGGAACGCACCATTGCTCTACCTCACACACAGAAGGAGCTTATAATTATGCTCTCTTACTCCCTAGCACACTTTTCCAATACAACCATGAGTCTATTATATAGATCTCATCCAAACAATAATTAGACATCTAATTACAATAATTAGATCCGTAGCTCTCAGTCTAAAATTAGCCCTGATCATGCAAACACTTGGTTCGTTAGCTAACTGCCCGTAATTAGCTCACAGTCAAACCACACAGGTGACTGACGTCGGTCCCTGTCTGCCTGGAGGTGACCGACGTCGGCCGATATATGACCGACGTCGGTTGCTTCCCTTTGCTATCTGCCAACGTCGGCTGATCAGACCGACCCCAACTTCTCTGCAACTCAGCAACCTTCAGCAACCTCCTCTCCTGTTTGCATCAGTGAAGCTTTTAGCTCCACAATCCTAACATTTAAGTTTTAGGAAATTTTCACATAGGGTAATCCTACCATTTAGCAAAAATATCCCATCATTTAGCAGGGTAATCCTACTATTTAGTAGGGTGATCACACTAATTTCAAGTTAAAATCATTATTCTTTAGGGAGCCAAAGATACAATTTTGGTGACTTCATCGATTAGCAAGATGAACCCATCAATTACTACATGAGTTTAATATTTCAATAAATGACACAATAGAAAACATAATTTACCTTTTAGCAACCTCATCATTCATCTGTCAACCCCACCAAATGTAGTCTAATCCTACCATTTTATGGATCAAGTTTATTGATTACAGGAAAACATAATAAAATGTAGAACATCAATTTCACCATTTAGTAGGGTGATCCTATTGATTTTTAGTCAATCCCACTATTTTTTAGGTTGAGTATTCTAATATAACAAAATACACAGAGCAAACAAAGAGTAATATAGGGTGATCCCATCAATTCACATGTTAAATTCATCATTTACGGTAGTGATCTCATCATTTTGTAGGGTGATCCCATTGATAACTAGTAGCTGAAAAATGGAAAAATTAGAAAAAACAAAGGAAAATGAATTCTAAATAGAAATCAAATTTGATAATTAGAAGACTAGGAAGGTTTCCAAGGAGTTTGATTGGGTGTGCAGTCCCACTAGGCATGCCAAATGTATATTAAGATTATAAAATAGTTAGTCCATTTGTCAATGATAAAAATTAAGAACCAACATCAAGAACTAACATACTAATCCTATTTCCTCAGTTGGCCAAGGTCTGTGAGGTAAAGAAATCATAAACAAGATAAGTTATACCTTCCCCATGGACTTTACCATCAAAATTGATCCACAAGCATGCTCGTGCCTTGATATAGAGATCAAAATCTTTAGTAATGACATTTATAAAGCTCCTAAAACACTATTGGATTGATTTGTGAATGAATTGGAATAATTGGGTGAAACTTTAGATGGATTTATGCATGTTCTTTTGCAATAAAAAGAATGTTGAAAGTATGTAATGGCCTTAGTATTTATAGGTTCTATAGATTAATTATGACCCTATGACCCATATCAATATTTGGGATTACAATGGATTCAATTTTTTAGGAAAATGCGTTAATTATTTTGGAAAGAGTGTTCATTAATAAGGCACGACTTGCCTTAATTTAGACATTTCTCTCCATAAAAACCTAGTGCATGACAATTTTCTGTTGATGTCACATTGAGGTCATAATTCAAATATTTATTTAACTTTTAATATGTCATAATTTTATAATTATCTCATTTCCATGGATTTTTAGTTTATCCAATTGATTTAATTATCTTAACTATTTTATATTGATTAGTCGTTACGTGTTTTATACATTGCTAAAAATTTGATTATTTTGCTTCAATTAATTGCCCCTAAACATTGCCTACACAGTGGTAATTTGAATCATATGTAATTAAATGAAGTTTATAGTTGGTTATAGTGTTATGATCTAATCATGGATACATTGATACATTTTAAAAATTGCACATGATGTGTGTGGATGAATTAGAAAATTTCAATGGTGTTTGGTCTAGTTTGTGTGTTATTGTGGGAAGTCATTTTCACTTACAATTTTGACATGACAATGGTGAGAAATAGATGTTTACATGCCCTTATATCATTTTTTATATTTCTCCATATATATCAGGGGCATGTTATGGTAACATGTCAGCCACACTTGTTAAAATTTCCAAATTGGCCACATCACATAGTTATATGATTTAGATACACATTTATGGCAAAATATTATAAATTGGTACCATTGTTATACATAATTTTAGCATGATACATGTCTAAAGTGCATATTTTATGTAATGTGCACCTAATATTAAAAAATCAAAATTAGTTTCAGATTTCAAACACATTCATGGACTGTCACCACCCCCCAAGTTGGAATTTTATGAACTATATTGAGCCAATCTACTGCAATAGTTGGTTTGCCCTTTTGGTATGGTTGATATGATTAAATTACTCAATTTTTCTAAGTTTTCATGTTGTACTTGACTATATCATTTAGCCTCACTATTTTGATAGTGTGAGTTGACTGGGTTGACTCACACTCACCAAGTTTTAAGTATGATTGGGTTGCACGATTGAGCTAGTTTCAACTTCTATGTGGTAATTCATATTTTATCCAAGGTTGGGGCATGTGTCCTATCTCTCTCTTTGTCCTAATCTTAATTTCATTAATTCATAATGATACATATTTGAAATGAAATTGCCAAATGGCAAGACAATTACATTGATACACAAGGGTGCTCCTAAACCTTGCTCTCTTTCAATTTAAATCATTTCAATACTTTCAATTTTAGATTATATACACTAATTATGTATTATAACATGCTCTTGGTTGCAGGTTAGTCACTAACAAAGCACTCAAGTTGAGCTCAATAAAAGACAAGGTGTGTTATACACACCCATGTACGCATTCCTTTTCCTTTAAACTATAAATTTCATTCCTATATTAAGGGGGGGAAATGTAGACATTATTTTTAAATTATATATCACCTTAGTATTGTACACTTGGAAAATATAGACCTTGGTTGTTCCTCTCAGTTATAGACTTTTCTTGCTTCTGCAAGTATTGCATTTACTCTCTCTTATGCCTCTTATCCTATATCTTAGTTTGACTAGTATTATGTTGATGAGTTGAATTATATCTTTCCTATAATGTTTAAAATCTACTTATCTTCCACCTCTACAAGTTTTGAACCTGTACCTATTTTTTTCTCCCTAGACACTTGTGTCTTGGATAGACATCTATGTCGACACATGTGTCCTACTATGACACAAGTGTCCAATACCCTAAAAGTCCTATAATTTATAAATAAAATGTATCCTAATGTTCAGTCTAAGTGCTTTAATTAAATATATTCTCTAAAGGGATTGGTATAATACAAATTCAACCCTCATTCATTCACCACCTAGAAGTTTCTTACCTACTCACCCAATAACTTACCAAAACCATTCAATCAAGAATTCAAGTCAGCAAAGATTCCCTATTTTCTCTTATTTAGATATTAGTCATAGGGATAAATATCTACATGTTTGAAGTAATTAAGGAGTAGTCTAAGAGCTATATTTTTTAAGTTACAAACTAGGTCACTGTTATACTTGATTTCCACATATTGCATATTTAACACACAAGACAACATGTAGGGGAGAACTACATAAGTCTATGTTCCTCTTTAAAGTATTTGTTATGTAGATAGTGCTTACTAACTGAGGGGTTTTTGGGTTATTTTGACATTGTATGCCCACTAACCCATTTTTTTTCATAGTCACTATGAGGATGAAGAACATGGGTTTGATAATTTGATAAGGAGTGACAGTCCATGACCCATATCAAAATGCACTAGAGTAAAGGAAATAATAAACTCAAAAGCATCTAAGTGGTCACATCTTATTTTATTAGGTATTCCTAGAGGATACCTACATCTAATCTAGATACTAGTGTTGATGCAATTATCCCAGGCTGACGTAAGTGTCTAAGACTATAGAGGCACAAAATATAGAATTTGGTGACTATTACAAAATACTCTTCCAATTTGATTCCTACATGGTTTAGGTCCATATTTGTATTAGCATCAAAACCAACTATCTTATTTATGTCATTGTCATATCTAGCATAGTTGTACTTTACATTTTTAACATATCTCAATAGAATAAATTTAGTATATGTTCTATTTGAGTTTTTCAATTAATTGGCCTACTCTGGATTTGTTTATCATCCTTGTGCTTATTCATTTATATATTCTTAACCCTATCTATCCCAATAATATCTTTATTCATTTTAGGGTTAGTAACTATCTATATGTTTCCATGATCTATATCATGCATCTTAGGACTAGATGTGATCACATTCTTCATGATTCAATGATATATCTACCTAGAAAACCTCTTCATATATGATACTTGGTTTCATACACTGATTATACAATTATCTTATCCTTTTAAGGTAAGGTGACTAATAGTTTATACTTCCTCTCACCTTAAAATGGGGGGAATATTAGTGGAGTCATGCCATAGAGGCATGGATTCCAAATTTTTCATAGTTTACTAGATTTATATTATAGTGGGGGCATGTTTTGGAAACATGTTCTCTACACTTAAACCAGTTTTCAAATTCAGATATATAGTAGGGAAATGTTTTGGAAACATGTTCTCCATACTTAAACTAGTTTTTAGATTCAGATATATAGTGGGGGCATGTTTTAGAAACATGTTCTCCACACTCACACCAGTTTTTAGATTCATATATACAGTGGGGGTATGTTTTGGAAACATGTTCTCCACACTAACACCAATTTTTAGATTTAGATATACATTAAAGGCATGTTTTAGAAACATGTTTTCCACACTTACACCAATTTTAATTTTGAAATTATAGTGGGGTCATGCTATGTAAACATGTGCTTCACACTTACATAATTACAAATTGGCTAGAATCATAGTTATATGATTTAGATACACATTTATGGTAGAATTTTATACATTGATACCATTTTTATACACAGTTATAGCATGATACATATCTAAGGTTTATATGCTATGCAATGTGCACTTAAAATTACAAAATCAAATCAACTTTAGATTTTTAAACACTTTTATAGATTATAATCACCCACCAGATTGGACTTTTATGGACTGTATTGAGCCAATATATTGCACTAGTTAGTTCACTTTTGGCATGGTTGAGGTGATTAAATCACTCAACCTTGGCAATTTTATATGTTGCACTTGATTACATCATCCAACATCACCATATATATAATTTAAACTGACTTGGTTCACTCACACTCACCAGGTTATAAGTGTGATTGGATTACATAATTGAGTTAATCTCAACTATCGATAAGAACTCACCTTTTCTCCAAAGTTAAGGGCATTTGTCCTCCAATCTCTTTCTATATCTCTAGATATATGCACTTTCTATATTTTATATTTGTTTTAATCATAACTTTAATGAGATATGGTGGTTACATTGATACACAGGTGTACTAAACCTTGCTCTTTTTCAATTTCAATCATTTTAATGCTTTTAATTTCAAATCATATGCATTGATTATATACTTGTTACATGTTCTTGGTTTCAGGTTAGTTACTAGTGAAGCACTCAAGTTGGGCTCAAGCAAATGTAATGTATGTTATACACACCTAAATATGCATTTATTTTCCTTTAAACTAGCAATTTCATTACTAGATTAAAGGGAGGATTTTAGACACTATTTTTGAATTATATAGCACCTCAGTCTTGTACACTTGGAAAATATATATCATGGATGTACCTTAAGCTTCTAGACCTTCCCATTGCCAAAAAGATTGCATAAACTATCTCTATGTGCCAAATTGATTATATATTACTCTAACCAATGTTATTATAATGACTTAGGCCTTCTATCATGTTCAAAATTTTATAAACTTGTTTATCATCTATCTCTATAAGTTTTGAACCTGTACCTATTTTCCAATTATCAAGACACTTCCTATTCAGATGCCTATGTCAACGCAAGTGTACAGTGACCTAAAGTCATACAATTTATGAATGAAATGTATTCTTATGTTCAACCTAAGTGTTTTAATGAAAGATATTCACCAAAGGGATTGGTATAAATACAATATCAATCCTCATTCATTCTCACCTAGAAAACTTCTTACCTACTCACAAGGAAACTTAGCAAAATCATTTAATCAAGCACTCAAGTGAGTAAATCTTCACTATTTTATCTTATTTCCATATCAATCATAGGGATAACATATATTTAGGTATAGAGTATTGAAGGAGCATTCCATGAGCCATATTTTTTAAGTTATAAGCTAGGTCATTATTGTGTTATGTATCACACATTTCATGATATACACACAAGCCAACACATAGGGGATATTTATATAAACTTGAGACCCTCTTTAGAGTATTAAATATGTAGGAAACTCTCATTAATAGAGGGGTATTTGGGGTAGCTAAACATTGTGTGCCCACTAACCCATTTTTCCTATAGCCACTATGAAGATGAACAAGTATGGTTTTGTTATTTGATAAGGAGAAATGGTCCATGACCAAGATTTAAGTGCACCAAAGTAAAGGAAACATAGAACCTAGAAGCATACAAGTGGTTTCATCTAATTTCAATAAGTATTACATACCAGACACCTGCATCCAAATTAAATAGAAACATCAACGCAATCATCCCAGATCAATGTAAGTGTCCACATCTCTAGAGGTACTATTTCTAGAATTAGGTGACTTATCCATAATTTAGATCCAATTTACTTTCTTCCTATTCCAAATCCAAATATGTATTAGCATCATAACCAACTAAGTATTTTGTTTTCATTATCATTACAATATCTAACATAGTTGTACTTTCTATTTTTAGCATATCTTAGCATAATAAATTTAGTATATGTTTATCTAAGTTTGAAAATTAAATGGTCTACTTTAGAGATAGTTTACCATCCTTGTGCCCTAGGTTATCTCTAACCCCTTTAACCATAGATTCCCTAATCTATATTTTTAGGGTTAAATAGGTTGAAGAAATTAATGAATGTCCTTTAGATTTTGATTTTTCTTGAACATTATATATGTTGTAATCAAAATCAAGTAAAGTTTCCAAATAGTGCTACAAGCGCAAATGGGATTTTAGAGTTAATACATATTAACGTGTTTAGATTTATGAACGTTTCATCACTAGGAAAAATATCTATATTATGTTAATTTTATAGATGATTTCTCAAGGAAAACTTGAGTATATTTTCTCTAGAATAATTTTTTTTTTTTTTGTAAATTCAATGAGTTTAAGGCTCTTGTAAAAATATGAATAGAAAATAAGATGAAATTTTTGAGAAGTGATTATTGTGGGGAGTACTTCTCAAATGAATTTGAACAGCTTTATAAGTAGTGTGAAATAGAAATGAAAAATACAACTCCATATACACAACATTAGAATGGATTTATTTAAATAATGAGCATGACTCTAAAGGATAAGGCTAGAAGTATGCTTGGTGGTGCATGATTAAAAAGGAAATTATGGATAGAAGTAATAACAAATAATTGCTACCTAGTAAATTTATCACCTACATTATCCTTTGTTGCTAAAACTCCACATGAATTATGGATTGGTTAGAAACCCTCTCTTTGATATCTTAGGTTTTTTGGTTGTGATGCTTATGTGCAAATTATAAAGGAAAAAAGAATAAGAACTAAGTTTGGATATAAATAAGATAAGTGTATATTTACTGGGTATAGAAATAATATAAAAGAATATAAGCCTTGGAACTTAAAAATGAATAAGTCTATTTACAATTGTAATCTATTATTCATAAAAGTTAACAAGGTTCCAAAGTAGGAAGGACAACAAAAGTAAGAACCAAAAAAGTTTAAGGTTAAATTAGAAAAGAGAGAATTTATATCTGAATATAATCAACATAAGAAGATGTACTAAAAATGTATTTTCCTAAGCAAGATTCATATGAATCAAAGGATGATGAACCAAAAGAGGAAGGATCTCAAACTCCAATCTTGAGAAGATCATTTTGATTTAAAAGGAAACTACAAATATATAGCCCGACTGATTTCCATTCTATATTTATTTTATCAATATTATTAGTTACTAATGAATATCCTAAGACTGTGAGGGGGACACTTGATTCAAACTAAAAAAAAATATGAATCAAGACCATTTATGAAAAAAAGGAGTCCTTTGATAAAAATAACATGGGACTTGGTGAAATTTTCTATTGCTAGAAATCTAATTGATTGAAAATGGGTATTCAAGAAGTCAATGTAGAAGGGAAAATGGAGAAGTATAAAACTCACCTAGTAGCAAATATATTTTCCCAGGTGGAGGGAATTGATTTTAGTGATTTTTTTCCTCTTATTTCTAAGCTAACTTATATTAGATTTTTGTTGCTAATTTTTATCTTAAAGTAAAATAGATGGATGTATTTACAACATTTATGCATTGGTATCTTGAGGAAGAAATACACAGTGCACAGCTATAAAGTTTTATAGTTAAAGGAAAGGAGGAATTGGTTTGCAAGCTAAAGAAACATCTTTATGGCTTGAAGAAATTACTAAGGATGTGGAATCAAAAATTTAAAAAACATGTTTTGGTACTCATGTAAGAAAATTTTATCACTGTGCATATTTAAGATGGGTTAGTGTATGTGGATTATATGTTTTTAATTAGTTACAACAAGGAAATGATTAGTCATGTTAAATATTAATTTTTATCTCGATTTGATATGAAGGATATATGTGCTAAAAAAAATTATTTTTATTATGGACACCAAAATGGGTAGATGAAATAGGAGGTTGTGGATGAATCAAAGGAAATATGTTCAAATGATATTTCAAAGGTTTAAAATACAAGAAATTAAACTTTTGAGTATTCCTTTTCCTCTTTATCTAAAACTATCTACTAAATAGTGTCCCAAGACACAAGAAGAGATTGAAGGGGTCTCATGTTCCTCATACAAGTGTTGTTGGAATACTAATGTATTATATGGTTTATACTAGACTTGGCATTGCCCATTCATTAGGATTTTTGAGTAGATATATATCTAATCTAAGAAAGAAACATCAAACTGATGTGAAGAGGATCTTCATATATATGCTTGGCACTTTAGATTATGAAATTTTATACCAAGTGTAGGCATCTAATTTTGGTTTAAGCCATATTATTACAATGTTTTTAGTATTTTTTGTGCAAATAAGACATCACCTTGAATCATGGGCTTATTGATTCTTTTTTGTGTGTTTTTGTCTCTCTACTTCTTGTTTGTGCAATTATGTGGTCCTCTTTTCTTTTATTTGTCATTTTGTCATGTTCATTTTGTTCCCATAGGCATGTTATATCTCTCTACTCTTTATATGTATGCTCTTTCTTTTGGGATGTGAATGGTAATCCACTAATTTTTCCTTAGGTAAGATCGATAGACTTGTTATTCATGTCCACTTTAATTTTATGGGACTTATACCTATGGTTGTGTCCTTTCAATGTTTGCATTCATTTTTCCATGGTTTTCCTTTCTCTTTATTAGTTTTTGGGGCCAATACACTTCAAAATATGGTAAGCCTATATATACAAATCATCTATGATATTTTTAAGAGGAAGTATCCTTAGGGTTCCCATATGATATTCTATACAATTTTACAATCTCTTGTTATTCATTCATTTTTTAAGTCTAGGCACACTCTACATTGATTTATCACTACTCAAAGACTTGCATCACATCTTGTACCAAAGGAAGGCCTAGGAAAATTTGAATGTAGTTGCATATCACAACTAGGGAAGAGGAGGTTGATGAACTTACTCAATTTCTCCATTCCAAATACACATGAATTATGAGCAGGTATGATTCTGGCATGCAAAATACATAGTTGTAACACCATTTTGGTTTCCCAACCCAACTGCTTCCTCCCTTATCCTTTGCAATATGTTTTAATTATGGAAATTTAGGTCAATAACATTTTAAGATCAAAATAAATTAGTTTTATCTATCAATTTAGCAAAACACAAGTACAAATAGGGATAACATCTAGTTTCAAACTGGTAAAAAAGTTACATAATATAGAATCAGTACATGAGGATGTGAACAACAGTCAAATCTAGTAAATGTCAATCATGTCCTAGGCACAAATAATGCATGCACTGATCTTATCCTTGTACATATAACACTTCTAATTTGGTGCATAGTTAGTTACAAGCCTACATAGTGCAAATAGGCAATCACAAATCACAAATTATTATCACATGTGATTGTTCCTTTGCATTTGTTTCTATTTCAAGTTTAATTGTCAATTAAAATTTTTCATTTTGCATGTGTAATATTTTTATCCACTAAGAAATATAAATAATCACTATTTACATTGTTAAATGGTATATCTTCCTTGTTTAATCATTTTGTCTTATTTTCATTTCTAAAACAAAAAAAAAGATAAAACATAATTGGTTAACCCCTTCATTCTTTGAATGTTTGTGCCTTCCTCTTAGGGTTTCATGGTTATAATTTAGTTTTCACATCTAATTTTCAAATTTGAATCTTATTATATGCATTTTGAGTAAACCCCAATTGGATTTCCATTACTTTTTTCTTTCAAATTATATCCACCCTTCAAAAAGTGGGGTTTATACCTTGTATTAGGGATATATATATATATATATATATATATATATATATATATATATATAGAGAGAGAGAGAGAGAGATTATTTAGTGATTGGATTCACCATATGTGTTGATTTTTTATTTATAGTTTCATATAAACCCTCTTCATTGCTTGTACCTTGCTTCAAGGTTGCTACTTACTTGAACCATGACGGCTATGAAAAATATTCGATTATATTTCTTTAACGGTTCATATCTAGGCTTTTATTGCTTGCGCCACATCATGGGTAGATTATGTTTAAATGTTTTATTTTTTATGAAAAGATATGGAAAGCGGTTTGTTTTTACATATTCATAGCCTTACTTTCATACTTTTTTAGAAATATTTAACATTCATTACACATTTATTTCTTAACATCTATCATATAATATAAGCTTATAGTATGAGACATGATAGGATTGTTTGGCATGCTTCATATGATAATACCTTAACACTTGATAGCCTTGATTGTACCACTCATAGTGATGTTCCTAAAGTTTTTCCCGATATTAATGTTGTAACAACCAAGAGGGGTGGGACATAAAATATCAATATCCATCCCTTTGATTCTCAAGGTGGAGTAAGCCAAAATACTTCTCTATAAGCCTCTCTCATCTTCCCCCTCCTCATTTTAGGGTTTGGATTAACAAACCATATGATCTAATAGAACAATTACAAAATAAACAAGCCAAGATATTTATTTTTTAATTGTTTAAACAATCAATTATTTTTAAAGACATATTGTAGGATGTTATGCATGATGCTACTTTTCTAACTAACACTAAACCTGATTACTTTACTTCTCTTATGAGTAGTTTAAAAAATAGTGAGCACCTCATTGCCTTTGAACTTGAAGATATACCTCCTATAGATATTATTGATAAAAACCTACCCTTGTGCATTTAATACAAAGTAAATTATTCAAGAATTAAGAGGGTACTTGTAGAAAATGGTGTTAGATTGAATATTTTAGTAAGGAATTTCTTAATGAAATAGACATTGACTATAAGTCTCTTTCACCTTTAGATTCAAATATCAAATATTTTGACAATGAAGCATACAAATCCTTGGGAACAATTTTATTGAACATAAATCTTGGGCCTAAAACACTACCTGCAAAGTGTAATATAATATCTAATGAGCTTAACCATAATATATTGTTGGCAAGAGCATGGATTAACGTTATAAATGTTATACACTCCACATGACATAGATGCATAAATTCTTCACATAAATATTGCATGTATACTTTTCCTGTAGATGGTATTCCTTTTCAATATTGTAGACATATTAAACCTAAAAAAAAATTATACTACATCTTAACATTCCTCAAACAAAGGTATACTAATATTTGTAAAATGAAAAAGGTGTAGATGGACTTATGACAAAAGGTTACTCCTCCTCTTCCTAAGGTAAGTCAAGGTATGCACTTAATTATGTATTATTTACTTTGACGCATACCTCCATCACCCACATATGCACATAAAAGTAGATGAATTATGTAGACACATAAATTTGGTACACACCTTCTTGTTATAATGCTTTTAGTATTGTTTGTACTTATGAGTCATCACCTTCATTTAAAGGCTTATTGGAACTTTTTTGTGTGTTTTCATCTTGCTCCTTCTTCTTTGTGTGATCATGTCATCCTCCTTGCTTCTATTTGTCATTCAATCATTTTTGTTTTGTGCCCATGGGCTTATTTTGTCTATCTTATCTCTACCTATTATTGTTCATTATTTTGGGACAAGAATAATGGTTTGTTTATTTTACCTTTGATGGGATTAGCAGGCTTATCAATTCTATCCCCTTTACTTTTGTGGGTCCTTCTACCTGTGGTCACGTCTTTCCAATGTTTGGATCCATTTATTAATTATTTGCGTTTATTTAATTTTTATTTTTTGCATGTCAATAGGTATTTAATTCAAAACATGAGAAACTTATATATACAAATAATATATGATAATTTTAATAGGAAGTAACCTCAAGGTTGTATAAGAGACTCCAAACAAGATTCCAATCTATTGTTTATCATTCAATTTTTAAGTCTAGGCACACTTTACATTGATGTTCACTTCTCAAGGACTTGTATCACATATTATACCAAAATAAGGCCTAGGAAAATGTGCATGTAGTTGCATCTCACATTTAGGGAAGAGAATATTGAATACATTAATTAATTTAACCATTCACAATGAACATGAACTATGTCGAGTCTGATTCTAGTATGTGGGATATGCAGTCACAACACCATTTTGTTTTTAAACCCAACCACTTCTTCCCTTTTCATGTGCAGTATGTTTTGATTGTGTAAAGATAGTTTAAGATCATTAAAGAGAAAAAATAGATAGTTATTTCCATCAATTTTTTTAAATGTAATTACAAACATGGTTGACATCTATTTATGAAGTAATACAGAAAGTTATAGAGACCATAAATTTGCACATTACAAAAGTGACACATAAGGACATGAAAGGTAGTAAAATATGGTCAACATTGATCCTATCATAGGCACAAATGATGCATGCATAGACCCCATCCCTATATATTCATTGCTTCAAATTTGGCACATAGTCAGTTATAGGCCTACATAGTATAAACCTAAAATCATAAATTATAAATTCATATCAGATGCAAATTTTCCTTTGCATTTGTTTATCTTTCAAGTTTAATTATCAATTAAACATTTTAATTTTACATGTTTATTGTTTTTAACGTTAGTAAAGATCTTGAATCACTATTTTACATTGTTAAATGGTGGATATTCCTTTAGGAAAGATCTATAATCATTATTTTACACTACCAAATGGTAGATTTCCCTCTTTCAATTATTTTATCTTGTTGTCATAAATAAAGCACAATAAAAAGAAAAAACATCAAGGAACTTTTTGGCCATTTTTGGCCCACATAACAAAAATTTTCCCAAGAGTGAGAAGGTGGGCATTCAAGAAAAAGTGGCAAGTTCAGAAAACTTTGGGTTTACAAAGGAGAACTACTTAAAAAACTTTATAAGTAATTAGGATTCAAAACCCTAAAGCAAGTAGGAAGGCTTGGAAAGCTCGATTTGGTCTGGGTAGTGCAAATTGAGTTTCTAGAGGTGTACTACTTATTTTACTTTATAAGTAGCAAGTAATGATAAATCCAAAGTAAGTAATGGGGCTTGGAAAACATGATTCGGTCTTGGATAGTGTGTTTTGGGTTCTCTTTCATAGAAGTCTTTGAGTTCTCCAAAGGACAAGTCGTCTCCAAGGGTCATTTTTGAAAGAAGTTGGTCCAGGCATAAATCCTGAAGGACTCTTTCATAAGTGGTCCTCTTCAAAAAACCTGAAGAACCTTTTGCACATTTTTTAAGGTCTTTTAATTTTTTTAAGCGTCATTACCTTTCTCTGAGGGGCACTCACAATACCAAAGGCATTTTTTAAGAAAATCCAAAGGTACAAGTTCATAACACTGAAGGGCCTTTTCTTAGCTAAGAGGAATAGTCAAGAAATATGAAGGGATTTACATAAATTTTGAAGGGCACCAGAAAGTAGTAAGGGCAAAAGACAAAAAGAGACCTAAAAAAATTATTCGAAAGTAAAAGTCCAGAGGAGTTGCAAAAGAAAAGTTTTAGGGATAGTTGTAAGGAAAAATCCATGGAAATAAGCCATCCCAAAAATAAGCCAAGTATGAAAAGCCCAAAGGAATGATTAAAATGGAAAGTTTCAAAAGGAAAATTATAGAAAATAGTTTGGGACAAAATTGACCAAGGAAAATAGAAAGACCGAGGAACATTAAGGTCAATGGTCAGCAAATCCAAAGGGACAATCAGCTAAGGACAAGTAGCACAAGTACATACAACCCACTTCTAGAACATGCAAAGTGGTCAAACAAGGATTAGACATGTTTAAGAGGAGCAATGAGCATGCAAATACCAACCAGGATAGTCCAAGTTACAATAAAGAATATGCCAAGATTTAATTCAAATATCAAAACACTCAAACTTGGCAAGGACATGTAGCTACCACTGGTATGGCTCGCTTAATTCCAAATAAGAGAATTAAATGCATGAGGAGTTCAAGGAGATGGATGGTGATTCTATATGGTTCATCCGATGGTCAAAGTAGTTGCATGCTTTGAATGCAAAGAGCTTGAGTAGAATAAGCATTGGTGTTGGTCATCGATGTCATCTCCATGCAAATCTCTTCTTCTCTCTCCCCCTTTCTATATATATGATGTCTTCCATTTTTTAAGTGGTTCCCAATTTTTTAGATTTTGTTATTTTATCTTTCCAGGAGATGGGACATTCTTTGAGATATTGCAAAATATGGTTAGCCTGATTAGGCTCAACCCTATCAAGCAATTGTAAAAACTACTTCTTGATGCAATAAAAAGACTTTATTTGCCTATCTCTTATCTTAGATTCATGTATGTTGAGTTGTGCACTATGGTAATGTGTGAAGGAGAATCTTCCTCATCCATGGTCCTCCTTTCTAGCCTTATTTAGGGTGTTTTCAAGGTTATTCATAGGTGTGGTTTAGTGTTATTTATACCATTGATGTGAGCTTTCAGTGAGTCATTAAACTCCTCTCTATCTGCATTCATTACTTCTGAAACCTTCTCCATGAAATACTAATGTAACTAGCTTGATCTTGAGATTGTGCAAGTCAGTATTGTCCTCTAGAGAATCAGTATGGGTTCAAGCTGGTGATATTTTCCCTTTTAAATTTGGTACATCACCTGGTTAGCTTTTTTAGGAGCCCTTATCCCCTTTCTAACCCTTTTCCCCATGGAACATTAGTTTAGCTTTTAGTTTAGGTGAGCATCAAAGAGGAACTGAGCTACTCCAAAGGTTCAACCTCACTACAGGATACCCACAGCTTGAGGTTATTCCCATACTTGTAGCTGGAAGTGAGAGAGCCCAAAAAACCCTCCCATAAGGGTGTAATTCCATGCTACAACAATTTTTGGCATGCCTAGTGGGATCAAGGTTCAAAGTAATAAAAGGATTTTTGGTGTTGTTCTTCTACATATCAGCCTTTGGAAGCATTCAACAAACATCAATGGTGACTCTAAGCATCTATCAACTAGTTTAAAGTAGTCCAAGTTCCTAATCATCATTATTTGGTATGTGCAATCAATCATATTTTGATCAAAATGCTCATTTTCTACCTCAGCATCCTTCATATCAAGTTAGGAATGTTTATGGCTTCACCTCAAGTGGTTCTCAAAATTCTTATGGGTAGTCTTCTCAGTCTCAAAATATCTATAGTTTTGCTCCAAACCAATCCATTTCAAGTTCGAGGCAAATTCTCTTAGGGTATCAAAAGTACATGATGGAGCTTAATACATAGAGGGGATATGGTCAAGATATCCCTAACCACACCATTCATGACACAAGAGTTTCATTATAGTAAATGAAAGAGAAATGGGCACCTATTGAAAGGGAAAATTGGAACAACCTCTTAGATGATATGTTGAATGTGAGTGTTTACATCCAAAGCATTGAGGATAAACTAAATAGCCTTGAAGAATAACACATTCAATTCCATCAACCTTATATGTCTTCATATACACCACATCAAACCTCATATATATCATCCATTCTTCCCAAAAAGGCCACTACAATTGAAACCCCTTATGTTCCAAATTCTTCAAGTGTCCCTCAAACCTTCCCTTCTTGGAATTCAATTCAAGAAAGCTTTCAAATAAAGGAGGAAATTGTTGTAGAGAAATCTATCATTGAGATCCAAGACAACACTTATCTTCCTCAAGAAACCTCATGTACATTATATCAGCCCTCTTGTGTTCCTTATCTTCATAAGGCCCCTGAACAACTTAAAGAGAAACTTTTCAGAGAAAATATAGATAGGCAGATCAACGAGTTGGAATCGAAGATGAAGAAAGAGGGAGAGAGTCAAAATCAAGAAAGGGCAGCTATTTCCCAAATGTTCCCCTCATGGAAATCAATCAAGGAAGGCATACAAAAAGGGGAGGAGGTATCAGTGATGAAGGTCCAAGAGCTAACTAAAAAAAAAAGAGGCTGCTCCTAATGCTTTTCCTTCATGGGAGTCAATCTAGAAAGGCTTTTAGAAGGAGGAGGTGTTAGTTGAGATAATCCAAGAAGTAGTTTTTGAAAAGGAATTAGTTGTGCCAAATCAAGCAATCATATCTCATCACAATGGGCTCAATTTACAAGAGTTTTGAGATTCTCTCTCCTTCTTTAAAGAGCCACCAAAGAGATCATTCAAAGTCCCTAGCTAGAAGGATAATTTCCAAAACTACAGGCAAGGTGAACTTCTTCAACTTCCCACCATCTCCCTCTTGAAGGAAGAACCTATTCTACAAGGGTTAGAGGAGGAGTTTGTAATCAAAGTTGGGTCTGAAGAAGACAACACAAGTGTCTCTGATGAAGAGATCATGATAGGCAACCCACTTCAGTCAAAGGGGGAAGAATCAATTTTAGACCAATCTTCTTGGTATGGCTTCGATACGAGTAAGCTAGATCTTAAAGAGTACAAACCTCAAGATGATAATGAGACAAACCTCTAATGGACTACTAAAAGTCCATTTTACATAGATGAAGAAGAGGATGATTTATTTTAGGATAAATTAGATCTATAAAAAGGGAAATTAGACCTTGAGTAAGATAAAAATGGTCTTTGGACCTTGAAAGTTCAAATCAACCCTCATTTATAGTTGAGGAACAAGAAGAAATATTTAGTGAGGTTGATGAGGAAGACATCTTGAGTGCTCAAGAAGTGTAGCTTGAAGAACCACCACCTTGTGTGATGAAGGAGAACCTTGAGGATAAACAAAGTTTTCAATATGAGCATGTCCTTCAAGGAAACTATGATCTAGTTATGCCTAATAAGCATGATGATGAAGATGAAAAGAGTAAGAGTGAGGTAAAATATGATTGCTCAATGTTTGTGTTGACAAAGGGATGTCCTGTCAGGCACCTTGCTTAGTTGGGAGATGAAATTGAGGAGCCATCATAGGTTGTGCTCAATTTAGAGCACAAATTTGAGCACCAACAGGAACAAGACCAGCTTGCGTATATATTCCAAGATGGTGGCATAATAAATCAATTAGGATGGGTAAGTGATTTTATTTTTGTTCTTTTCCTTGGAGAAGTGTGTCATTAACTTGTTAAAAATCTAGTACTTCTCCATATTTGTTTAGCAGCTGTCAAACATGTAAAGTATAATGTATTAGTGAGGAAGGGTAGCTATTTTTTACAACTAGTCAATGTTTTTGTAGAGATTCTTTTTTTTAGTTAGATTAGGGTAGGATAGATTTCCATGCTTTCTTCCAAGTGCCTTGTGCATATTTCCCTTTTTTGTTATGTGTTTCCTTTCAATAAGTGCCTTGGGCACTTTGTTTTATTTTTCCTTGTTGCTTCAAGAGAAGGTTCCAGAAAGGGTTAGCCTTATTGAAATAAAGCTAAGACTCCATGCCCAATGAAATAGATAAGGTAACATGAGTTGGGTTCTCAATCATAGAAGGCATGCTTCCCTATGAGTCACCAAAAATGTTGGCCATTTTTAGCCTTCATACCAAAACTTTTCCCAATAGTGAGAAGGCAGACATTCAAGAAAAAGTGGCAAGTTTAGACAACTTTGAGTTCCAAAGGAGCACTACTTAAAAATATTTATAAGTAATAAGCATTCAAAACCCTAAAACAAGTAGGAAGGCTTGGAAAACCTGATGTGGTCTCGGCAGTGCAAATTAGGTTTTTAGAGGTGCACTACTTATTTTACCTTATAAGTAGCAAGTAATGATAAATATAAATCAAGTAGTGGGGATTGGAAAACCTAATTCAACCTTAGATAGTGTATTTCAGTTTCTCTTTCATAGAAGTCTTTGAGTTCTCCAAGGGACAAGTCTTCTCCAAAGGTCATTTCTGAAAGAAGGTGGTCCAAGCACAAATCTCAAAGGACTCTTTCATAAGAACAAGTGGTCCTCTTCAAAAAACCCAAAGAACCTTTTGCACATCTCTGAATGTCTTTTCATTTTTTCTGAAGGGTCATTAACTTTCTCTGAGGGGCACTCACAATACCAAAGGCACTTTTCAGGAAAATCTGGAGGTACTAGTTCATAAGGCTAAAGGGCCTTTTCTCAGCTAAAAGGGATAGTCAAGAAATCTAAAGGGATTTACATAAATTCTAAAGGGCACCAACAAGTAGTAAGGGCAAAAGACAAAAAGAGACCCAGGAAAATTGTCTGAAAGTAAATTTTTGAAGGAGTTAAAGAAGAAAAGTCAGAGGGATAGTTGCAAGGAAAAATCCATGGAAATAAGCCATCCCAAAAATAAGCCAAGTTAAAGCCAAGTAAAAGTCAAGAGATAGCTCACATTAAAGCACTTATATCAACCATTTTAATACATTTCATTTGAATATTGTATTACTTTAGAGCACTAGACACTTGTGTCAGGTCAGGATAGTAATGTCGACATTGTTTTCTATCCTAGACATTAGTATACAGGGAGAAAAAGAGTAGGCACAGGCTCATAACTTGTAGAGGTATAAGATAAGTATTTATTTAAGTATTTTGGGCAATATGGGATGTTTGTGTCATCAATATAAAGTTATTCAAACTAAGAGATAGGCCAGTGGGCACAAGATATAATAGATAAGAGTCTTGTGGAAGCAAGGCATGTGTAAAACTAAGAGAAACAATTAAGGTCATGAGTTTTCCAATTGTACAAGATTGAAGTGATACATTATAAAAAAAAAATTATCTACATTCCCCCCCCCCTTTCATCCAATAATAAAATTTGTAGTTTAAATGAAAGGAATAAGCACTTGGGTGTGTATACACACCTTGTCTTTGCTTGAGTTGAATTTGAGTGCTTTACTAAAGCTAGGTTTGAGTACTTTGTTGAAGCTGGATTTGAGTGATTTTTTGGTGACTAACTTGCAACCAATAGCATGTTATAGTTCATAATCAATGCATATAATATAGGTCAAAAGTACTTGAAATAATTGAAATTGAAAGATCAAGGATTAGGAGCACACATGTGTGTTGATGTAACCACCTTACTTATTGGCAAGTTGTATTTGTAAAAGATTTATCATTATAAGGTTTTGAAATTGAGATTAGGATAAATATAGACAATTCTTTAAATTATAAATATCCAGAGAGTGAAAGATAGAGAGAGGCACAAGCCCCCATCTTTGGAGCAAAAGTGAGTTGCCACCTAGTAGTTGAGATTAGCTCAACTATGCAACCCAATGATACTCATAACCTGGTGAGTTTGGATGATCAATTCTAAACTAAAAATGTGGCAAGATTGAGTGATTTATACACCCCAACCATGCTAAAGTGTGAACCAACTACTATAGTATATTGGCTCGCTAAAGTCTGTAAAAGTCTGCTAGGTGTTAGTATGTGCAATAGTTTTGGTATTTGAATTTGATTTGAATTTTGAAATAATAGGCACATGTTGCATAAGATATGCACCTTATATTTGTCTCATTCTAAAAATGTGTGTAATAATGGTATCATGTATATAATTCTACCACAAATGTGTATCAGAATCATATAATTACGTGCTTTGGCCAATTTAGAAAACTATGTAATTTTTTACGAAATGCTTACAAAGCATGCCCCACTATATATGGAGAAATATACAAATGATATAAGTACCAAGTGGAGGACATGTTTCCAAAACATGCCCCCACTATAAACTAGAGATGTTAAAAACTGATTAGGTGTGGAGAACATGCTTCCCAAACATGCCTCCACTTAATCCAAAAATGTGAATGTGTAGAAGCCATGTCATAATGACAAGCCCCCACTAAATTTTAAAATTGGTGTAAGTACCATATACTGTGTGAGTGTGGAGAACATGCCTCCAAAGCATGCCCCCACTATATTCTATAAACTATGAAAAATGTGGAAGCCATGTCACCATGACATGCCCCCATTAATATGCCCCTCTTTGAGGTGAGGGAAAAATATTACCTAGTAGTTAGCTCACCTCAAAAGGGTAAGACAACTGTAAATATGTGAATGTAACCATCTAACATATAGAATGAAACATGTCTTGGTAGATGTAACATTAAAGTGCATAGAACCAATGTGATCACATGTAGGCCTAAGATGCATGATAAAGATCATGGAAATGTTTAGATACTAACAATACAACCTCAACAAGAAAACAATCACACACACAAGAGAACTCAAAAGCAAGTCAAAAAGAAATGATCCATGCAGGCCCCAAATAAGGGGCATGTTCAAATGTTGAAAAATTGAATGGTCATGACCTAGTCAAATGTCCATAAAAATAAATAATGACATATTTAAATGTCCAAGGAAGCAAATATAGGCATAGGTGCTGCATACAATGAAGCTTATGCAAATTATTGAAAAAAATCAAGGCAATAGCAAGGCAAAATACTCAAGGAAGTGTGTAGAGGAAAATCATAAGCAAAGAGAATAAACATGTCATAGTGGTCCATGGATCGAATATGTTAGCAAAAAATGTCAAGTACATAGCATATCAAGTACCCTGTGTAATGTATAATCATGGATAATAGGCATGTGTAAGTACATATATAAGATCAAACATGATAGTGTAGAGTGTTCATTGAATCATATAACTTATGTGTATCAAGATCGTAGAATATGGATGCCCCCAACATCTTGGTGACATGAGTAGAGGGAAGGCCCAACACCCATAAGTGTACCATGTATCTGTGTATGCTTATGTATGTGTATGTAGGAGTAAATGATATGTTATTCCTCAATATGTAACTAACACATAGATGTTAAGGAGCCAATAGAACATGTAGGTGTTGAGAGTGTTTTTGGATTTTTGAATGCTTTTTATTAATTTTTTTTAATTTTTTTAGAAGAGACAAGATCATCCTATGATCTCATCTAAAGGATGATCACAGTTATCTCCCCACTCAGAACCTAGTGAAAGAAAATAGTAGTACTACCAAGGAGAATTTATAGGTGAAATATATATCATTATAGTATCTGTGATGCTCAACATATATATAATGGGACTCGGGGGTCGTGAAGTATCAATAGAAGGAATAGGGGTTCTTGGAACCCATCTCTGTATATTTTGTGGTTTGTTTGGAATACAAATAGTATGAACATGTTTAGGTGCTCTAGATATCTGAATATGGTGTGTAAAAGATGAGGATTTTGTGGAACACATTGTCTATCCATGATGTAAAGGTCTCTCAAGTATTGGTTGCCTAGTAAAGAAGATTTCTTGTTGCTTACCCTTTTACATTGTATTAGCCTTAACATGCTTGATAATTAATTGTTAGTGTATGAATTTATCTTTTTCAATGGGATGCTCATATGGAATACCAAAAACTATAATTACCTAATTGGCATGAATGTACTTAAAACACCCATGTATTGTAGAAGGTCCTACTCGAAGAGTATGTATCCAAGGTCATCCCAACAACATGTCAAAGACACTCATAAAAGGTATAACTAAGAAAATAGTAACCACATGTGCAAGACTAACCTATAAAAGTAGATCAATCTCACCAAGAACTTTCTAGGAGGTCCCATTAAATGCTATGATTGATCTAGTAAAGGGGTGTAAATCGTGATGAGTATAACCCAAAATCATATGTAATGTCATGGTGCAAACATTTTGGCTTGTACCACTATCAATCATAACACTATGTATGGGGTGTTTATCAAGGTATGCTTAAATGAATAGAGAATTAAGATCAGAGTCATCATCCTTATTTTCACTATCATCAAAGGAAATAGCAAGTTTCTAAACCACATGAGGTATATGTCTCATGTAAGTACCAATGACCCCATCTAATGGGTGTCCATAATATGATGGAGGAGGATGTGCATTATATGCCATTTGAACTTTTGGTTCTTTTTTGGAATGGTCTTGCAAAGGATTATTAAATATTTTCTATTTATGGTGAACATGAGGTTGTGAACCTCATTCCTTTGGAGGATCATCAAATGTAATATGTTGGTCTTTAAAGTGAAACATATGTTCATGGAATGCCCAAGGCCTTAGTGATAGTCATAATAAGCATTTGCATCATATCATTTGGGTAGAGGTATATTTACATCAACATCTATAGGAGGAGGTAAAGATATAAGATGACACTCTAGTGACCTCAGGAGTAATGAAGCAAGAGGCTTAGGCAAATGTGTAAACTATCTCTTTGGTGCATAAGATAGGACAAGCTGATTAGGCTATTGTGAAACTATGTTAACCATGATGGTTGTATCCTTTTTATAGATTGGTTTTAATGTAAATTTTGTAATAGATTTATATGAATTTGGTGTGTTTGCTACATATTTGAGCTTGTTCAATGACATAAGCTTCATTTCACAGTCTCGTATAACATGGCATAAGTCATTGAAAGATTGATTTTTTTTTAAACAATGGACTCGTGTAAAGGAGCAAGCAAACCTTGATTGAATATGTCTTACAACTCTTTATCTACCATAAGATTGGTCATTTTGGCTAGCATTATCTTATATCTCGAGACATATTCATTGATTGGTTCATTGGTTCCTTGTTTGATCCTTGCAATTTGAGCATAGGAAAACTTTTTGGTAATGTTGATATAAAAGTGTGTCAAAAACTGATCTATTAGAGGTTTGAATGTTTTTATTAATTGGAGAGGTAAGTCATGAAACCACCTCAAAGCATAGTCCTTGAGGCTTCTTGGAAATAGTTTGGTCAAAAGTTTATTATTTGAAGCACAATCAAGGCATACCACATAGAATGTTTAAAGATGTTGTTCATGATCACCCTTGTCATCATAAAATGTGAACTTAGGTGCAACAAATCTAGTTGACAAAGGGTGCAAAAAGATCTCAACACAAGAGAGTTATGAAACACATCTTGTGAATCTATAGCATGTGAAGACTTTGAATCCTTTTGTTTAATGTTTGTAATGTTATTCTACAAGGTCTTTACGACTTGAAAGAGAGAATGAATTTTAGGCCCTGTGGGATTTTGATTAACAATTTGAGTAGTCACCAAAAGGGCTGGAAACATGTTTTGAGTAGTAATAGGCATTGAAATTGGTATTTGTGTTGAAACAATAGGTAAGTTCATCATAGATGTATCAATAGTAGTTTTAGGGAAAAAATGTTAGAATACATAATCCATGCCCCCATTAGATGTATTAAGTTATAATGTGTTTCAAGGGGAGGCATTTATCCACTAAAGTTTTTGCATTTTTAGCTTAAAGTATAGATTATAAGATTTTTTCAAGATCTTCAGGGTTTTGTCGAATGCGCTCATAAAACATTATAACTTCATGCACTTGATCATTGTCTACTTGGTCATTGTCATTTGTTTCTAGATTTTCATTATTAAAGTATTCTTCTATGATAACCCTATAAGGATTTTTTTCATTGTCAACATGGGTATCATCATGATCCAAGGTATGAGATCCCTCATTCCTTTGAGACATCTTGGTACAGTTGAGGGGAAGGTCAATATGTTTAATAGACACACCCCCCAATCTAGGGTTATGCCTAGGTTGCATACAAAATAGTATTAATAGAAAATGAAAAATATAACAAACTAAAACCCTAGGAATCATAAAAAATTGCATTCACATGGATCAGGTTCACTAAGTGTTTAAACCTAATTTGGCTAAGAGGTTATCCTACTTGGGTAGAAGGGTTAAGGACATAGAAATGATAGGGCACAAGGGTGAATATCGGATCTACAACAGACTAATTATGTTAAACTCAGACATACCATATATTGAATTTATAAAGTTGAGATAGCCTATTAATGGAAATTTCAACTATTATAGATATACAAATGACATAAAATAAAGTACTTGGTTATTTATGATGCTAATATAGTGTTGGATCTAGTATAGGCAAGAAACAAGCATAAAGGCAGTTCTATATCAAAGTCATATTCTAGAAATGATGCCTCTGACTCTCTAGACACTTGCATCAGCCTAGGACAATTGTGTTGATTCTAGTGTTTGAGTTTAATGCTAGTGTCTTGCATGGAATATACGCCCAAATAGGATGTGACCACCTAGATGCTTCTAGGTTTTGCTTCACCTTTACTTTGGTGTATTCAGATTCGGGTCATAGACTATTGCTCTTGGTGAAATAATAAAACCCTAGCTTTCCATCTCCAATGTGACCTTGGGGAAAAATGGGTAAGTAGATACACAACATCGAGCTAACCCATAATGACCCTAATTTCAAGGGGCGCTACCTACATATCCAATACTCTAAAAAAGGGCCTCAGACTCATGTAGTTATCCCCTACATGTTGTCTTGTGTGTAAATCATGCAATGTGTAAAATAAGTACAATAATGACCTAGCTTGTAACTTGGAAAATATGACCTTATGATTGCTCATTTAGTACTTCAGATTTATAGTTGGGTTATTCCTTTGACTAATATTAAAATAGCATAGAATAGAAAAGCTTTTGGTAATTTGAATAATTTTTGAATGATTTTTTAGTATGATTGCTCGGTTTCGTAGGTGAGGAATGAGTGAGGGTTGATATTGTATTTATACCAATCCTTCAGGAGATAGCTCACACTAAATCACTTAGGGAAATCATTGTAATATGTTTGATTTACAAATTAGAAGACTTTAAGGCATTGGACACTTATATCAAGTTAGGACAATAATATTAACGTTATTGTTTGTCCCAGACATTAGTGTCTAGAAAGCAGGTTAGCAAGCACATGCTCAAAACTTACATATATATAAGATAAGTACTTTTTAAGCATTATGGGTAAGATGGGATGTATGTGTCACCAATTTAAGGCTAATCAGACTAAGAGATAGGCCAAGGGGCACAAGATAGAGCTAATGTGAGGCTTGTAGAAGTAAGACATGTGTAGAACTAATAGGAACAACCAGGGTCATGATTTTGCCAAGTGTAAAAAATTGAGGTGTTACATAATCACAAAATATCATCTATAAGATCTACAAATGGTTATGTGTTTAACCTTTTTGATGGAGTAATTAGTTGGATGAGCAAGAAACATGTAGTAGTTTCACTATTAATTAAAAAAGCTGAGTACATGGTAGTCACTCATACAAGGAATCTGTATGGTTACAAAGGTTTTGTTTAAATGTTAGTTTCTTACATAAAACAATGAGCATAGATTGTGATAGTCAACGTGAAATAATTTTGGAAAAAAATCCCCACTTATCATGCTTGGTCAAAGCATATTGATGTACATTACCATTTTTTTAGAGACATAGTTAAAAATAAGAAGATGTTGTTGGAAGAGATTGATACATTAGAGGATTTTTTTGTTTCATTGATGAAGGCTAAGTATTGAAAAAAAATTGGTATAGAAGATCAATGAGCATGACTACCCTTAGATATTAAAAGTATGTACTTGTGAACCCTTATGTGAAGTTTCAACAAGTGGAAGATTGTTAGATATGCATTATATACTTTGCATGATTTACAACCCTTTAGAATATAGATTGTTTTAGGTCAGTATGGGTGGTTTTGCCTATGGTTTACAATGATTTATAAGCCCATGGTTTATACCTATTGTATTGTAATATTGCTTGGATGGTTTCCTATTCACATGCCTACAAATATTCACACATGCATTAGGGTAATTTTTTTTTTAAAGTACATTATTATATTGTGAATGAACTCAATGCAATAAGTAAGAAGCTTCTTGTATTGAGTTTTCCCCCAAAAGGGTTATCTAGGTGAAAATATTGTGTATAGTGTGTGTATGTGCCATTTTTTCTTTTTGTTATACCTTTAGATTTTATTAGCATCACTTCTTCTACATAAGTTTATCGGTCTATTTGTCTTCATGAAGCTCATTTTCTCTTAATATGCCCATTATAAAATGCCATATGACATGCTTATGTTGATATTTTCAATCATAACTTAGTTTATGAACTCCTAAATTAGGACAAACAATCAAAGCTTGGTGATTTCATGTTGAAACTAAATGACAATCAAATAAATTGTCTATAGAAGTAAACATGATTATTGATTATCCACATTTTATTTTGTCAATTAAGACATTAAAAAATGCTTCTCTCACATTTTTGTTTCATTTTAAGTTTACATATTTATCATCTTGACACATTTCTAATTTGTTACTTCATTTTCTAAACATTTCAAGTGGGAAGGATCCAAGGATTACTATGGCATTTTAATTGGAAGGAGTTTAAATATTGTGAAGGCTAACATCACTAAAGGTAGCTACAAATTACTCTTTGTAGAAATTGAATTTACATATTTTGTTAGGTCATATAAATTAATTTAGTCTAAAGGATGTTAAAAATAATTCTCATCATCACCATAAGTTTAAACTATAACAGAGGCTTATCACAACATTTTTATGGTATACAAATTTAGAAGTTAGAGAGGATATAAATGTGCCCTATTAAAAGGTTGCTTTCATATATATATATATATATATATATATATATATATATATATATATATATATATATATATATATATATAGTACTGATAGGTGTTCTACAATGGTAACATGAGAATATAATGGAGTGAATTATTCACAGTTATGTTAGAATATATATATATATATATATATATATATATATATATATATATATATATATATTACTGATAGGTGTTCTACAATGGTAACACGAGAATATAATGGAGTGAATTATTCACAATTATGTTAGACCTTATATTTGACGATCATTTGACTGTGACATGATAAATTCAATTTTAAATTTGACTATCACATGGCAATTTCTAACATAATTGTGAATAATTCACTCCATTATATTCTCGTGTTACCATTGTAGAACGCCTATCAGTACAATAAATACACACACACACACACACACACACACACACACAGTGTGTGTGTGTGTGTGTGTGTGTGTATATTTATTGTACTGATAGGTGTTCTACAATGGTAACACGAGAATATAATGGAGTGAATTATTCACAATTATGTTAGACCTTATATTTGACGATCATTTGACTGTGACATGATAAATTCAATTTTAAATTTGACTATCACATGGCAATTTCAACCTTAAATTTGACACCCATTTGACTACCAATTAGAGTTTTTTAAATTTTTGTTTGAGGCGTCAATAGAAAAATTGTAATATCTCAACCATACAGTAGAGTTTGGAGCCTCTATTTTTCTCTCTAAAAGATTCTTTTGACTTTGACACCATGGTGTAACTAATTTGATGTCATTTATCACCAATCAATGATTTTTTTTAGACAAGGTAATAAAAGTATTAATTATTTAAATATATGAAAAATCAAAGTAAAAGCTTTAATATTGATATCTCACAATATATTTTAAATATAAGATAAATCTACTAATTTTGATTTATTGAGTGAACTAGTAAGGTCGTAGATAAATATTGTCATCAACCTTGAGTGCTTGATGATTATATTCTTTTCCTTTAACTATATTTCCTTCAAAGCTCCACTTTTTTTAATTTTAGGAGAGAAATTCGGGAACGACCTATCTCTTAATACTCACTCTCTTTGGTGGTCCTTAATATTGAATTTTCATAATGTTCCTTTTGCATTGGTCCCATGGATCAAGGGGTTGAAGTTGTTCAAAAAGGGTATTAAAACTATTGGAGATTTGTTTTGCAAAGTTCGTCACACTTGGATTCCTTGGAATCTAGTCCATAATAGATTTAACCTTAATAAGGAAGATGCTGAGTCTAATCAAGAAATTCAGAATTCCATACCTGAAGAGTACTTTCATAAGCTTGGAGTTTCTTCTCTTTTTCCCTAGTGGAAGGATTGGTATTGGCCTACTGCAATGCTATTTTATCATTATTCCCCTCGTTTGGGGTAAATCTTTTGGCTCCTCATCACATTCAAGATGACATTCTCAACCACTAATGGAATCTTAGCTCAAGCTAGGTAGTCTAGGCTAGGTGGTTTTCCACTATATGGGATACCTTTCTTGAACTCAAAAAGGCTCACTTTATCTAGTGTCTTGTTTACCAGGGTTTGCCTATGGGTGATCATCTTAAGCATATGGGGGTCGCACATCCCATTTGCCCAGCTTGTCACCAGCCAAAAATGCTCAAGCATCTTTTTTGGTTTTGTACTTATGCCCAGTCGATTTAGAATTGGATTCACACCATTTTCTAGCCTTTCAATCCATAATGCTTTACCTAAAAATGGCTCTCTTGGGGAACTTTGCCTTGTTACTTGTAAGATACAATAGATTTTGATAGATTTTTCATGCTGATATTCTTTTTCAAATCTGGGAAGTTAGAAACTATGTTTTTTTTAATCACAAAGATATGGAAATAAGTTTTTCCGCAACTAACAAAGTTGTTGTGGTCTCTAATATCATCCTCCAGATTTAGAGTTAGATAGACAGGTTCGTCTGGAGCTTAATCATATTTAGTGACTATTAGATCACTGGAGAAATGCCCCTTACATAGTCAGCATAAAACCCCTAGATTTGCCAATACCTCTTATCCTCCTCATGGGCGAGGATGTAGTTTTCATAAGCAACATTCTCGGAGTTGTTGTAGGAGCCACTCTCCTCACTCTCGTTGGTCATCCCCTCGTTGCGACGGTTTTGGTGGTTCTAACACAGCGAGTGGTGGAGGGGGGGTTAGTAGGGCTCCTCTCCAAAGGGCAAGTTTTTGCACTTGGCTCTTGTTATTTTGCCTTACCGATACGCTGATGAAAATGAGAACCAACGACATAATGATGGATGGGAGCCTTTACTTGTGGATGGCGACCCCACTGCTTAGGGGGGTTCAGGGGGAAATATGTAAGATCCTCTCTCTACACAACCTCCTTTGGCCAACATGTTTGTTGTTGTTGTTTAATGACTTCTAGGTTCTTGTATTTTTTATGTGTTTATTTTTCGGTTGTTACGTATTTATGTCAGTGTGACTTGATAAGATCTTTTTTCTTGTGTGATCATTATTAACTCTCTAAAAAACTTACTCGACTCCCAACACTTTTATAACTCAATGTGATTTTACTTTTAGAATGATTCTTTCTATTTTTTTATGACTAACATTATACGATATCATTTTTTATTAATATAAATGTACTTTTCAATTTAAAAAAATAAATAAATATTTTAAATTTCACACCGTACTTTTTTATTTATTTATTTTTATATTTGTGGTTTAAATCACTTGGAACGGAGGTGTGGTTAAAGAAGGTACATTTTGAAGAAACAGAAATACTTGTGGCCTATAAAAATGGGAAATTGTTGAAATGAAATGAAATGAAAGTGACATGAGAGGATGCGGGCAGGAAGAGAATGAGACGACGTATTAACGTGCAAGTAAATAGGATAGAGGAGGAGAGCTGTAAAGGAAATGTGGAGTGTGAGAAAGCAGCCAGCGGGGCTATGGGTTGGCAATGGTATTACAAATCGTGTTACTTCCCTTCCCCGGGGAAGCATGGCAACACCACCATCATCGTCCTTAAAGGTGTCTTCCCCACTTCACTCCACTCCTCTCCTCTCTACAACTTTTATTTTGTTAACTACTACCAATTATATAATTTTGTGGAATTTTTTCTTTACACAAGGGTTGCAGAAATAGAAAACGTGCAGAGTGGCAAATACGAGCAGCAGCAGCTGCTGTTGTATTTAAGGACCTTCAACCTGATGACTTCAGGCATCCTCTTGACAAACAGGTTGCTGCCTTCCCTTGCCTTTGCATCCATTAAGCACACGCGGATTTTTTATGCTTATACTTTAGCCTTTAAGGTGTTATGGGATATTCTTCCTCAACTGGCGATTTTTTCATAAATTTCTGTAGAGCAATTTTTTTATTAAACTATTGGCCATACGGGTTTTAGTTGTAAGTTATATATTTTTTCATAGAATTTGCCTTCAAAATATATTTTCTTACTTGTAAATATTTCTGTTCTTTATAAGTTTTCCTGACTTAACTGTCTTTAGCTATACAATTTGATATTGAGTGTTTTTTTTTACTTTTACATCTAAATTAGAAAAGTTGTGAAATAATATTTTATATAAAACTTACACTAAGTTATTAGAATTATCAAATTTGGGTTTACTTGTCATGTCGGTGGTGCTCTATGAATGTGAAGTTTGGGACAGCAATATTTCAAATCTGAAATGAAGTCAAATAGAAAGAATTCAAAAATTCTTGATAACACGCAGTCTCAAAATTAAAACATTGGTTTCAAATGAGATTTTAGTCTCTGGAACAAGTACTTCCCTGTTGGGGGCATCATCTATGATTTGGATGCTAAGTTACTTAAAGAAGACAAAAAACATGGAGATTCATTAGTGACCCAGAATGGTGGTGGAGGAAGAGTTAAGCAGGAGGAAAAACACGCAGATGAAACAAAACAATAAGTGGATGAGCAAAGGGGACATTAGTATGCAAGAGTGCCCAAATACCAATGAAGAAATAAAAAGGTATGTAAGAGAAAAATTCAGGGTAACCATGTAGACAAAACAACTTGGACGGAAAAAAAATACTATGTCAAAGAATTCAATCCCACATGTGATCCTAATTAAAAAATCTACATAAAAGCAAAAATCAAATGGAAGGCGAAAATGTTGATGGCTCAACGAAGGACCAACTTGCATCTTCTTAGGTGTGACACTGATAGGTGGACAATGTCTAAAGAAGAGCTAGATAGGAGAACATGTTTATTTTGTACCATAGGGGTGGTGGAGACAGTATGACACTACATCATGCAGTGCCCAATGTCTAGTGAAATGTGAATCAAATACGACGACAACTTGAAAGTGGACAATCTAACCACCTTGTTTGAAGAGGTGAAGCTAGATAAAATAATGAATGTTTTGATCAAGGTTCATAGTAGAAGAACCAACATCAAAAACAGAATGGGCGTTTCACAAATCCAATGAGACAACCCTTTTTTCAGCGGTTGTTCTTGCATAGAGCATCCTTGTTGCTGCTATTGGTCCCATAGATCACTTGGTCCTGTGGATGTTATTAAAATATTTTATTCATTAAAATGTACACGCATTGTCAATTGATAATATATGATAAGTTTTTCCTTCAAATTATTTTACAATACATAAATATTTTATTTTTTTAAGATGAAAAGATTGACCTACCATTTTGTGCATGTTTGTTTAATGCTTATTTTGATTTATTACAATAAATGTAATCAACATTAAACTATTTGAATTTGATTAAGATTTACACAATATACAAAATTTGAATGTAAAATACAATAAATTATAGAATTTGAAATGACCTATAAATAGTAAATTCACAAGTAAATATATGAACTTAGCTCAAATCTGATTTGTGCCGAGTTGTCGTGCAAAAGTACTTACAATGTTGAAACCCTAGTTCTTGCACATAAATCGAAGAGACATCAAATGCAAAGGGGGGAACAACCGAGCTATCCTCAGAAGACCTCGCATAATCTGAGTGCTACCTACATAGCCCAAATAACGTCAAGGCAATGTAGTTCTCTCTTCTAAAGTAAGTGTGTGAATTTTGATACTTGCACTATATGGATGCAACTAGAAAATTGATTTGAATGCTTGACAATGAATGCCCTTGACCTACAATAAAATAATTTCAAACTTGGCCTATGACTGCTAGAATAAATCATAACTTGAATTGGGAAGAATAGGGCTCTTTTTCTCAATGTGTAGTGGCTTGTATAGAGAGTGATTATGTAAAATTGTCAAGTTGCTAAGTAATGCCTTGAGTGGCCGTGATGTGTTTATATAGTGGTAGATTTGAAATATTTTCTTTAATTGATTTTGCTAAAAGTGCATGAGCACCAACATGAAACATTTCAAATTTAAAAAGTAACCATTAAAGCTTGAGATACAAGGCTGCACTAATGGATAGGGTTGCGCTGCAACCCTTTCTGACATAGTGTGGTCTTGTCTCAGAAGGACATAGACTGTTGGAACTTGACTGACATGAATCTGTAAGTAGAATAGGGATGTTTGAATGATGTTTTCATTAATTGCAAGACAGTGAGGAGAATAGTGAAGACTCTCATAGAGATCGCAAGTTAATGGAATGATGAATAGATCAAGTAAGTTAAAGATGTCAAGATTAAACAGTGTCAACCACTTAGTGGTTAAATTTGAATGTCTACAATTGCCCCCTCTTTATTCTAATGATGCAGTGGAATGAAATTACTAGAGTAAAGGAGATGCATACCTAAGTGTGTATACACACTTTGTCTTTTAATATGAAACTTGATTGTGCAGTTTGCTTCAATTTAAAACCTGCAACAATGTCACTGAAAGTACTTACTTTTTGATGAAATAAAGATTATATTATTAATATAAATATATCAAAGTTATTTTTCATAATTGAAAATTGAAAATCTGAAATTTGAAATTGGAAAATGAGCAAGAAAATGATACACTTGAAAGAGTATGCAATTTGATTGTCCTGTAACTCGAAAGTGAAGGTGTGTGCCTCCTTGTTCAGTCATTTAGAGAAATTTTGAACTTATGGCAAAATTGAGAGTGATCAATTCTCAATTTTTGAAAACCATTGAAAGCCCTTGAGTTGGAAAGATTGTATGCTCCAACCCTCATCTAAATTTGTATTCTTATAAAATAATTGTAGAAGAAGGGGTGGAACCACCGAATGTGGCTTGCTATAGTGCAACCATAGACGTTGAGTGTCAATAGACTCTTAATGTTGTTTATTTGAAAAATGAGATGAATCACACCGCTGTAGATGGATCTAGATTCTATTTGAAACTTTTGAACTTCAAAAAAGAAGTGAAATTTAAAATTTGTAATGTAGCATGAACATGAATGAGTATCATGCCCCTTCTATCTATATTGAATTGATATAGAATGCCAACTGAAGTTGTAACTGTTTGAAACCTATAACTTGTATTTTTTTTCATATGCCCATGCATATACATCAAGTTTATGTGAATCTTTACTCAAGTAAATATAGAAATGAGTGCACATGCATTTCATATGCCCTCATAATTTAAAAATTATGAACCATACTGTAATTTTGAAAACTGTATATTGTCTTAAGTCAAAAACTTGTTGCTCACAAGGGCTTAAATTCTCAAGGCAAGCCCATTGTGATGCCTCCTTTTTGAGATGAGGGATGTAGCTTTCAAGTCGCTAATCTTAAAAGAAAACTTGTAGAATATGTGAAAAATATAATTATGTAGTAATATGTGAACATTTGAAATGCATTGCATCATAGTATTGAATATAGCATTGAATTGCATATGTTATATAGATATAACATTGAGGCACATAAGCAACATGTGCATGAGATGTATCATGGCACAAGAGAAAAAGTAGAAAATAGAAGTAATGCCAGATTTGAATCATGACACTATAAGAATAAACAATGGATATATAAATAATGTGACACAATTTGCAAAGTATGTTACACTTAAGGCCCAAAGTCCACATACAAGGGACATGTGAATGTCACACAAACACACAAGGCCAAGGGCCACACTCAGATAGCATGATGATGCCATACTAGCAAGGACACATATATGTTGCACACACAAGGCCAAAGGCAAAACATAATAAGCAAACAAATCCTAACTTATCATGTAGTAAAGTAACAACTTGAAAAACACAAAGCAAATGAGACTAGTCTACATCAACCATATGTATCAATGTCATTGTTAGCAAATAGTATATCCATGTAACACAATGTAAAGTATGAGTGAATAGCAAAACATTTGTATGATATATAGCTCATCATAGTAGAAAAGTTGTGAATAGATATGATTTTTTGAAATATTCATAGAGAACGAAGAGATGCCTCCAACTTAGCAAGGCTATTGGGTAAAAAGGGAAGCCCAACATCAAATAACCATGTAATAGTATGTCCTGTATCACACTCACATACATCATGAAAAGTATTGTGTATTGAAAAATAAATCAAATGTTATATACTTTAGATAGATGATGTATGCAAATAAATAAACTCGCAACACTTGATTTTGAATTTTTAAAAATATTTTGATTTTTTTGTATTTTTGACAATTGATTTTTTTTTGAATTTTTGAAATATTTGAACTTTTACAAGATTGGAATTTTAAAAAAATTTAAAAGTACCAAGAAGCAAGGCTTTGAAAATATAAGAAATGGGAGGGATTCAAACAATCTGCAACAAGGTGCTAAAGCACAGTGTGGCAAGAAAGAAAACACATAATGTGCTCCCAATGTATGTGTAAAAGAAGAAAAATGTGATCATGCAAGTGCAATGGAATCCATGGCATGATAGATATACAATATAAGCAAATGCATTGCTATAAAGAATAAGCATTGAAAACATTGTAAGATAGTTGTTTTGGATTGTTCGAATCGGTTTGAAAATCAAGAGGACAAGTGCCCATAGCGAAAATAAAGCCAAGGGCTAGAAGAATGCTTAAAATTTGAGTTAGAAGTAGGAACGAAGTAAAAGCAAATAGGTTATTGACAAATAAAATATGTAGCAAGAATTGGCCCAATTAGTGGGTTGGGAGGAAGTAGGAGGTGGCCAAGGAGCTCATCAAGAGGATGCACACATGTATACTCAACTACATGGTCTGGAGAGTGCCTTCCTATGAACAATTTCTGCTGGATGTGCATGTATTAGAATCAAGGAATATATCAGGTGTGCTATACCCCTTTATTATATTGACATTTACATCTTGCATTTAAGCTATGTCATTCAATCATATTTTTCATATTCATTATCATAATCATAATCATCATTATAGGAGAGAACCAACTTAGGTTGTGCTTGATATTGTGATATGTCCTTTTGATCATCTTTTGTATTTGTGATTGAAAAATCAACTGTCCCATATTGTGGTATTGACCTTTTTGATTTCTCTTTTGCAACATGTATTGTATCATGTGCTTCCACTGATATTCTATTAGTTGTATTGACTTTAATATTAGTTGAAGTGATTTGTTTTTGTAACATCTCTTGTTGTAACTTTTATAACTTTTGCTTTTCAAATTGTTCCTTCTGTGATTTTTTTTTTTGTAGTATTGATTTTTCATCTTGTTCTTTTTTTAATATTGCTTGTTCTACTTTTGCATTTTGAATCTTTTCCTGCTCTAATTTTTCATTTGTAATTGTTTTTTCTCTGAATTAACTTTTTGTATCCATACTTGTTATTTGTTCCTTTTGCACTAATTATGATTTTGCCACTGGTTTTACTTGTACTTGTTATTTGGGAGATGTAATTATAAGGTGAATGGGTTGCTTGATTGATGTATCTATTATAGAATCACTACTATTAATGATACTTTGTATTTTCTTCTTCAAAGCCAAACAACTATCTGTATAATTCCCATGCATTATATGATATGCACAATAGCGTTTTGATCTTCTTAGAGTAGGCATAAAAGGTAATGTAATCAAGTTGTTTTGAAACATTTCTTTTAGAATCTCACTTGAACTCGTATTAGCCTTTTGTACACTTTTTGAATCAATAATTGTAAATGTATGTTGCTTTTGAGGCACATAATAGGTAGAAGAAAATGTTGATACATAATTAACACTAGCATACTTTGGATTCGTTGTATATATTATTTTATTTTCAAGTAATATGATCTTTGAACTGAAATATTGATTTTGCTTTTGCAACTCTTTTATTGACTTTTTCATAGTGATGAATTGATCTTGAAAGGCTTCACAAGCACAAAGCCATGTACTTATGATTGAATATGCATACAAATGTTATCAAGAAGAGATGTGGGAGGAATGTCATTGCTTTCAATTGTAACTTGTGATCTTCTAAGGGAAGAGGAAGGAAGATCATTCTCATTGGTTGACAAGGGAGAAGAGCTATGACATGCAGGCTCAATATCCACTATTTGTAAAGGAGAAGAGATAACATCATTATTATTAGTACTCACTTGCACATCAAAAGAAAGAGAAATATAATTTTGTTCATGATTAATATCGTCTTTCTTTAAGCTTATTTTATGTGTATTTATTTTATAGAAACGAAAGCAATAAAGTGCATTAGCAAGCTGGACAAAGAAGTTAAGTGTGCAAGGATAAGGTTTGTCCTCTTTGATGGCATGTGGAAATTTAAGGAATGCTTTTTGTTCTCTAACTTAGCATTCAAGGAATAAGGTGAAGGAGGATCTCGAGGGGAATCTAAAGGTAAATCCATAGAGGAATCTATATATGGGTCCAAAGAGGGATCATAAGAGGAATATAAAGGTGAATCTAAAGAGGGATTCAAGGATGAATCAAGAGGTGTGCCTTGCTCCTAAAGGTCAAGTTGGCTATTCGTTTTTATTATCTCTTGCTCCCAAGTTTCATCAAAATCAAATTGTCTATTCACTGCTACATCAAAATCATAATCATCCATATATGATTCTTCCATAAGTTTTTGTTTTTGTCAATTTGTCCATTCATTATCATAAATAAAAGGCACAACATGAGTATCGAACAAAAAATCTAGAGGATGAGCAACATTAGCATTTTTTCTTTGACTACCCATGATATACACAAAGAATCCAAATATAGTACATGCGATAAAGAACAAGCTTATTGCTAGCAAATAATATTGTATATATAACAAAGCTAATGACTATGAATTGTTGACAATTCTTCCACAGGACAAATTGTCTATTGCCATTTGGAAAATTCACGTCTCCATCCAAGGAAGAAAGAATACATTGGTTTTCTGTGAGGGCATTTGCTACAACAGGAATTCCTTCGGACTTTTGTCCGAAGGAACGGTTCATCAAAGAAGGCTTGTTTTCACATAGCTTCAAAAAAGTTCAAAAAACCGTTGCAAAATTTGGAAGGGTACTTTTCATAAAGCCCGAAGGGTCACTTGGCTATCCGAAGGACAGTTTTCAAAAAGCCTGAAGGCATTTCTCAAGGAAATGGGACACTTTGCAAAAATTTGAAGGGCACCTGCCCTTCGAAAATGACCATTTGAAGAGATTTGAAGGATTGTGCCCTGTAGAAAAAGGAGACATCCAATAATCCCGAAGGATATCTGCCCTTCGAGAAAGTTCAAGACAGGCAATTCGAAGGGTTATTTCCTTCAAAAAAGGGCCTGTTGTCAACCTGGAGCTGTGCCTTGAATCGAAGACGTGCATGAAATGGCCAATCCTCTATTCGGTTGAAACAATGGGATCTTCTTGTTGTTCCCAAAATTCGTCACTTGTTTTTGTGGACAACATGTCGACCATTTCGATCCTGCAGGCCAAAATGGTCTCTTTCTTTCTCAAAATGTTCTGAGCAATCAAGTTATTCAATTGCACAAGCCTTTTCGGCTACGGAGATCGTAGGTTCAAAAGGTGGGTTTTTGCAAAGAAACAATTCAAAACACTTGAAGGCATTTCCTAAAATTGATAAGGATGGTTCAACGACGGGGTTCAATAATATGGAATGAACCATTGAATTGTTGAACCGTTGAATCGTTGAACCATTGAACTCCGCTTCAAAGAGTTCAATGAGTTCATAAGCTTCAACGCATTCAAAGGTTCAAAATGGTTCAAACGGAAGATTTCAGAAGAAGGTTCAACCAAATGGTTAAAACAATTGGTTCAATGACACATTGAACTCCTAAAGAATACGTGAATGCGGCTCTTTTCAAAGCTTCGAACCGCCGAACCATTGAACCATTGAACTGTTGAACTCCAAAAGGTTCAAGGTTCAAAGTTCAAAATGGTTCAAGCGACCGGTGACGTCCCCGCGGATGTCAAATTTAGGGTTATGGAATAACCGTTGATTTTCAAATAACGCAGACCCAAGGAAAAACTCAGTGATCCGCTGAGAAAGGAGCCGAAGAAGCCAGCAGAAGGCGAGGAGATAGCTCCGAGAGCTCAGATCACTAGGAAGAGACAAAATGTAGCAAGAAAAGAGGAAACGATACAGAGAATTCAAAAATATCTGTAGAAGAGTTATTCTAGTAGGTGGAGCAGTCCACCAGATGGACCTCAGAGAGCGCAAGCATTCAATGGAGCGGCCTGTTTTTCTTCGTTTGAGTAAAGATGAGTGGATAGCCGTGTAAACATCATAAAGAAGACCAGGCAACCCATGCTTCGGAGGAGACATTTGAGATGATTTAAAATGCCAAAAGTTAAGGTTGATAACCTGTTCCAGCATGGCCCTTTCACAGAATTTCCAATGCATTCAATGCAGCATGGGCCATTTCGTGAAAACAAGCGCCCAAGTCTTTTTTTAGATGCTATATATTGTAATCTCTCATTTTGAATGAGGGAGATCTCTCTGTTATTAGAAGCAAAACTCTGCCCAAATTAAAAGACATTCCTAAGACTTTGAGCTCAAACTGTTAATCATATTTTATCAAGTGAATGAGAAAGCAAGTGACCTTTCAGATTTTGTGTTGAAATAACTTGTGTTATCTAAAAAATCATTTTTATGTCTTTTTCTTAAATACAGTCTTGTCCATTTAATCAAATAAGCAGAACAAGTGGAAATGATTTGAAAGATGTTCTGAAGTCGACTGTGGGAGACTCTGTGCTGCCATAATTGTCTTTAGTCTGTGAGAGACTTTGAGCTCCCCTTATCCTTCGTAATCTTTTACTTTGATGTAGTTTTCGGTGAAGACTTTGTGCTGCACTTCATTCTACTGTGTTACTTTGTCCTAAATCAGTAGGAGAAACAACGAAAGACTTTGTGCTTTTGTAGGTTTTTTGTGGATCCAGTTACTACCCAAGAAGAATCCCTGCTGTTTGCTGAACATCATTTCTGAAAAAAGAAAAATGCTTTCAGTAATTACACAAGAATTCTCCTTTATTTTTTGAACATCATCTCTGAAAAAAGAGAGATGGATGGTATGATTTCACCCTTGAGTCTATTTTCAGTTTATATTAGTATCTTATAGTTTTTAGGGAACCTCCCCTTGCTGAGAGGAGAGATTTATCTCATTATGTTGTGGTAACCACACTCATTTTGCCGTATAAATCTCATTGTGTTGTGGTTGATATACCCATTTTGCCGTCAGTTGATGACAAAATATTTATCCAACAGTTTTTGGTGACTTTGCTGGGGAAGAACGCGCAATTTGAAGCCTCAAGCTTCAAATTAAAGCATTTTCAGTTCTTTTTCATTCTACACTCTGGCAGATCCATAGTATACACAAAGCCAGAGAGCTTAAGGTATTGTTAATCCTGTGTTCGAGTTTGTGCAGTGAAATAATTTTGACCTTTCTCTTCCACAATCTCGCCTTCAATGAATCAGGAGTTTTCCTCCTACCAACGTCAAGACCCCAATACCAAGCAAAGCTTCTCTTTCCTGTGCTAGCAGAGCTTTGTCTATACATACCCTACAAAGGTTTGTTATCCCTCCTTTCAATCGTCATATCATGGCAACCCAAGGCCCTTGGGATAACACTTTTGGCCCTTTGAATCTAACCCCACCTTTACATGAACTACCCTTTAGTTCAAAAAAGAATTTCTCAAGTTCTATGGTGATGGGAGAGTTCACCCTGATGAGCATATTGCAGCTTTCTACATAGCCTGTGGGGTGATAGGCGTTGAATTTGAAGATATAGCGGTCAGACTGTTCGTAGAAATGTTGCAAGGCATTGTCGCAGACTAATTTTATCATCTACAAGCACAAAAAATAACTAACTAGAACACTCTCAAGACCAAGTTTGAGGCTAGATTCAAATCCACAGAAGATGCACATGCCTTGTTGGCTCAGCTTATGCAAATGAGGGAGCCTCATGAACCCATGCGAGAATTCATTGTTAAATTCGACAAGCTGAGGAACATGATTCTTACAATTGCTCAGCCGACGTCAGAAAATCTTAAGTGCTTCTTCATCAATTCTCAGCTTCCTGAAGTGAGTTCGAGCTGAGGCGGGCTGGCCACATAGATCTTGCTGCAGCTTAGATTTTAGCCACCGAGGTTGAAGATGATCTTATCTTGGCAGAAAAGATAAGAAGAGATCTTAATAGAAATAAATCTTCTTCATCTTCTAAAAATTTCTCTATAGGCACCACTGATCTTATGGTGCAAAAGCTAGCAAATGAATTGCTAGCTCTGAAAAAGCAAATGGCACAAGGGATGTCTACCCCTCCTTATCGGGATATACCAAAGAGGACGTTTCCCAACCAGTGATATCAAGGCAATACTACCAGGAATTAAGGGCAACCAAATCGTCTCCCTTTCACATAGGGGAAGCTTGCCATTGAAGCAGCACCGGCTAACTCAGCAGTTGGTTATCATGAAGCTGAACATGATTTCTCTTCCCAACCTGAGTTGGACCAAAAAGATGATGCTAATCTCTTTGCAGAAGGCGAAGAAGAATTAGCTGGCGACTCCAACATTGGTTTTCTGAATTACCAGGATGAAGCTAAAAGTAAGAGAGAAATGTTTGATGGATTATACGCTATTTTTTCTAGGTCCCAAAAGCAGTCAACTCAACAAGCTGATAAGGAAAAAACAGGGGAAGAATCTCGACCAGTAATTTCAATTGCTAAATGGGGGACTTCACTGCCTTTCTAATCAAAGGACCTGGTGATCAATAAAAAAGTACCTCAAACAACCCTTCACCTTCTGCTTCAATTTCTCAGACCAGTACCACACCTAACCAAATCCAGAATGATGGACTTCCTCTATTCCTAGTTCTTTTCAGTCATTTGATATAATTGACCATACTAGGAAGACTAAGATCCAAATGTCTGAGTTTGAATACTTACAAGCCAACCCTGAGCAATTGGATACGTTAGTTGAATGCATCAAGAACAAAACCGTCCCAGTAAGATAAAATATTTCAAAGGTGACTCATGATCCCCTAAAAGAACACATCCACCCGAAACAATCTTGTCATTACTCCTCCTATTGCCCCTGGGAAGACAGAACCTTTCTATGTTTCCCTGTTGATAAATGGTCATAAGTTGAGCAACTGCATAATAGACTCTGGCGCCTCTGACAATGTGATGCCCGCCAAGGTGGCAGACTCTCTCGGTCTCACCTTAACTAAAACTTTTGGGAGATGTTTCTCCATAGAAAACAAACAAGTGCCACTTTTGGGACAGATCAAAGATGCCCAATTTGCATTTGCAGCCTTCCAAAAAAAAAAGATTAAAATGACAGTCTTGGTGGCCGACGTTCCAGCTTCCTATGGCATTCTGCTTGGACGAAATTTTTGCAAGGATGTTGGTGGAGAATTGAACATGGACCTGTCTAAGGCGAGGATCCCTATTAAGGGCATCGTGCAAAGGCTGCTTCCTGTGAAGGAATCAAAATTTATTGTAACCCAAACATCAGCCCTTGAAGCTCAAATTTTGTTTGAATCCTCAAGAATGGATAACTATTTTCTGTTCACAAAAGATATTTTTATTTCATCAGATGAAAGTTCTATAAGTGACAATCCAAGAAATTCAGACAAGACGTCAGAAGAATTGGTGGAGCACAGTTCAGATAAAAAAAGATCTTTCCTCTTTAATGAAGAGAAGTCTGAAAGGAGATCAGATTTTAATGATGTCTGGATTCTAGAATTTGATGGCAGTTGTTTTTCTACCGATTTTGGAACCGAAATTATTTTGATATCTCCATAAGGAGATATTTTCCCCTTTTCATATAAGTTGCAGCTCAACAATACCAACACCGCCGAGTATGAATTTTTATTGCTCGGATTGAAAGCTGCTCAAGCTAAAGATGTTAAACTTCACGCCCGAGGAGATGCTAAACTGGTGGTTTGTCAGGTGAGGAACTTGTATCAAACCAAGAGCGAAAGATTGCGACATTATCGCAATCTGGTATGGGATTGCATTGAAAGTTTTGAAGCTTTCAATATTTCTGCGGTGCTCAGAGAATTCAACGATCGAGCAGAGTCCTTGGCTGTCTCTGCAACCCTCATGGTTCCTTACAAAGATTTTGAAGGGCACAAGTACACTATTGAGTTGGTCTTTCGACCAATATACCTGATAATGCCAACCATTGACAGGTGTTTAATGGAGACAATCAAATCATGTGCTTAACTGAAATAGAAGGGCAACGAACTATGGTAATGGATCGTATTGCTGCACATCAAAATCAGGTAAAGAAACTCTTTGACAAAAGAGCAAAGATTTGTGGTTTTCAGATTGAAGATCAAGTCTTGTTAAGGGGCAAGAGGAGAGAACCAAAAAGAATGCACAAAAAATTTGATTCCTGGTGGAGAGGTCCATTTGCCAATCATCAATTCTGGGGTGAAAATAGTTTATTACTGATATATCGAGACGGAACGCTATTTTCACTGCCTCACAGTGAGCAAAATTTGAAGCACTTCAATCATTGAAGTATCAGATAAGTCTAGTTGTACATTTGTATAGTCTTTGTTTGTTTTGTGTTGTTCATTTGGTTTTTGGCGTCTTTCTCTTTTTGGATGGCATGACTCCGTAGCCCAATGGCATAGATGAAGGCACTTAGAGTCTAGATTCTACTCCCTTCGATTGTTTCAAAATATAATCGATGGAAGTTTCCTAACTGGAGCCAGTTGTTGTTCCCAAAATCCATCACTTGTTTTTGTGGACAACATGTCGACCATTTCGGTCCTGCAAGCCAAAATGGTCTCTTTCTTTCTCAAAATATTCTGAGCAGTCAAGTTATTTAATTGCACAATTCTTTTCGGCTAAGGAAATCGCAGGTTCAAAAGGTGGGCTTTTGCAAAGAAACAATTCAAAACACTTGAAGGCATTTCCTAAAATTGATAAGGATGGTTCAACGACGGGGTTCAATAATATGGAATGAACCATTGAATCGTTGAATTGTTGAACCATTGAACTCCGCTTCAAAGAGTTCAAAGGTTCAAAGAGTTCAACGAGTTCATAAGTTTCAACGGGTTCAAAGGTTCAAAATGGTTCAAACAGAAGATTCCAGAAGAAGGTTCAACCAAATGGTTCAAACAATTGGTTCAACGACACATTGAACTCTTAAAGAAGACTACGTGAATGCGGCTCTTTGCAAAGCTTCGGATCGCTGAATCGTTGAGCTTTGAACCGTTGAACCATTGAACCGTTGAACTCCAAAAGGTTCAAGGTTCAAGGTTCAAAATGGTTCAAACGACCGGTGACGTCCCTGCGGACATCAAATTCAGGGTTATGAAATAATTGTTGATTTTCAAATAACACAGACTTGAGGACAAACTCAGTGATCCGCTGAGAAAGGAGCCGAAGAAGCCAGTAGAAGGCGAGGAGATAGCCCCGAGAGCTCAGATCACTAGGAAGAGACAAAATGTAGCAAGGAAAGAGGAAATGATACAGAGAATCCAAAAATATCTGTAGAAGATTTATTCTAGTAGGTGGAGCAGTCCACTAGATGGACCTCAGAGAGCGCAAGCATTCAATGGTGCGGCCTGTTTTTCTTCGTTTGAGTGAAGATGAGTGAACAGCCGTGTAAACATCATAAAAAAGACAAGGCAACCCATGCTTCGGAGGAGACATTTGAGATGATTTAGAACGCCAAAAGTTAAGGCCGATACCTTGTTCCAGTATGGCCCCTTCACAGAATTTCCAATGCATTCAATGCAACATGGGCCATTTCGTGAAAACAAGCGCCTAAGTCTTTCTTTAGATGCTATATATTGTAATCTCTCATTTTGAATGAGGGAGATCTCTCTGTTATTAGAAGCGAAACTCTGTCCAAATTGAAAGGCATTCTTGAGACTTTGAGCTTAGACTGTTAATCATATTTTATCAAGTAAATGAGAAAGCAAGTGACCTTTCAGACTTTGTGTTGAAATAGCTTGTGTTATCTAGAAAATCGTTCTTATGTATTTTTCCTAAATACAGTTTTATCCATTTAATCAAATAAGCAGAACAAGTGAAATAATCTGAAAGATGTCCTGAAGTCGACTGTGGGAGACTCTATGCTACCATAATTGTCTTTAGTCTGTGTTTTATGTTTCAGGATATTGGATAGACTTTGAGCTCCCTTTATCCTTCGTAATCATTTACTTTGTTGTAGTTTTCGGTGGAGACTTTGTGTTGCACTTCATTCTACTGTGTTACTTTGTCCTAAATCAGTAGGAGAAACAACGAAAAACTTTGTGCTTTCGTAAGTTTTTTGTGGATCCAGTTACTACCCAGGAAGAATCCCTGTTGTTTGCTGAACATCATTTCTGAAAGAAGAGAAATGTCTTCAGTAATTACACAAGAATTCTCCTTTATTTTGTGAATATCATCTCTGAAAAAAGAGAGATGAATGGTATGATTTCACCCCTGAGTCTATTTTCAGTTTATATTAGTATCTTATAGTTTATAGGGAACCTCCTCTTGCTGAGAGAAGAGATTTATCTCATTATGCTGTGGTAACCACACCCATTTTGCCGTATAAATCTCATTGTGCTGTGGTTGATATAGCCATTTTGCCGTCAGTTAGTTGATGACAAAATATTCACCCAACACTTCTCACGAGGGTGGGTGCCTCAATCGTGAGAAGAACCTTCAGAGAAGGCTGGTTCCTGTAAGATGTATCAATGAGGATCTCTACTCTGTGCTGTGGACTACCATGGAAAAGGGAGAAGGAAACTTTAAGGGGAAATCCTACCTAATAATGGTGATACACCAAAAGATTGATCCACTCTAGTTGGAACCTTGAACACTGAACAAACAAGGGAAAAGGAAGACCTTCGATTTTAATCGACCACTATGCATAAGTATTTCATAAGAAGGTTTGATCCAATGACCAAAACATGAGGGAAAACAATGGAGAGAGGTCTGATACAAGACACTTTGCAGCCACCTAACATCCACTTACAACGTCAGCAAAAGACATAAAGAACACTTAACACGACCTGCATAATATGGTAAGCTAGCAAACTAGATACGAATCAAAATTTGGGAAGAGAGAGAAATCTACCACATATGCAAATTGCTGAATGAAAATACACTATGCCAGCTCTTGAAATTTGAAAGTACAATCCTTCTATTGATTGAAGAGGTTACACAACTCCCAATGGCAGTCTGGTCTTGCCAAGAGAGGGATGAAAAAAAAATCTAATGCTGAAAGCCAACTTATAGAGAATTACAAAAGCCAAAAGATTGGCATTGAAAAAAAGAAGAGGAGGATCAACTTAGATTAACTCAAGGCTAACTTTGCCTTTCAATAAAATATGTTTTCCCTTTGTCTTTGCATGAAGCTCCTTGGTGCTAGAGGAAGTGGACTTGTCTTTGCATGAAGCTCTTTGGTGCTAGAGGAAGTGGACTTGTCTTTGTTTATTGAAACACCCACCTCTCTTTGCATGGAAATCCACACCAATGTCAATTTCAGCTTCTTCATGAGCTACTGGAACGTTTGAAAGTATGAGATGACAATATCATGCATAAAATCCAATGCCAATGTCAATTTTAGAACTCTGACTTGATCCGTTGGAAGCCGAGTTGGAACGTTTGAGAGGCTGAGTTGGATGAAGAGATTATTCTCCTTTGCATGGAAAACTCCTAGTAGATGTGGCATTTAACTATTAGTCAATTCTAAATCTAGAACAGTCAACTCGACATTCGAATTTGGAACTCCGGTTGAGCTGTTGGAATGTTACAAGCTTGAGACGGACGAAAGTGCTTGCATGGAAAACTCTCTTGCTGAGTGAGAGATAAATTCAGGTTGAATTTATTTCTTGGCTATCTATTTTTTGTTTTTGCTTCTGTGCATGCGTTGCTTTTGGGTTTATTCTCGTAGACTTGTCTTTGGTCTTGGATTTTTCTTCAGATCTTTTGTTAGTCATTTTCCCGCGGACAGTTTGTTTGCTTTATTTCCCTCGGCTTATCTGTATTTGGACTTTGCCTTTTCAAATTGTCCGAAGGAATTCCTTCGGACACTTTATTTCCCTTGGCTTATCTATATTTGGACTTTGCCTTTTCAAATTGTCCGAAGGAATTCCTTCGGACAAATTGTCCGCTTGAATTGTCCTTGACTTATCTTTTCCCGCAAGCTTTTGTCTTTTGAATTTCTGCGGGCTTTTTCCATTTGTTCTTTTCCCAAATTAATCCTTTGGACAAAAAGTCCGAAGGAATTCCTTTGGACTTTTGTTCGAAGGATATCCTTTGTTTTTTTTTTCTTTTTGCCTTCGGACTTTTTCTGTCGGGTTTTTTGCTTTGTAAACTCTTTGAATTTCTTCGGACTTTTTGTCCGAAGGTATTTTCTGTCTTCTTTGGCCACCGGCAGAATGTTCTTCAAAAAAATTGCAAAGGTATTGCCACCGACCAAGTGCCCTCCGCAAAGGCTTCTGTCCTTCCTCTGTGCCCTTCGGGAAAGTTGGAATGGTCCTATCACCGACCAAGTGCCCTCCGCAAGGGCTTCTGTCCTTCATCTGTGGCTTTTTGGAAATATTGTAGGGCACTCGGGTTTTTTGCTGGGGTCCCTATTCCTTTGAACTTTTGGATTTTCTGGCTTTTCCTCTCTCGGATATCTTCGGACAAAAAGTCCAAAGGAATCACTCCTTGGGCTTTATTCTTTGGCAGACTTTTATTTGGAGGTTGCGGTCTTTCCTTTGTTTATTCTTCGAAGTATTCCTTCGGACAAAAAGTCCGAAGGAATTCCTTCGGACTTTTTTCCGAAGGATATCTTCCTTCCTTTGTAATTTTCTTTGTTGTAGGCTCTTTCCTTGGCTTATACCTGACTGTAGATGGCTCCTTGGGTCGCTGTAGATATGCATTTAGGCTTGATTGAACTTTGCAAAACCTTTTCCTTTTCATTATTCAGTACCCAAAACTGATTCACAAGACAAACTCGCACATAAGACCATCTTCCGAATAGTAAGGTTGACAATTTTGCCCTGTGGGGCAAAAATGTCAACAGGGCCTAAAGCAAGAAACCCGAAGGGTATAGTGCCCTTTGGAGACACAATTGCCCTTCGGAAAAGAAACAGGCCAAAGAAGAAAGTGCCCGTGGAAGATTTTACATGGACAAAAGTCCAAAGGAATTCCTTCAGACAAATTGTCCGAAGGATTCCTTCGGGAGACTCGGACAAGACAAAAGTCCGCAGAAAAATGCCGAAGACAATTCCCACAGACATTTTAGCTAGCGGGAAGAAGACAATTCGTGTAGGGAAAATACCCAAAGGGCATTTCACAAGGGAGGATAGCCCACGGAAGAAATACATGGATAAAAGGTCCGAAGTTGTTCGAAGGAATTCCTTCGGAAAAGGAAAGGACGTAAGTGCCAAGGGAAGATCTTAAGACAATTCCCACGGATATTTTGTCCGCGGGAAAATGGAAAGAACAAAAGCCCGAAATAAATAATTTACAAAGACCTGAGATGAATGAACAGAAAAATACATAGGCAAATAACCAAGGAAAAATACACGGAGGAAAATCACGGATATTTGTTTAGACAGGTATGAACACAAAAGCCAAGGACCAAGTCAAGCTTGGAAGAATAAACTCGTGGATTTGATGCAAGGGAAAACAAAGGGAAGTGTTGTCAACCTGGAGTTGCACCCTGAATTGAAGACACACTAAAATGGCCAATCCTCTTTTCGGTTGAAATAATGGGATCTTCTCACGAGGGTGGGTGCCTCAATGGTGAGAAGAACCTTCGAGAAGGCTGGTTCCTATAAGATGTATCAATGGATCTCTACTCTGTGCTGCGAATCTACCATGGAAAAGGGAGAAAAAAACTTGAAAGGGAAATCCTACCTAATGATGGTGATACACCAAAATGTTGATCCACTCTACTTGGAACCTTGAACACTGAATCAAACAAGGGAAAAAAAGACCTTTGATTTCAATTTATCACTATGCATAAATATTTCATGAGAAGGTTCGATCCAATGACCAAAACGTGAGGGAAAACGATGGAGAGAGGTCTGATACAAGACACTTTGCAGCCACCTAACATCCACTTACAACTTCAACAAAAGATATATAGAACACTGAACATAACCTACATAATATGATGAGCTAGCAACTAGGTACAAATCAAAATTTGAGAAGGGAGAGAAATCTACCATGTATGCAAATTACTAAATGAATGTACACTATGCCAGCACTTGAAATCTGAAAGTACAATCCTTCTATTGATTGAAGAGGTTACACAACTCACCAATGACAGAGTCTAGTCTTACCAAGCGAGGGATACAATTCAAGGCTAAAAAGCCAACTTATATAGAAAATTACAACAGCCAAGAGTTGGCGTTGGAAAAAATAGGAGAGAGGCTAAATCCATCCAACTTAGCCTTGGCAAAAAGTCTATTTGTCTTGCATGAAGCTCCTTGGTGTTCGAAGAAATGGACGATGGGTTTGTTGAAAGTCAAACTCTTATCATGCAAAATGCTACGCCCACCTCCAAATATGGACTTCCTCTTGAGCCGTTTGATCGTTTGAAAGCACGAGATAAACAAGCTCATGCATGAAATCCATGCCATGCTAACATTAGAACTCAAATTGAAACGTTGGAAGCTGAGTTAGAACGTTTGAAAGCACGAGTTTGTCCTGGAGATGAGCTTGACTTCAACAACCAGTCAACTGAAGCTTTGACCAGTCAATCGAAAATAGCCTTTGCTTGCATGTATTTTCTCTTATTTTCGTCTGGCCTATTCGTGGCTTGTCTATTTTTGGCGGGATTCTATTTTCTGATAATCTTATCTATATTTGGTCTATTATTCTGTTTCAACCCGTTAGCCTAATTCTTTAGGATATTTTTTTGTTATCTGCGGATTTCCTTTAGTCTCGGATTTTCTGCGGACTTTTTTGGATGCTGCGGACTTCTTGTCTTGCATCCCCTTTTGTCTCTATTTCTTTCCAATTTCCTGTTATGATCATTCTTTCCTTCGAGTTTTCTACTTTCAAATTCCCACGGGCTTTGTTTTGGTCCATTTCCTTTGGACTTATACAGTCTTGCCCTTCGGACTTTTTGTTGGCTGCATTTTTGTTGGCCTCTCCTTAGCTTTTTTTATTTCCTTGTTGGCTGCGGGTTTTTGTTTGCAAATTCTCCGAAGTATTCCTTCGGACTTTTGTCCGAAGGATATCTTCCCTCCTTTTCTTTCTTTGCCTTGTTTCTCATTTCTTCAGGTTTTTTGCAATTTGTAAATTCCCTCGAATTTCTACCTACCAATTTTCCCGAATTTATTCCTTCTATATGCCTCGGGCTTTCTGGTTTTCAAATTCCCGCGGGATTTATGTTTACTCTCATTTCCTTCGGAATTTATTTTATCTCCCTTGAATTCTTTTGGAATTCTTTGTTTCCTGCCCTTTTTGAATTCTTTCGGAATTCTTCCATTCTATGGGTTTTTTTCTTTCCCCTGAATTTCTTCGGACTTTTTGTCCGAAGGAATTCCTTCGGACAAAAAGTCCGAAGGAATTCGTCTCCTTTGGCTATCTTTTCATGCCCTTTAGAACTTTTGAAGGGTCCTATCACCGACCAAGTTCCCTCCGCAAGGGCTTCTGTCTCTCCTCTGTGACCTTCGGGAAAATTGGAAAGGTCCATTTCACCGACCAAGTGCCCTCCGCAAGGGCAGGTGTCCTTGAGACTGGCTTTTCGAAAGAATTGAAGGGCACCCGGGCTTTTTGTAGGGCACTTGGGCTTTTTGTAAGTTACCCGGGCTTTTTGTAGGGAACCCGGGTTTTTTTTAAGTCACCCAGGGTTTTTGTAAGCCACCCTGGTTTTTTGTGTCCTTATTCCTTCGGACTTTTGTCTTGCCTTCTCAACTGTGCTCTTTCTCTTTTCTTTTGAACAAAAAACCCGAAGAAAAAAGCCTTGAATGACTGTCACTTAGTCATTTTTTCAGGTTTTTTGTCAGTCCTTTGAGAGCTCTTTCTCCCAGACAAAATGTCCGAAGAAATAGTCCACCTCTTATGCCCGAAAAATTCATTGGGAAGACCAACAAATGAACTTTTACAGCTTGAATATCTTGGCTGTATTTGCACATTTGGCTCTAATCAAGCAAGCTCCTTGGAAACCTCTGCATGACTAAACTTCACCTGGCTGTAGATGGCCACTTGGGTGGCTGTAAATGCTCATTTGAGGACCCCAAAACTGATTCACAAGACCAACTTGGCACCATAGCAAAGTTCCGAAGTGTAGGGGTGACAATTTTGCCCTGTGGGGGCAAAAATGTCAACAGGAAGATTCGTGGAAAAGACAAATATAGACGGTGAACATCCCTAAATAGTCTGAGAATACAAGAGCATGCAAACAGCCATGAACAAGAATAGACATGTCTTGATTTGATCGTTTTAGCACGTCACCTTCAATTCTTAAACAAAGGCTCGCTTTGCATGAGGACTGATTAGTGGAACGTTGGAAAGCTTAAACAAAAGAAATTCCATGCACGCACTCTTATTTGTCTCAAAGCTTGAAACGTTCCAGTGGTTCAAACATAATTCTTAATTTGACATTTGCGTTGATTTCATGCAAATGAGAGACTTTCAAAATTCTAGCAGTTCGAGTGGATTTGACTACTCTTGTTTTGAAGTTGACTGGTTTTCAAGTCAAGACGTCTATTCGTAGATTTCATGCATCTAAAGCTTGTCTTCTTCTTCTATTTTCAACGTCAAGGGGTTTTCCATGCAAAGTCAAAGACAAGAGAAGACAAAATTATGAAAGCTCAGTTATCTTGGTATAACAAAAGTTTGAATCGGGCTAATCTAAGTTGATCTTTCTCTTCTATTTTTAACGCCACCTCTTGGCTGTAATATTCTTTTTTCTATATAGGTTGGCTTTTCAGCGTTGTAATTTATCCCTCTTTTGGCAAGACAATCTTCTGCCAAAGTTTGTGCTGTAACCTTTTTAGAATCAATAAGAGGACTGTGTTTTTTCAATTTCCAACGCTGGTATAATGTACTTTTGTTATTGATTTATCTAAGTGATAGATTTTTCTTTTGCCTTGTCAACTCTGGATTCGTACCTAGTTACTAGTTGGTCATTTATGCAGGTCACGTTCTGTGTTGGATTGTCTTTTGCTGAGTTTATAATGGATATTAGTGGCTATTTAGTGCCTTTCATCAAGCCTTGTTTTCCGTTTCCCTCAAGTTTAGATTATTAAACAGAACCTTTTTGTGAAATACTTATGTGTATTGATTAATTGGAGTTGAAGTTCTGCCTCTTCCTTGTTTGAATTAGTGTTCTCAGAAGTTTGATTTGAGTGGATCAAGCAAATAAGGTGTATCACCATTTTAGCTAGGATTTCCTTTCAAGTTCTTTCTTCCCTTTTCCCCAGGCAGTTTGTAGCGTAGAAGTTGACATCTTCATAGATATATCTTATAGGAACCAGCCTTCTCTGGAGGTTTTTCTCATCATTGAGACACCCACCCTCGTGAGAAGATCCCATTGTTTCAACTAGAGCGAGGATTAGCCATTTCAGCACGTCTTTGATCAGGGTGCAACTCCAGGTTGACAACATGAATAAAATACAAACAAAAATCAAGGTATAAAGGGTGACCTAGGCAAGGGTTTGAATGATTTTGTGGACTCTCAAATATACTTGTTTGTTCGTAGATTAGTATCAGCGCAATGTTTCAGAGCACTAACTATAGAGGCTAAACCATCTTTGTAGCCCATTATCTCGTCTCTGAAGGTACGATGAGAGTAACTTCCCTAGCAAATACGTTTCTCTCAGGTGCATCAAAAATAAAATGGCTAATGAGGCTTCCTATTGTGTAAACAAGGGACCCCAGGCATTTCCAATATATTGTGAGGTACGGGGAAATTAAAATTTGTGTATAGCGCTATTTAGGGCTTGGGTATTATGATAGTATCTTTCACTTCACGATGCTGGTAAAACATGTTATCGCTTAGCCAAAAATGACAACTCTCTATGTAGTTTTATAATTGCTAGAACACAGTTGTTAAAACAAGCAACAATCAATAAAAAATAAAGATAATAAAAGTCGAAAGATTTTTGTGTATAAAGATCTACAAATTTCAACTTGAGGTTGAAAGAAATGTTTTAGCGTCAAATGTTATTCAAGGTGACAAGAAAATTTCTTCAGTGTTAGATTAAGATCCAAGGTCAAAGAAGATTGGCTCGTGTTGTTGGATTTATATTCAAAGTTGAAGGTTTTCTTTCAGTGTCAAGAATTTACAAAAATTTGTATGAAATCATAGGACAAAAATTAAGCAAACAACAAACAATATTCTAATAAAAAAATTACAGGTTCACCAGAATGTTTAATGCTTATTTTGATTTAATACAATAAGTGCGATCAACATTAAACTTTTTGAATTTGATTCAAATTTACATAATATACATAATTTAATGTAAAATACAATAAATTGCAAAAAATGAAATGAGCTATAAATAGTAAATTTGCAAGTAAATATATGAACTTAGCTCAAATTTGACTTGTGTTGACTATGTAGGAAGATCACTAATGTGAAACTAACTAGAAGGATCTCTGAAGTGTGTCGCACTTGAAAATAGGATCTTGTAATGCATTGAGACAAGATTGCACTAGGGCAAATAGGAGCACACTACAGCCTTGATTGTTTGATTGTGGTCATGTCTGAGTTGACTGTGCAGGGGATTTTTTTGCTTGGGTACCTGTGCTTGTCAGAGGTGGTCTGTTGATTGCCTACAGTTGCTGAGCAGAAGTCCTTGCAATGTTGAAAACCTAGTTCCTACACATAAATCGAATAGACATCGAATGCAAAGGGAGGAATCGGGTAAGGGGAATAACCGAGCCATCCTTAGAAGACTCCGCATAATTTGAGTGTTGCCTACATAGCCTAAAGAGCTTCATGCCGATGTAGTTCTCCCCATAGAGTGAATGTGTGAATTTTGATACTTACACTATAAGGATGCAGCTAGTAAATTTATTCGAATGGTTGACAATGAATAACCTTGACCTATGATAAAATAGCTTCAGACTTGACCTATGATTGCTGGAATAAATCAAAACTTGAATTGAGAAGAATAGGGATTTTTGCTCAATGTGTAGTAGCTTGTATAGAGAGTGCTTTTGTCAAATTGCCAATATGTTAAGTAATGTCATGAGAGCCCTTGATGTGTTTATATAGTGGTAGGTTTGAAATATTTACATTAATCGACTTTGCTAAAAGTGTAGGAGGGTTGACATGAAATGTCTCGAATTTGAAAAGTAAACGTTAAAACACAGGAGACGAGGTCGCACTAAGTGGATAAAGCTGGTCTGCAACCTTGTTCGGCTTAGTGCGGTCTTGTCCCAGAAGGACAAACACTCTTGGAACTTGGTTGACAGGAATCTGTAAGCATAATATGGATGTTTGAATGATGTTTTCAGTAATTGTAAGACAATGAGTAGAATAATGAAGGCTCTCATAGAGATTGCAAGTTAATGGAATGATGAATAGCTCAAGTAAGGTCAGGATGTCAAGATTAAACACTGTCAAGCACCTAGTGGTTAAATTTGAGTGTTTACAATGTTAAACAAATTCACCCATTGTAAATTTTCTTGGTTGATCACTATATGTGACTCTTCCAAGCACGCTCTTCCTTGTTTTCTAGCTAAATGCCTTTTGTGTACAAAAAAGCAGCATCAAAAAGGGAAATGAAGGGTAAAACATCCAAGGTAGAAGCGAAGTTGGGAGTGCATCCACATGAAATGAAGCTAGAAACAAAGAGCTATTACATTCAACCCATAGGGCTTTAAACTTCCCACATTAGCGAAGTTGCTTAAGTGGCTATCACAAGTTTAGCACACCTCTTCACTTAACATATCTCTGTGTAATCTTGCAGCTTGAACTCTACTTAGTGTCAGTACAATCACAATACCATTTTAGGATATGTATACAACAATATAACTATTGCTTATAAATTTGACGTATATTATCATATAGGAATCATAGCCACTCAATACAATTCTAAGAGTACATTATAATTAGATCACATATTGATATTTTCCATTTTAAGACAAAAATTGACAAGACAATGCAACCTTGATGAAGCAATTACCCCTATTATTGATAATGGAAGGTCTTGGTGTTCATGACACAAAATTTCAGAAAATTTCACTTTAGATTTAGACTGCCTCTTTTAAAAGGAATTAGATAAAAACTAATTCACACAACGTCATAAATGCCATAAATAAAAATTGGCCTCAGTTGAAGGTTTTTTTATAAAAGGGTTTCTATCAATTCAAAATTTCATTAGTACAAAGCTTTAACAAAAAAATCAAGTTGGCTATAGGATAGCATGCTCCACAAGCAAAATAATTTAAAACTTTTTTAAAAAGTGATCTACAATGACAAAATCCCTTTGCACGATGCACAGTCGAATAGTTGTCACAATACAAAATCAATCCCATGGGGGGCAATAAAGAGAGCAATCATGCAACAAGAGCAACAAAAGGGGCTCATTTTTGTCCTTGGGATACCACTCTGCTGATCAGACTCAAGGGTCCCCCAAACATCCTTGGCATTAATATCAGACTTGAAAATTTTACTGCTGGCAGGGACCATGGCTTATAAAGCTTCAACTTCAACCCATTCACTGTGTATTTTGCATGCATTCCATCCGGATTCTCCAAATTTATGACCCATTGTCATAAATTTCATTGACTTTAGAAGGTCCCAGCCAAAACATTTGAAGCTTTCTGGGCTTCATTTTATGTCGATCATTAAATTTTAAAACAAGAGAACTAGGTTTAAAATTCATCTGCCTTAGGTGCTTTTGGTGCCAAAATTCCCTTCTCTGATATGAAACCTTAGTTATCCATTGAGTGATGGCTCTTCACTCATCCATTTTGTTCAGTTGCAAGAGTCTTTTCTTTAAAATTTTCTAGTCATCAAGTTTATTTTCTGCTGCACTTTTTAAGATTGAAACTAAGGATGACATTAGTGCAATTGCTTTTGGGGTATACATTAACTCAAAAGGAGGGGTGTGTCGTCGTCACTTTTTAGGCCATTCTGTAAGTCCATAAAACCTTTGAGAGTCTCTCCTCCTAGTCTGCTCCTTTAATTCATCAAGCCAACCAACACTATTTTTTGCCTTTGCTTGAACGTAATGCTCTCAAGTAATTTGGACTTCAGACTTTTGATATTTTAATTTCCAATGTCAAGTGTTTGATATTTCCATTTACAAAGTTATCCCCTTGATCACTTGTAGCTTCAACTTTGAAAGTCGTAGCCTTCAAGATCAAATTCCAATCATCACCCACATTGGTTAATTGTGGATCATCTTCTAACCACAAATTGACTTTGACAGTTTTCTTTTTTTTTTTACTTGATGTTTTTGGCTTTCACATTGGTAAACCTATGTGCACACTCCTCGTCAACCTTTGCATTATTGACCAAATACTTTAAAAATTGCAGAGGGTATTTAGAGTGTGCAGAGGCAGAGCTGCCCGAGATGGCAACAACTAAACTTGAATCCATCCTCAGGGCATCCTCTGGTAGATCAAATTTGATGTCTATAGATAGGAAGCTGGTGAAAATATCTCATAGTCTTTGATATGTAATTAGCATGGATATTCCATAGCTAACTCAACAACATGAATCTTAACTTATATGAATCTTATCTAGTGAATTATGGTTGCTGTCCTCTTAAGTAACTTGCTTAAGAAAACACATTTTTGCCTTAGAATTGTGATGCTTAACTTGTGAAATTGTCATAGTAGTTGCATATGAATTGAAAGCAAATAAATAATTGAAACACAATAAAGAAGACTCAACACTAGGGATTACCTTGGAGAAACCGAATGTGGGAAAAGTCCAGAAGAGTGCCATTGTGCCTCTTCATCTCACTATCTCAATGCAAGATTTACAAGCCAATTTGCCTCAATGAAGCCTCCAAAACATTGTGGGACTTTATAGCACTGTTGCAATGTTCTCCTATGCTTCCCTTACTCTGAAACTTGCTTCTACAACTTGCTTTTACAACTCACTCTACTACTCTATTCAAGTGCAGATATATGCTCCAACTCCAAAACTTACAACTGGATTGATTTGCATGACCCCCATGGAGTGTATTTATACAAGATATTAACAATAAAACCGAAGAGAGGTCCCAACCAACAAAAGGATTCGAAAGGACGAAATGAACTTTTCTAACTTCAACTCTCCAAATGGACTTTTCTAACTTCTACCTTAAGTAAATGACTGTAGACACCAAAATTTCATTTAATGTCGAAATGCACCTGAATCTATTTAATAATTCTCATTAAATTAATAAATAACATTTCCTCCCAAAATCAAAAATTGAATAATTCAACATATTGAATAAGTCAATTGTGCACCCTTAAATCCTTATTTTAAATAATAAAATCTGAATTTTCCACCTATTCAAACCATCTCTCACCTTTTTTTCCTTCATCCCAACCAAATCCATAAAGTTCTCCACCTTTTATGACTCCTCCCCTGAGTTGTCAAAGAAATTGACTAACAGCTAACCAACCCCTCTTTTCTCAACCAGGTTGAAAAGGTCTCCATCCTCATGGGTGAGGACTCATCCTCCACCGTTGAATATTTGGAGCATTGAAAAAGTCCAAATGATCCTCCACCATTGATCCTTTTTCAAGCATCTATAAATAAACTTGCAAAGCAATACAATCGTAATCATATCTTTTGGAATCACAAGATCTAGAGCTCTCAAGCACAAGCGAATAAAAATGAATAAAAGCAAGTTAAAGTCTCCCTTTTGCACCAAAATGCTGCCCATTCTTTCTTTGCATTGGAGGAGTGAGCACCACATACTTGAAAGAGCAAATCGGATACCCATTGCAATGGAGAAATCTTGTATTCAAAGTGTGAAGTTTTCATTGTTTTATTTATTTGTTGCTCTAGCTTAGATTAGGATTAGTTTACTTTCTTTGCATATCTAAATTTAGTTCATATATTTTTGGCACGTCTAGTGCGATTTTTTCATGCTTTTTTAATCTTTTTATCATCAACTTTTGCACTTAGATAGCATTTCTATTTTGGTTTTTGTTGTTTATGCTTGCATTTTGCATTTAATCTTGCTTCTTTTAGTGCTAGTACAGACTACAGGGTGTTGTCATTGATTTTTTGTTCAGCTTGTTGGTTGAATATTTTGTCTATCAACGTACTGATAAACAAAATAGGTCTTATCAGCCAAAGTAGGAAGATTAGTCGTCCTAATGTGTAAGTTTATCACATCAGAAGGAGACTGCGCTCTCCTCTCATCAAGGGGAGGTTCCCTGTGGATATGCTATGTATATGTATAAATAGAAAATAATACTCAAGGGTAGGACAAGTCATCCATCTCTCTTTCTTCAGAGATGATATATACAAAACAAAGGAAAAACTCAAGGGAATGACAGACAACACTCTTCTTTCAGAAGAACTATTCAGCCAGCCAGAAGAATACTCCTGGAAATAAAAGCAGATTGTAACTGAGAGTATGGTAACCAGCAAATCGAGACAGAGCACAAAGTCTCTATCTGAAATGCTTAAGAGTAATATACGAAGGACAATGAGGGCACAAAGTCTTCTCAAAGTCCTTTACACAGCAATGAAAAGAAAACACACTGAAGGTAGCTATGGGGGCACAAAGTCTCTCCATAGTTGATTCCTCAGGACACCTTCCTGAACAATTTTACTAATCTTGCTTGTTAAATTAACAGAACAGAGAAAATATCAAGGAAAAAGACATAAAAACATCTTCCTTAACAACAAAGATATCACAACACAAAGTCTGAAAAAGTCCCTTGCTTTCTTATTCCAGTAACAAAATATGATTAACAGACTGAGCACAAAGTCTCAATGATGCCTCTCAATTTGGGCAGAGTTTCGTTCAGATTGTCAAAAAAGAGATCCTTATTACAATAGAAGAGAGTCCTTTATATAGCCTCTTCAAGAAGGACTCGGGAATAGTAATACATCATGTTGCATTGGAATCTGTTAAGAAGACAGGCTGGAACTTAGGGGTGTTTTACCCATTTGATTTTATTAATGCAGGGAAACAAGTCGCACTTATTGAAAGTTTGCAACTTTCAATGTCCACCTGGTGATCTGATCTTATCTTCATCGTTCCTCCTTTTTTGGTTAATTGAATCGGGTCCTGGATTCAGTTTATTGTTCTGTTCCTTCCCCGCTTTCTGCTGGTCTTGGCCTTGAAATCTGTGAATGTATTCCGGTCTGTATGTTCAAAGGATCAACAGTTATTTTGTTGTCTTCAATTTGACGTTCGCGCGCCCGTCACTATGTTTCCAACGGCTAGTCGACTGTGTTGAATTTGACGTCTTTGGGCGCGTCACTGCTTGGTCTTCTTTCGGCTTTCCGCTTGGCGATTTTCCAAATTGGGCTTGCCATTTCGGGCCTTGAGAAATAACCCGTTTTGAGTCGGAATAGCCTCCTGCAAGGGTATCTATCTTTTGAGCAGTCTTTAAATGGCCTTCGGGCGACCCTTCGGCTTCAGGAAGTGTCTTTTCCCCCGCAAGGGCACCTGCCCTTTGGGGTCCTTCGGCGGCCCTTCGCAAATTCCCCCCGGACTTTTCCCCGGGCTATTCCCCGTGGATGTTTCCCGCAGAATTTTCCTCGAGGAAAATTCCCGCAGACAAAAAGTCCGGGGAAAATTCCCATGGATGAAAAGTCCGCGGAAATTTGTTCCACCAAGTCTTTGAACAAGTCTTCGGATTTTTTGCCCGCATTCACTTCTTTGATTTCTTTCGGACTTTTTGTCCGAAGGAATTCCTTCGGACAAAAATCCGAAAGAATTATGTCTTAGCCAATTTTAAATGCCTTAAACAAATTTGAAAGAATTACCTTTCGGCTTCCTTGAAAACGACCCTTCCGAAGGGTGCTTTTGTCGATTAAGTGTCCTCTGCAAGGGCACTTGTCCTTCAAGAAGCTTCCTTTTGCATTGAATCACCCCTTTGAACTTTGGCGATGAACCATTCTGTTGAACCAAGACGTTGAACCAATCGGTTGAACCAAAAATGGTTCAAGCCGATGGTTCAATTGAATGAACCAAGCCGATGAACTAAGTATTGAACCAAAAGACATTGAAACAAAGGGAATGAACCACCCGAGTGAAATAAAGCGTTGAACCGCTTGGTTGAACCGAGCCATTGAACCGTTCCTTTGGTTGAACCCGCCGTTGAACCTTCAACCATTTGAACCTGCTGCTAGTGTTTGCCGATGGAGATTTCTGTTTGAACCAAGGCACTGCAGAGCCCGTAGATTTTCCTTTTCTTGCACAATCTGTAGATTTTTCTTCTTGCCGAGTCCGTAGATTCAAGCCTGCAGAGTCCATAGATTCAAGCTTGTAGAGTCCGTAGATTTAAGAAAAGCTTGAAAACTGAAGAATTTGAATGCCCAAGACAAATTTTGAAAAGAGAAGAGATAATTTTGGTCTGTAAGACCAAAATAGTTCAAATGTTGTCCCAAAATGAGCTGATATTTTTGGGGGACAACACGGCTATGTATGTTTCTCTGCGTAATAGCGAATTCGGAGGCTTTAGCAATGAAATTGTGGAACTTAACAGCGAAATTGTTCTTTTTTTCTGCATTTTTTGTGTTTTTGTTCTCTTTTCAGGTTAACGGCATTTTCGTTTGAAAAAAACGTTTTTGTCAACAAACAACAAAATTGTTCTGCATTGCAGCGAAATCGTATTGTATCGCAACGAAATCACAAATTTTTGCAGCAAAATCGTTTGTGTCTATAGCAAAATCGTTTTTGTGTGCAGCAAATTTGTCTTTTTCCGCAATCAATTCGTTCTTGTTAGCAACGAATTCGTCATTTCTTGCAGCGAAATCATTGCTCTACTCAATGAAATCGTTCTGTAAGTACGATTTTTTCTGTTTTCTATTTTTTGTTTCTTGTGTTTTTTTCTGCATTATTTTATTTGAATTTTGTTTTTCTGACTTGACTGTGTAACAATATTTTTATAACAGAGACTAATTTTTTGCTTGTTTTTTGTGATTTTTCACTTATTCATTGTGGGTTATCTCATTTCTCGTCAAAACAAATATTCTAACACCTTGTTTGTAGAATGCTTGCTAAAAAAGATCAACAAAAGAATCAATAAAGTTTAATTTTTCTTGTTGCTAATATCTTTGTTTTTTTTTCAAAATTCTTAGTAATTACATCACTTTTATTTTAGTATTTTGTTTGTAGTTGTGAAATTTGCATATGCTCTTTTCTTGGCATTAAATTGGTAACGATACTTGAAAATTAGAAATGTTTTCACAATTATCTGTGTTACCTAAATAATATTCGAGTATGCTCTTTCCTCGGCATTACATTGGTGACGAAACTTGAAAATCAGATACGGGTATCTACTTTTTATTTTTCTTTTCTCAGGGGCTCTATTGACTGTGGATTTCACTACTATGCAGTAGGTCAAAACCTATTTACTGGTGGGGTATATAAATCGAGACCCAGCGGTTTCAATTGCAGAAGCGGTTTTGTGTTTTAAGTACATCTTGACATGAGGGGCTTCAATGCTGAGGGTTTCGACAGCTGACTCGAAATCCGATATTGTCGATTGCCAATACATTGAGACCCCTACAGTTGTGTTGGGCACTTTGGGACAAGACTCAATAGTGTGTGTTCGCTCTATCGATTTCTTCCATGTTTTTTCCCTCTAGATAAACTCGTATAAAACTAAAGCCTAAGATAACCTTTTTGTCGTTCGTCTTTGGTGCATCGGTTAGTGGTTAGCACCGAGAAGTAACTTTCCACACACCCTCGAAACCAGACTTAGTGGGCCATGGGAATGGCAGGATCCTCCATAGTTAGTACCTTGAAATATTAGGTTGCAGCTGAGAGCATGGATGAGTGAGTGACAACGGAAAGCCCAAAAGTTGTTCATGACCTTTCATCCTAGTTTTCACTCTTTATGTGCAATTGCTTATTTGTTTAGAGTAAATTTGTTTGTTGTTTCCTTATCATTACCACATATTGAAAATCCTTATTTGAAAACTAATTCTTTTAAAATCACATCCTTAAAATAATTGGTTCAAAAGTTTAAAGTTTTTCAGTCAAATCTTTGGCTCATATTGTTAGTTTAGATCATCATTTTTTAAGTCTTTTCCTTTTTCTTTCCAAATCATGCCTATTACATGTCAAATCGCCATGTTGAATCCTCCTACTGCAAATGAAGAGCCTTTTGGCAATGACCCCTTTCAGTTCCTTGGTCAAGAGCATCATGTAGAAATACATGAAATAACCGAACACGAAGAAGAGGAGGGAGGGGCTTATCAAGATGAAGGTAGCCCCAAAGCTACCCAACCTCCACCTTCCCTAGACGAATATATCATGTCCAATAAAAATGAAGTATTGCTTCGAGTGTTGGGCTATGGTGCCAAATTCCTGTTTGATTTTGATGTACATAACTTGCAATATCTCATTGCAAGCAAAGAGCCTTCTTCTTCCAATGTTAATCAACAAAATCCACAAGGCTCTTTGGAGGGCAGCAATGCTATCATTCCTTCTTCACAATCCCATCCCCAAGTCTCTCAAGACAAAGGGAAAGCTATTTCGCGTGAAGAGTCATCCCAAGCTAGTCATGGTTTTCCTACTGAAATCCATGCAAATCAAGGAAGCCAAGAGATTTTGAACTTTCAATCTCACCAAGCAAATAATCCCTTTGGCAATCCTACCATGAATGTAAATACGAATTTACAACACCATCCAAACAATTTGAGTTTGAATATGACTTCAAACTCATCAATCTTGCAACCCACTAATCAAAACTTGAATCCTACTTCAATTTTGCCCATCGTACAAAATCATCCCAACTTGAATATGGGCCTCCCATCTTATTCAAGTCCAAGCAACCAAAATTTGATTACACCTAATTTGGGTGTGCACCCAAACTTATAGGATTATGATCAAACTAATCAAAGTGCGAATCTTTATTCAAACTCATCAATCAACCCAAATCAGAGTTTTCAAAACTCACCCATCCTATCCAATCCTAACCAAAACTTGAATACATATTCTGGTTTGCCCAATCAATTACCAAATCCTAGCTTGAATGTTGCTTCACACACATTCAATATTCTGAGTATAAATCCAAATGTACCAAATCAATTGTTGTTGGGACCAGTTTCTACAAATCCCAATCCAATTGAAAACCAATCTAGCTCTAACCCGGTTCTTTCATTTAAATTGACCCCAAATCTCAATCCTAACTTAAGCCAAAATCAAATGCAATCCAATGCTAACCTTAACCTTAATAATCCCAACACAAATAACCCAAACTTAGGTTTCAACCAATTTAGTTCAAATCCTAACATTCCTCGACAAAATAATCCAAGTGTGTTTAGCCAAACAAGCTTTGGTCAAAATACCAATTCCAATGCCATGAACTTTAGCGCTAACACATCAAACAACCCAAACTTTAACCCAAATTTAAACCAAGCAAGTTCAAATTTTATGCAAAATCCTAAGCTTGGTTCTAACCAAAATCCAACCCCAACCCAAACCAATTTTGGTTTTAACCCAAATTCAAGTCAAATGAATTTTAGTACTAATCAAAACCTTGGTTATAACACTAATACTTTTTCCCAACCAACCAATTCAACTCAAACCACAACCCATCAATTTTAGACTTGAATGCTTATTCATGTTTACCTATAGATCAACATCCAAATTTTACCTTAGGGACAACATCGAATCAGTTTTTCAGCTTTGATAGTCAAATTTTTTTAAATTCTTTTACAAGTGCCACCCCATCCACAAATCAAAAGTCACCAATCACAGATCAAAATGCATTCACCAATCCATCTAGTTCTAATCCTAACATCAATCAAACCTTTGGTTCACCTTCATCATCACTTTCAAATATTTACTTGAACCAAAACCCATCTACAAACCAAATCCTAATTCAGTCCAATCCAACTACGTTCCATCCAAGTCGATCTTTCAACTCCTACACCAATCAAAACCAACCTTTCCAAATTCATCAAAATCAACCATTTGGTTCTACATCCAACCCATTCCTAAATTTGAACCAAACTACATCAAATCCACATTTGTTCACAAACCCAATAGATTCAAGTCTATCAACCTTCACAAATCCACCAAATGCAAATACTCTCACCTTCAACACAAATCCAATAAATTCATACTTCCAAGATCAAGCCACCTCTCTAGCCCACTTCATTACTAGGGAATTCCAAAACATTCCACATCAACCTCACCTTACCACTAGTGATCCTTTTTTCCAAAATCAACCAAGTATCCCTTCCACTAGTTATAGCTTTGATTCTAACATCCCCTATCACACTAACAAAGGGAATCCAATTCTAGCACCCCTACCGTCTAATATCACTCCACCCCCAAAGTTACAACAACTTTAAAACTCCCAACCTGTCAAAAACATCACCATGCCTATTAAGAAAAAGATCACTCCTTTAGGGGAACCTTATGATGTATCCTTTCAAAAATTGGTCACTACAAACTTAGTCATATTTCTAAACAGCAAATACTTTGAGCCAAATGTCCCAAAATGTGAGTGGTATAGACCCAACGAATATTGTGATTATCACAAAATTGAAGGTCATTCTATCAACCGTTGTATGAAACTAAAGTGTTATATCCAAGATTATCCACGTCTGAAAATCATAGCTTGGGGATATGCCAAGATGTATTTTTTGAGCCTAATCAAGCCACACCACTTCCAAGTCAAGGTCATAACCTTCCATCCATTTCTCAAGATCCTAGTTTTGATACATCCATTTTTAACCAATCCATAGTCAATCAACCTACCTTTGACAACAATGGCTTACCATCCATTTTTGATGAAGAGCCCATCTTTATTGAAGAGTCTATCTTTGAACAAAAACCTATCTTTGACCAAAAACCTATCTTTGATCAAGATCCCATTTTTGACAAAGATCCTATCTTGGACAAAACCTCCTTCAACCAACATAGCCTATCACCCATTGTCCAAACACCCGAACCCTTATCACCTATTGAATCTCCCATCATTTCACAACATGCACCCCAAGTGATAGAGGTACTTATAGATAAAACAATCCATGAGTAAGGAATTATTGAATCCATCCATTTTGAAGTAAATTCTAGACCCCATAGCATTAGCTATAAACCACTTGAAAGTCAATGTAAAGATGTTAGTGATAACTTTTGTGGTTTTTAAGGGAACTTCATCCATAATCGAAATAGGATCTGCTCATATCTCTACGAGGACTTTGCTACCATCACTCCTTTCATAAACATCACCATTCCTGCCTTCCATCTTGCAAGCCAGTATCCTGTACCTATTGATTGGGACCAACGATCTTACTTACAATTAACTTCCTTCCATGATAATAAAATAATTGCTGACTTCTTAGTTGGTCCCCTGTCAGAAGAGTATCAAGAAACATCTGCATATTTTGAGGAACAACAAGTGTACCTCAATCAAAATGAATCCTATAATCCAAATCTAAAATCCACACCCTGTTATCCTTGAATTCAACAGGGTCAATTCATGGGATAACCCCTACGGAATTTGTCCATCTCATAGCCCATGGCCTCTAAGCATGCAAAACGAGACTGATCTCTGCCTCCTTGTGTTTGTTTTTTCCAAGAAAGTTGATCTTTTGAGGGAATTTTGCATCTCGTGTAGTTCGGAGAATTTTCTCCAAACTACACTTTGTTTCTTTTCATGTTGTGCCGGATAATTTTTTCAACTTTGCATATGTTGTAGCAGATAATTTTTCCGACTTTGCATATGCAATGTCGAAGAATTTTTCCAACATTACATATGTAATGTCGGAGTTTTTCTGTGATCTTGCACATGGGACCCACCACCCACGGTAATTAATGGGCATTAATTACCACGTTATATATATTACGCTTGGTAATTTTTATTTTTATCATTTTAATTTTCCTCACCATTTTCAAGCTTGCTTGCACACCTTCCAGTGCCATTTTCAAGCTCGTTAACATGCCTTTTGTCATCATTTTCGCAGTTCCCTTCGTTTTCACGTGGATTTCCAGGCACAAGTTGTAGGTAGGGTTTTCATTTTTGTTTTCCTTCTTCCTTTTTGGTCAGTCTTACCACCTAGGATTTAGGTTTGTTCTCATTTTTTATGTTTTAAACCCATATGGCTACCGCTTTTCCCTTGGCATATTTTCTACGAGTGCACCGTAGAGAAAATTCTCTGAGATGTATCTCTGTATTTTCTACTCCTGTGCATCTCGGAGAATTTTATCCCAGTTGCACTCGTCCCTTTTCATTTTCGCCCTGTGCACATCAGAGAATTTTCTCCGAAGTGCACGTTCTCATTTGATGCACTTCGGAGAAAATTCTTCGATGTGCACCAAATCGACAACCCCAAGCCCAGGTATGTAAGCCAGAGAATTTTCTTCGACTTACATCCTAGAAAACCATTTTACCCCATCAAGTGCAAGTTGGAGAATTTTCTCCTACCTGCACTCAGTAAGTTTAAGCCAAGTTATGCAAGTTGGAGAATTTTCTCCGACTTACATCTCAAAACCTTTCAACTCCTTTGCAGTTCGGAGAAAATTCTTAGAACTACACAACCTTCACCATATTTTGTGTAAGAGCGCTGTGTTTTGCCGCTCTTACATTTTTCCAAAAAGAATGAAAAATGCTAACTCTGGATAACCAAATTTTCCTACTTGCAGCGATCTGATCAATGTCGGACAATTCTCCAAACAAGAAGACAATGAAGTACAAGTTTCAGGGTGTGCTTGCATTGTCTGCAATCGATTCAAATGTAGATCAGATTGGGGACACAGAGATTGGCCATGTGGATATGGCTGAGTTCTTACAGAGACTGGTTAGAGATCCCATTGCATCTCATATGAAACTAGTACTTAACAGTGAAATCCACTTGAATGCCGCATTTCCTATGTCAGCACTGGATTTTGAATTCGTCTTGACCATGGCTGCACATTTTGATAAGAAATGCAGATTAGTCAAGGATTCGGAGGGTAAAGTGGTCATTCACATCAACGAGGAATATTTCGATAAAGTCTTCCACTTCTCTGAGATTGAAGAGTATTCAAATTTAACTGTGGAATCAGCTCAAGGATACTATGACAGAGATCCTGAGAAGTGCAAGAAGCAAATCAACTCCGAATGGCTCAAGACACCTCGGCCCACCATTGCTAGATGGCCCAAGTATCTGTACTGTAGTGATTTTCTGGAGGAGGTAGGGGATTTGATCACCCTCCTAAGCAAAGTGAAAGGACTGCCAACTTCAAACATTTTTCAAGAATGGATGTATCAATACATTTGGGTTATCAAAAGGGACAAGCAAAGGATCTTTTGGGGTAAACAAATTAGTGATGCTATCTGTCATCAACTCTTTGAGGTGGCTTCTATTGACAATTCTTCCACATGATAGATTCTCTTGCCATTCGGGAAATTCACATCTCCATCCAAGGAAAGAAAGAATACATTGGGAAAGAATACATTGTTTTTTCTTTGGCAAGGGCCTTAGCTACAACAGGGTTTCCTTCGGACTTTTGTTCGAAGGAATGGTTCGTCAAAGAAGGCTTCTGCTAAGGACATAACTTCGGAGAAGTGCTAAGGACTTAAGTCCGCAGGAAATAACAAAGGAAATAGCCTAAGACAAAGGAAGTAATTCCTTCGGACTTTTTGTCCGAAGGAATTCCTTCGAAAAAAGTCTAAAGAAATCCGAAGGGCATTCTCAGCAAAGGGTGTCTTTGGAAGGCAGAAGAGGGCAAAACAAGAAACCCGAAGGTAAAGGTACCCTTCGGAAGGGTCATTTTCAACAATCTCGAAGGGCACCTGCCCTTCGGGAAGGTACACGTCAAATTCGGGACCCCTGCAAAATACCCAATTGCCCTACAATTTTTTCGACAAAGGCATAGATGAAGGGATAGAAGCCCTTGCAGAGGGCACTTGGTCAGTGCTTGGACCTTTGTGCAAAGTCTAAAGGGCATTCTCAACGGAGTTCAAAAAGACAAGGATTAATTCCTTCAGACAAAAAGTCCGAAGAAATTCGGAAAAGCCCGTGCAAAAAAAAAAAGCCGACAACAAAGTCCAAAATCAACAAAGAGCAAAGGCAAAGGACAAAGAAGGATTAATTCCTTCGGGCTTTTTGTTCTAAGAAATTCAAAGAGATTACAAGGAAGACAAATCCGTGGGAAAGAGTTCGAAACAGGTGAAGGCAAAGACGAAGGAATATCTTCGGACTTTTGTCCGAAGGAATTCCTTCGAACAAAAAGTCCGAAGAAATTGAGAAAACCCGACAGAACAAAGGCCTGAGCAAAGGAAAAGAAAAGGAGTATATCCGTTTGTTTGAAGGAATACTTTGGAGAATAAAGCCAGGGCAAAACAAAAATTTGCAAGAACAAATTCGGGATAATTGGCAAGCATAAAGCCAAAGGAAATCAAAGGTAAAGTCAACAGAAAATTCTGAATGAAATAAGAAGACTGAGGGGCCTGACATAAAATAAGCTCGAAAAAATGCCAAAGGGTGACATCTTATGAGAGGTCAAATTTTGACCGCGAGAACTAACCGTTGAAACAAAGGTAAAGCCAGAATTCCAAAAGAATTAAACCACGGGAAGTTGACCTCAGATTAAGCGATGGGAAGTTGAAAAAAGGCCAAACGGAGGAAATATAGACAAAATACATCCAAATATAGAATCCCGCCAGAAATAGACATGAACAGGCAGACTAGAATAGGATAAAATACAGGCAAGCAAGGGCTATTTTCAATCGACCAGTCAAAGCTTCAGTTGACTGGTTGTTGAAGTCCTGCTCATCTCCGGATCAACTCATCTGAAGGTCCAACTTAGCTTCAACCAGAGTTCTAAATTCGAACGTCGAGTTGACTATCCTAGATTTAGAGTTGACTAATTGTTAAATGCCACATCTACCAGGGGTTTCCCATGCAACGGAGAATGATCTCTTTGTCCAACTCAGCGTATCAAACGGTCAACTCAGCGTTTCAGACGATCATCTCAAACGTTTCAGCAGCTCACGTAGAGTTCTAAAATTGGCATTGGCGTGGATTTCCATGCAAAGAGAGGTGGGTGGTTCTGAACAAAGACAAGTTCACTTTCTCAAGCGCAAGAAGCTTCATGCAAAGACAAACGGAAAACATATTTTTATTGAAAGGCCAAGTCAGCCTTGAGTTATTCCAAGTTAATCCTTCTCTTCAATTTTTCAACGCCAATCTTTGGCTTTTGTAATTCTCTATAAATTGGCTTTCAGCCTTGATTAAAATCATCCATCTCTTGGCTAGACCAGACTCTGCCATTGGTGAGTTGTGTAACCTCTTCAATCAATAGGACTGTACTTTTAGATTTCAAGTGCTAGCATAGTGTACATTCATTCAGCAATTTGCATAAGTAGTAGATTTATCTCCCTTCCCAAATTCTGATTCGTACCTAGTTGCTAACTTACCATATTATGCAGGTCATGTTAAGTGTTCTTATGTCTTTTGCTAAAGCTGTAAGTGGATGTTAGGTGGCTGCATAGTGTCTTGTATCAGACCTCTCTCCATTGTTTTTCCCTCATGTTTTGGTTATTGGATCGAACCTTCTCACGAAATACTTATGCATAGTGGTCGATTGAAATCTAAGGTCTTCCTTTTCCCTTGTTTGTTCAGTGTTCTAGGTTACAAGTTGAGTGGATCAATTTTCTGATGTATCACCTTTATTAGGTAGGATTTCCCCTTAAAGTTTTCTTCTCTTTTTTCCATGGTAGTCCGCAACATAGAGTAGAGATCCTCATTGATACATCTTACAGGAACCAGCCTTCTCTGGAGGTTCTTCTCCCCATTGAGGCACCCACCCTCGTGAGAAGATCTCATTGTTTCAACCGGACAGAGGACTGGCCATTTCATGCACGTCTTCGATTCAGGGCGCAGCTCCAGGTTGACAACAGTTTTTGGCACGCCCGGTGGGACCACAAAAAGAGTTCTTTACATAAAGTCTTCGCAGCAGCTGAAGATATTCATTTACAGCTAGTTAAGAGTTCATAGCAACATTTAGGGAATCCGTTCATGCCAAAGGTTACCACAAGATCAACAAGCAAAGGTACTCCTTTTGAATTTGTAACTTATAAAAGAGCAAGGTTTGGGAGGGTAAATCCATATCCTCAAAGGGAATATTTACCTCCCCCTCATCCTATTGTTCTAGACACTGCAATTCCCACCATTCAGATGGCCATTATAAATCAAGTATTTGCTCCATTCAATAGGGGAAGTCCACTAAATCTAGCACAGTTAGATAATATACCTATATCTGCCCTCAAAAGTATTCCATTCTTCTCAGGGGAAAATCAAACAACCCCTATTGAGCATATCCAAGAGATGGCTAATCTTTGTTCAATTCATAATGTAGTTGAGGATAATGTTGCTATCAGATTACTAGCTGCTTCTTTCAAAGGAAAAGCATTACAGTGGTGTAGAACCCTCCCACTTAGATCCGTTTTCACTTGGGATGAATTGGGTGCTGCCTTGGTCAAACAGTTTGAGGACAAATCTGATCACTTATCTTTAGTTGAGCAATTAACTGCCATACAGAGAGCTTCTCATGAGTTCATGTCTGATTTTAAGCTCAGATTTCAGAAGACATGGCACAAAATACTGGTTCTGATTAGGCCATCACCTGAATATGCATTTCTATATTTTTTGAAAGCTCTCAATTTTGATATTAGTGTGATGATATAGTTAATGGGTGGTACTACTTTGCCAGATGCTTATGAGGTTGCAATAAGGGCAGAAAATAGTCTGATTCAAGCAAGTAAGCTTTCTCCAAGACCTCCAATGCCCATATTTCCAGAGATAAGTTATGTACCAACCCTTCAAGTTCCTCAAATTCTATTCTTGGCTCCAATTCCAGCACTTCAACGTCCTATTGCAACCTCTACTAGTCAATCTAGTGAGATTGGGAGAGTTGAAAAGTTTGTTACAATATTTTGGAAATGAAATAGTACAGCTCAAAAGGCAGCAATTTCAATCAAATAGGCCTTATCAACAGCAAAATCAAAACAATTATCAGCGCTTCAAAGATCAAAGGTTTCCTTATCAGGGTTTCAGATAAAATAGATCACCTTACCAAGCACAATGAGCCATAACTCCAGCTAAGCCATATGCTGCTCTTGATCCAAATGCTCCTTCCACTTCAAAAGCCATTGTTCCAACCCCACTTCAAAACAATTTGGTGCAAGATTCAGGTTGGCAGCGCTCAAATCTCAATGATGTTTAAAACCAGAACTTGGTATCACCAAACAACACCATGCCACAGATGACACAAGAGTTCTCTTTTCAAGAGGATCAATATCAAGATACATGTTTGGCATCACAAGGAGCGACTCAAGGGCAGCCTGATGCTATTAATGTAAATTGGCAGGTAGATGATCATGTCGCTTTTACTCAAGATGTTAAAACTAATATTTCAAATGATCAAGTTGCAGCTATAACCTATCAGAGAAATAAAAGATCTGTTGAGGAAGCCCAAGCAATAACAAATACTTCAAATATTCCTAGTATTATTGCTCAAGGTACGAAAGAACAACTTGCTGCCCCCACAGCCCAAAAAAATCAAAATGTAGAACTTAGTAAAGTGCAGCAAATACCTCTAATTCGTGAGCAGCAAGTACCACAAAAGGTGCAATCAAAGGTTAATCCATCTCAATTCAGTATTGTAGATTAGATGAAGAAGTCTAATGTCAGCGTTAGCATGTGGAATACTCTTTCAATTCCAGGCCAAAAAAATAAACTCATTCAAGAACTTTCAGCTCTTGAATTATCTCCAAAATCAGTTGATAAAGAAGGTGCTGTCTTGACAAATTCGGATCAACGAACTAACAGGTACAGCAAGGAGATAGGATATCAAAGGTGGACAAAACTGTGGTAAAAACAAAAAAAATCCCCCTTTTTATCTTTCTTTGATAGTGGGTGATACCTTAGTTCATAATTATATGGTGGATAGTGGAGCCAACAGTACAGTGATGCCCAAACAGATTGCAGACAAACTCGGCCTTGTTTATGAGCCAAATACTAAAGGGGTACTGCAGCTGGATGGTTCACCCGCAAAAATGGTAGGGATTATCAAAGATTTGAAATTAACATTACATGCCTGTTCTAACGTGACTATTTAGTAGGACGTTGTAGTGGTGGACCTGCCTCCTTATTTCGCTGTGTCTTTCAAGAGATTTCACCTCAAAGGTTGGGGGATATTTATCAGCTAATTGGACCTATTTTCTATTTAGGACCAGATATGGCACAAAGGTAACAATTCATTCAGAACCTATTTTGACATGGCAGTATAGTGATCTCAAAGGTTTTGATCTAAGTTTGGCTCAACACACTATTGAGTTAGAAGACGAAACTAAACAGTATGACAAAGACAAAGGCCAATCAATCCAAAGCTTGAGCCTTTGATGAAAGCTGAGCTTTACAAGCTCATAGAATCGGCTATCATATTTTCAATCAAGCACTCAACTTGGGTGGCGAGCCTCGTTTCAGTACGGAAAAAGAATGGTGAGATCCGTTTGTGTGTTGATTTTCGTGATTTAAACAGGGCTTCGCTTAAAGACCACTATCCATTGCCATCAATGGAACAAATTTTACAGCTTGTTTTAGGTTTAGAGAGGTTTTCCTTGTTGGATGGGTATAGTGGTTACAATCAAATTTTGGTCAAAGAAGAGGACCAATTCAAGACAACTTTCACAACTAAGTGGGGAACATTTGCATACAAAAAGATGCCATTCGGTTTGTCCAATGCTGGAGCAACCTTTCAGAGAGCCATGGATATGGCCTTCCAAGGCCTTAACAAATTTGTGCTTGTCTATTTGGATGATATAACAGTATTTTCAAAAGATGTAGAAGATCATATGGTTCACCTCTAGCATGATTTTGGAAGGTGTAGGCAATTTGGGATATCTCTAAATCCCAAAAAGTGTGTATTTTCAGTCCATGAAGGTAAGCTTCTTGGACATGTCATTTCAAAGCACGGTTTAAACATAGATTTTGAAAGGATACAATCCATCCTTGCATTCTCCTTGCCTAAGAGCAAAAAGGCTTTGGAAAGTTTCTTTGGAAAGATCAATTTTATAAGGAGATACATTTCAGATTTTGCTACTGTAGCTAAACCACTTACAACCATGTTAAAGAAAAATCAGAACTTCAGCCGATCCAAGGAAGGAATAACAGGGTTTGAAGATGTTAAGAAAGCCATAGCAAGTGCTCCTACGCTTTTAAATCCAGATTTTACGAAAGACTTCATTCTGTATATGTATGCTAATGTGGACACCATTTTAGGCATTCTTATGTAGCAGAATCATGAAGATTTGGAGCAGCCAATAGCTTTCTACAGCCAAGGCTTGCAGGGGTATGAGACAAGGTATTCTTTTGTTGAAAAACATGTCCTTTTAGTTATAAGATCTCTGAAAAAATTTAGGCACTTGTCTAATCATAAAATACGTCTAATGGTTGCTCATCTAAGCATCAAAGAATTTCTTCTAAACAAAGACATAAATGAGAAGAGGGCTGGTTGGATAACCAAAGTGATGGAATATGACATAAAAATTAAAATTACAAAACTGGTTAGAGGCAAAGGACTTTGTGAGCATCTAGCTCAGGACTTACAAGAAACTAACGAAGCTGTTTAGAGTCAAATGATGAAGAAATTGCTGCTGTTCACACCTCACCTTCTAGCTGGTTTCGTGATCTAGTAAGCAATTTTGCAAGAAAGTTGTTACCCTTCTCACCTAAGTGCTTCAAAAAGAAGGTATTTCAGATTGCAATCAATTCCATTCTTGCTAGTGGATGGTGTTTTGTTCAAAAATGATATCAATGGAATGTTATTAAGGTGTGTGGAGCCAAGCCAAACTCAAAGATTACTTGAAGAATTCTATGATGGACTTCGTGGAGGGCACTTTTCTGCAAGAACTACAACACTTAAAATCATGAAAGGTGGGTACTATTGGCCTACTATATTTGGTGATTGCTATACATGGGTTAGGAAGTGCAAACAATGTGCTATGTTTGTAGGAAAAGTTAAACTCGCAGCCCTGCCCCTTCAACGAATTACAGTGGATCAGCTATTTGTCCAGTTGTTGACCATTTTGGTCCTGCAGGCCAAAATCGGTCCCCCCTTTTTTTCCCCTACTGTTTTGAGCCAGTACATTTTTGATTTTGCACAAGTCTCGTTTCTACGGACTCTGCAGGCGTTTCAACGAACTCTGTAGAAAGTTTCTACGAACTTTGCAGGTGTTTCTATAGACTCTGCAGGCCTATTTTACGGACTCTGCAGGGGTTTCTACGAACTCTGTAGAAAGTTTCTACGGACTCTGCAGGTGTTTCTACAAAATCTGCAAGGAAGTTTTCTACGGACTCTGCAGAGAGAGACAAGTTCCCGACACTTAGGCGCAAAAGAAACCATTCAAGTGCCCTTGCAGAGGGCAGTTTCGGACTCAAGTGCCCTTGCGGAGGGCAGGGAACATTTTCAAAGGGACCAAAGAGAAGGCCAAAAGGGTTAGAATACCTTCGAAAAAATGCACAAGGCAAGTTGGAATTCCTTCGGAAAAGTGAACAAGAGAATTTCTTCGGACAAAATGTCCGAAGGAATTCCTTCAGACATTTTGTCCGAAGAAATCCTTCGGAAAAAATTCCGTGGAAATAAACAAGACCAAGGCAAAAAACAAAAAGTCTGAAGAAATTCGGGAGAGGCTGCGGAAAAAAAGGCCCGAGAAAAAACTCCGAAGGTCAAAGGAAGCGATCAAGACAATTCTTGCGGACATTTTGTCCGCGGGAAAAATGGCCGAAACAAAAGCCCGACTAGAGAAAAGCCGAAGGAAAGGAAAAGGCCGAAGAAATTCCAAGGGGTGACAGGTGCACAGACGTCAAATTTAAGGCATTGAAATAGCCGTTGATTTTGAAAAGCTTAAAGAAGAGCCCAAGGAATTCAGCGACCTGCCACGAAGATAGCCCCGAGGGCCGAAGGAGCCAAAAAAGACAAAGCAAGGAAGAGACAAAAGAACCAAGTGCAAAAATGGACAAAACAACCCAGGTGGCAAAGGGAAAGGAGTTATTCCAGTGGTTGGAATAGTGCTTACCAAGTGGTCATCAAACGACTCAAACAGTAAGCGGCACGGCCTGTTTTCTCCACTTTGCATTTATGAGTAGACAAACCGCGTGAATATCTGAAAGAAAGTAGTCTGTTTGCAGTCTGTTTGAAAGGAAGCAGTCTTTCTATATATTGTAAACTTCTCATTTTGAGAAAATGATCTCTTAGCCTGTAAGGCAAAGCTCTGCCCAAAAATCTCTCAGGCTTGTAAGGCGGAGCTCTGCCGGATTTTACCTTGAATCAAGACTTAGCAATTTTTTACATTCATTTGAACTTGCACTCACGCATATGTCTATGTTTTCATTTTGTGTTAAGTCATTTTCTTTTATGCTTTCACAGAACGATTCCAGCATGTCTAGTGCATTGTGAGGTTTCTTCTTCTGCAGGTCTGCCAGAAGTGTCCCCAGCAGGAATACAGGCGCATGTGAAAAGGCTGCCATAGAGTGTCTTAGAACACCTCTGGTAGTTCTTCCTCCCTGTATCTCCACAGACACCTGGCTCGTTGATACAAAAGAGTTTTTTATATCAAATGAAGTGTTTGCCAGCGTCTTCTTGGTGAAAAGCGTATGTTTGAGCTAAGTAGATCAAACTTTTTTGGTGTATCACCTTTTAGTTTAGGTTTAGGTTCTGTTTTTTAGCATCCTTGTCCCTTTTCAACCCCCCCTTTTTTTTCAGTTATTTGTTAGCAGTAGGAATCCAGGACCTAAAAGATACATCGAAGGGAGCTAGCCCTTATCTAGAGACTCTCCCCCCAGTTCTGCCAGGCCCACAGGCAAGAGGGGAGTTTCCATTGTTGCGTGTGGAAGGCAGGAGCTCGGCCTCCTATCCAGAGTGCAATCCGCCGCATCAACAGTTTTTACCACGCTCGGTGGGACCAACTAAGACAAGTTTTGTCTAAAGAGGCGAAGAATTTTTGGTGTGTTCTTCAGCCAACTAGCCTTTGGAGGCTTTTTTATCAACGCCAATGGCGACTCCAAGTTGAATCAGCTGGTTAAGCAGTCTAGGTGCCATCAAGAAATCTTATTTTTGTATGTATAATTCCATTGATAAGAATCATGGACTTTGTTTTCCTTCATATGACTTCGATCAAGCTCAAAATATTTATGGAATCACCTCAAGCAGCTCTCTTAGTTGCCCTTCAACGATAAGGGAAGTAGCGCTGGAGTTTGAGAAGCAGGTAATGGAGATTGACAGACTGAATGAGCAGTATAGATATCAGCAGGAGCTGATGTATAAGAGGAATGTTTGTTCAGGCAAGCTCAGGTTTGGAATCCATGGAGGAGGAGGTAGCAAAATGGAAGAGTCCATTCATGCAAGGCAATCAGCTTTGCGCGCCCCCTCCTATTCTAAAGAAAGCCCCCTCTTGTGCATCAAATCCTTTCTATCAGATGGCACTTGCTCATTCTAGCTCATCCGATGCATCAATTGATCCTACTCTTAATCCTGTGCACCTAGCTTTCCAGCACGCCTCTCTTCAGGCAGCTCTTCCTGTACATGAGCAGACCCTCCCAAATCTTCCCCAACCTCCTCAAGTCTTTCAACATGATCTCCTAATTCCAAGTTGGAAGAAGGAAAATCATGAACCAGCTCGGGACCTTGAGGAAGACAAAGTTGTTGCTTCTTCCCAAAGGAAAAGTTCCAATCCCAAGGTCATGAGCTGGAAGCAAACAATGGAATCATGGGGCAGGAAGGAGGAGGAAAAAGCTTTTGCTCAAAACCTTGAAGAAGATGAAGCTGCTCCTATTCATCGTGATGATGATTGTGACCTCCAAGAAAGGCTCTTTCAGAAAGATATAGCCAGGAGAATTGCAGAGTTGGAATCCAGAGCGAGATTCCTCAGCCAACGTGTGATGGACATGTCCGAACACACCCCATCTACACACCTCCAAGAGAGCTATCAGGCCACACCTGATATAGATGAAGTGTTGTCCAAATGGAAAGAGGAAAATCATTCGATTCTAGCCGAAGGACTGCCTCCTCTTCCACATGGTTTTTCCACTTCATCCCTTCTTAAGGAGGAACTTGTTTTGCAGGAGGCGAGTGAGGAAGAAAAGATCCAATTTGCAATTTCTCAAGAGGCTATCATGAATGTCAAAGAAAAAGAAATCATCATCAATGCTCCTTGTGAAGACATCATCGACAATGGAGAAGACACAGGGCATGCATATATGCAGATGTTCCAGCAATACGAAGAGGAACGTAAGCATGGTGAGCTCTCTCCTTTGTTTGATGAACTTCCTTGTTGCTTCGATGAGGAGGATGACCATGCCATGGAGCCTAAGTTGGAGGAGGATCAGATGGATATCTTTGAACAACTGGAGACTCTGATCCTTGAGCAGGAAAATGAGAGGCTGGTCTCTCTTGAGGAAAACCTTGAAGAAGAGAGTTTTGAACAAAGGGGTGATGTTCTGTGGGATGAGCAATCAGTTTGTGATTCCATTTCAGACATCACAACAGTCACCCTTCTTCAAGAAATCCTTAAGGGAGTAGAGGATGAGTTTGCAGTGCATTATGGTTTGACCCGTTCCCTTTTGTTTCATTGAAGATCCTGTCCTTGTTGCTTCGATGAGGAGGATGACCATGCCATGGAGCCTGAGTTGGAGGAGGATCAGATGGATATCTTTGAACAACTGGAGACTCTGATCCTTGAGCAGGAAAATGAGACGCTGGTCTCTCTTGAGGAAAACCTTGAAGAAGAGAGTTTTGAACAAAGAGGTGATGTTCTGTGGGATGAGCAATCAGTTTGTGATTCCATTTCAGACATCACAACAGTCACCCTTCTTCAAGAAATCCTTGAGGGAGTAGAGGATGAGTTTGACAGGATCTTCAATGAAACAGAAGGGAACGGGTCAAACCTTAATGCACTGCAAAGGGACTGTGCATATCAAAGGGCTTATGGTGATGAGCGAGCAACCATCGATATCTTGATGAAACGCACCAGCATGAAGGACCAGTATTCAAAAAGCTTCCAAGAACAAGAAGAGTACATATATGTTGGAAGCATGTTTGACTCTGATCCACTCGGATGCAAGCCAATGAAGGTGGCAGGCAAGAGGAGCAGGTCACCAAATCTCTATTTCATTCAACCACTTATCTGGCACCGTAAGTTTCCTAGCCATGAAGGAGACTTAAGAAGTTTTCCCTTTGATCCAGGAGGGAAGCAAATATCCCTAGTTAGCTGTACATAGTAGTTTGATTTCAGTTTGATTTCCCTGTTTTCCCTAAGTGCAGTTTGCACAAGTAGCGTTTTTTAGCCTTGTGTGTGTTTTCCTTTGTGTGTGGGGTAAAAGCTTCATGATTGATTCTTGGATCTATCGAGGTTGTTGTTAACCTTTCTTCAAAGCTGCGTTCTGACTCCGTGCCCAATGGATTTTAAGGCAACTGGTTTCTAAGCATAGCAGGCATGCTTCCGCTAGGAGTCGCCAATTTGTTGACCATTTTGGTCCTGCAGGCCAAAATCGGTCCCCCCTTTTTTTCCCCTGCTGTTCTGAACCAATACATTTTTTGATTTTGCACAAGTCTCGTTTCTACAGACTCTGCGAGCGTTTTTACGAACTCTGCAAGAAGTTTCTACAGACTCTGCAGGTGTTTCTATGGACTCTGCAGGCCTATATCTACGGACTCTGCAGGCGTTTCTACGAACTCTATAGCAAGTTTCTACGGACTCTGCAAGTGTTTCTACGGACTCTGCAAGAAAGTTTTCTACGGACTCTACAGGTAGAGACGAGTTCCTGACACTTAGGCGCAAAAGAAACCATTCAAGTGCCCTTGCAGAGGGAAGTTCCGGACTCAAGTGCCCTTGCGGAGGGCAGGGAACATTTTCAAAGGGACCAAAGAGAAGGCCGAAAGGGTTGGAATTCCTTTGGAAAAATGCACAAGGCAAGTTGGAATTCCTTCGGAAAAGTGAACAAGAGAATTTCTTCGGACAAAATGTCCGAAGGAATTCCTTCGGACATTTTGTTCGAAGAAATCCTTTGGAAAAAATTCCGTGGAAATAAACAAGACCAAGGCAAAAAAGAAAAAGTCCGAAGAAATTCGGGAGAGGCCGTAGGAAAAAGGCCCGAGAAAAAACTCTGAAGGTCAAAGGAAGCGATCAAGACAATTCTTGCGGACATTTTGTCCACGGGAAAAATGGCCGAAACAAAAGCCCGACTAGAGAAAAGTCAAAGGAAAGGAAAAGGCCGAAGAAATTCCAAGGGGTGACGGGCCTGAAGACGTCAAAATCAAGCATGGCGAACTAGCCGTTGGAAGTTCAAACGCCCATTGATGGGTGCACAGACGTTAAATTTAAGGCGGTGAAATAGCCGTTGATTTTGAAAACCTTAAAGAAGAGCCCAAGGAACTCAGCGACCCGCCACGAAGATAGCCCCGAGGGCCGAAGGAGCCAGAAAAGACAAAGCAAGGAAGAGACAAAAGAACCAAGTGCAGAAATGGACAAAACAGCCCAGGTGGCAAAGGGGAAGGAGTTATTCCAGCGGTTGGAACAGTGCCTGCCAAGTGGTCATCAAACGGCACAAACAACAAACAGCGCGGCCTATTTTCTCCACTTTGCATTTATGAGTAGACAAACCGCGTGAATATCTAAAAGGAAGCAGTCTGTTTGTAGAAAAGAGGTGCGGCCCATGCTTTCACATTAATGTTTGAACGCCAAAGTCAAAGCAGGAGCCAACACAGCATTATCTATCAAGTGGTTTCCTCTTCTCAATGCTCTCAACACACATGGGTCAGCTTGTCAAAGGGCGCCAAAAGTCTTTTTCAAAGAGGCGCCTTTACTTCTCTTTCTATATATTGTAAACTTCTCATTTTGAGAAAAAGATCTCTTAGCTTGTAAGGCAAAGCTCCGCCCAAAAATCTCTCGGGCTTGTAAGGCGGAGCTCTGCCGGATTTTACCTTGAATCAAGACTTAGCAATTTTTTACCTCCATTTGAACTTGCACTCACGCATATGTTTATGTTTTCATTTTGTGTTAAGTCATTTTCTTTTATGCTTTCATAGAACGATTCCAGCATGCCTAGTGCATTGTGAGGTTTCTTCTTCTGCAGGTCTGCCAGAAGTGTCTCCAGCATGAATACAAGCGCATGTGAAAAGGCTGCCATAGAGTGTCTTAGAACACCTCTGGTAGTTCTTCCTCCCTATATCTCCACAGACTCCTGACTTGCTAATACAGAAGAGTTTCCCATATCAAATAAAGTGTTTGCCAGCTTCTTCTTGGTGAAAAGCGTATGTTTGAGTTTAGTAGATCAAACTTTTTTGGCGTATCACCTTTTAGTTTAGGTTTAGGTTCTGTTTTTTAGCATCCTTGTCCCTTTTCAACCCCCCCTTTTTTTCATTTATTTTTTAGCAATAGGAATCCAGGACCTAAAAGATACATTGAAGGGAGCTAGCCCTTATCTAGAAACTCCCCCCAGTTCTACCAGGCCCACAGGGAAGAGGGGAGTTTCCATTGTTGCGTGTGGAAGGCAGGAGCTTGGCCTCCTGTCCAGGGTGCAATCCGCCGTGTCAACACCAGTGGGGATTGGACTTTATTGGTCTCATTAACCCTCCTTCCAGTTCAGGGCATAAGTGGATTCTAACAGCTATGGACTACTTTACACGTTGGACGGAAGCATTTGCATTGAAGGAAGCAAACGAAACTAGCGTCCTTGATTTATATGAAGGTTTGATCACTAGGTTTGGAGTTCCTTCGATCATTATTTCTGACAATGCAATGGCTTTTGTGGGATCTAGGATCAGCCAATGGGCTGTCCAACATGGAGTTTATCTCAGCACTTCATCGAATTATTATCCACAAGGAAATGGCTTTGCTGAGTCGACAAACAAGAACCTCTTAAGGATCATACGAAGGACTATTGAAGACAATCAGAGATCATGGCATCTCAAGTTGAAGTCAGCACTATGGGCTGATAGGATCACCTACAAGAGGTCAATAGTCAACTCTTCCTACAAGCTAGTCTATGGTAAGGAAGCAAGGTTACCTATTTCTCTTGAGTTTCCAGCTTTGGAACTAATGCATCAACTTGAGTTAGAGAATGAGCCTATGGAGATCAGGGATGCAGAGCTTATGGAGTTGGAGGAGACAAGAAATCAAGCCATGCTAGCCATGGAAAGTCATCAAGCACAGGTGAAAAGAACATTTGACAAAGGAGCTTCCTCACAAAGCTTCAATGAAGGAGATTTGGTCCTCAAATGGGATGAGGATCGAGTCAAACCAGGAAAGCACACAAAGTTTGATTCTCTTTTGTAACATCCCCTATGGATATTTGCTCCAATTTTTCCAAATGTTCCACAAAAAATTTAAACAAACCGTTTGCATGAACTAATTTTTATTCATTCAATAACTTGCAAGCAAATTTCAATGTAAAACATATTATAACAGTTTTAGAACAAGGCTCTGAAATTACATAGGAATATTGCTTTCAAATCTTCAGTAGCATAACAACAGAAATATTCAATCGTAGCCACTGAACTTACAGTCGAATTGGATAACCAGAGGTATGAATTTGAAGCACAAAGTGAGACACCTGAATAATGTCTCCAATAGACAATGGGTTTCCACCCACTGCCTCCAAGCTCAAGGGTTTTTGTCCTCAAACCTGTTGAAAGCAAAAGCTTCCCAGAATTCTCTAAGAGAAAATAATAACCAAGCATAAACCAAGCATCCCTGAAAGTGAGCCCTTGCAACACTTTTATAAACTTCTCATAAGAGCTCACTCACATTTTTAACCAATGTGGGATAAAACATAACTTCCCCTTTGCCTTTTTTGATGTCTTGTGTATTTTTAAACAAGGGGCCCCTTTTACTATTCATTTCCCACTTAACTTGACTCACATAAATAAAGTTAAATAATTGAATTTAACTTTATAATTTAAATTTTATTAATGCGGAGATGAATTAAACCAATGGAGCTGAAATCATCTTACGATAATAACCAATTTTCCATTGAGAAGGCATTGACACTGGAGATCACGGCCCACCAGATGAATTACTATTAATAGCATTAATGACTTACTAAAAATAGTAAGTATACCAAACTGCCTCCAAATGCCCCAGATTGACTTGCAACAAAAATTACCAAGTCCAAAAATCCTCAAGATTTCATAAAAGCCCTAATTAGCCTATGGAATCAAGGAGAAATAGGCTAACAACACCATACAATGTGAGCTAGAAAAGGGGACATTACAGTCCTCCCTTCCTGAGATTGCTTGCCCTCAAGCAAACATCAACCAATCCGCTGCTCCATCTTGATAAAAACACCATACTCCACAAGCTGTGAAGCAACATCATGGAATCCATAAGAGCCAATGCACCAATCGTGTCAATACCTGGATCCCAAACCAACATGTAGAACCCATTGTAAGAGATGAAAAAGAAGTTTGTCAACCAAGTACACTTACGTAACCATCTGTGCATGTAAGACATCCAGTCAATGTGAAGATGAACCCCCATATGCCCATAAACCAGCACAAATGGCCACCAAACCTCGCTGTCATAACTTTGATTAGAAGCATAGATATCAAATATGTCATCAAACCAATCACTATCACCATCATGGGAATGATCAACTATCTCAACTGGAGACTCTGAGTTAGGCAATTCGTGCCTCTCATCATTAAAAGAATGGCAAATATCACTAATATGTTGAAAGGGAAGATTGACTTGTTGAACCACAATCTTAGCTTGTTTATCTCTTTCCAACCATTTTTCATTCAAAACTTGGGCATATTCTATATCAGCTGTATCAAAATGTATAAACTCAGTCCTATGACAAGAGACACCATCAAAATTACCATGTACTTGTTGACGCAGGCGGATTGCACCCTTGGCAGGAGGCCGAGCTCCTGCCTTCCATGCACAACAATGGAAACTCCCCTCTTGCCTCTCGGGACGACAAAACTGGGGGGAGAGTCTCTAGATAAGGGCTAGCTCCCTTTGATGTATCTTTTAGGTCTTGGATTTCCTACTGCTAACAAATAAATGAAAAAGGGGGGGTTGAAAAGGGAGAAGGATGCTGAAAACAGAACCTAAACCTAAACTAGAAGGTGATACACCAAAAAAGTTGATCTACTTAGCTCGAACATACACTTTTCACTAAGGACAAGCTAACATACACTTCATTTGATATGGGAAACTCTTTTGTATCAGTGAGTCAGGGGTCTGTAGAGATACAGGGAGGAAGAACTACCAGAGGTGTTCTAAGACACTCTATGACAGCGTATTCACATGCGCCTATACTCTGCTGTAGACACTTCTGGTAGACCTGCAGAAAAAAAACTTCACAATGCACTAGACATGTTGAAATCATCCTGCGAAAGCATAAAGGAAAATGACTTAACACAGAACAAAGACATAGACACATACGAAAGTGCAAACTCAGAATGGAGGTAAAAATGCTGTCTTGATTCAAGGTAAAATCCGGCAGAGTTCTGCCTTACAACCCAAGAGATTTTTGGGCAGAGCTTTGCCTTATGGGCTAAGAGATCTCTTCTCAAAATGAGAAGTTTACAATATATATAGAGAGAGGAAAAGACTTTTGGCACCTTTTGACAAGTGGCCCATGTGCGCTGAGAGCGTTGGGAAGAGGAAGTCATTGTTGCTGATATCATCCTTCTAGAAGAAGCCTGCTAAAATCATGCTGTGTAATCGCCGGTATTGACTTTGGCGTTCAAACATTAATGTGAAAGCATGGGCCGCGCCTCTTTTTCTACAAACGAGACTGCTCCTTCAAGATATTTATGTGGCTTGTCTACTCATAAATCAAAGTGGAGAAAACAAGCCGCGTTGTTCACTGTTTGCGCCCCTTGATGACCACTTGGCAGATACTGTGTCAACCGCTGGAGTAACTCACCTCTCTTTTGCCACCTGGGCCGCTTTGTCCATTTCTGCGCTTGGCTCTTTTGTCTCTTCCTAGCTTTGTCGTTTCTGTCTCCTTCGGCCCTCGAGGGCTATCTTCTCGGCGGGTCGCTGAGTTCACTCGTGGCTTGTCCTTAAGCTTCTTCAAAATCAACAGCTATTTCACTGCCTTAAATTTGACGTCTGTGCACCCGTCACTGGGCATTTGAACTTCCAATAGCTAGTTCGCCGTGCTCAATTTTGACGTCTTTGGGCCCATCACCCCTTGAAATTTCTTCAGCCTTTTCCTTTTCTTCGGCTTTTTTGGCTCTAGTCGGGCTTTTGTCTCAGTCGAGTCCTCATTGTTTTGGCGGCCGAATTTTTTCGAGCTTTGGTCCGAAGGAAGTCCAAAAGTCTGAAGGATATCTTTCCTTATGTATTTGCCTTCGTTCAGGCTTTTCTTTCGGCTATTTTTCCCACGGACAAAATGTCCGCAAGAATTATCTTGATCATTTCCTTTGACCTTCGGCTTTTTCTCCCACGGCATTTCCCGAATTTCTTCGGACTTTTTGTTCGAAGGAAGGCCGAAAGGGTAAGTTTTCTTCGGAAATTTGTTCAAGGCAAAGACTTATAAGGAAAAGCAAAGGTAGAATTCCTTCGGACAAAATGTCCGAAGGAATTCCTTCGGACATTTTGTCTGAAGAAATCCTTCGGAAGAAAATCCTGCGAAATAAAAGACTAAGGCAAAGACAGGGAACGAATTTCTTCGGACTTTTTGTCCAAAGGAATTCCTTCGAACAAAAAGTCCGAAGAAATTCATTCCCTGTCTTTGCCTTAGTCTTTTATTTCACGGGATTTTCTTCCGAAGGATTTCTTCGGACATTTCCTTCGGACAAAAAGTCTGAAGAAATTCATTCCCTGTCTTTGCCTTAGTCTTTTATTTCGCGGGATTTTCTTCCGAAGGATTTCTTCGGACAAAATGTCCGAAGGAATTCCTTCGGACATTTTGTCCGAAGAAATTCTGCCTTTGCTTTTCCTTCTAAGTCTTTGCCTTGAACAAATTTCTGAAGAAAACTTACCCTTTCGGCCTTCTTTCCAAGTGCTTTCCTTCCCTCCGCAAGGGCTGTTTGGCCTCTAAAATTGCCTTTCGAAAAAGTTGCAAAGGTCCTTTTGTCACCTAAGTGGGAACTTGTCTCTTCCTGCAGAGTCCGTAGAAATGTCTGCAGAGTCCGTAGAAACGCTTGCAGAGTCCGTAGAAAACTTCCTTGCAGAGTCCGTAGAAACAAGCCTGCAGAGTCCGTAGAAACAAGCTTGCAGAGTCCATAGAAATGTCTGCAGAGTCCGTAGAAATGTCTGCAGAGTCCGTAGACACCTGCAGAGTTTGTAGAAACAAGACTTGTGCAAAAAATCAAATTTTGGATTGGCTCAGAACAACAGGGGAAAAAAGGGGGGGACAGATTTTGGCCTGCAGGACCAAAATGGTCAACAGTACCATACTTGCCTCTTGTAGTCCATCAGCAGGTGAAACTGTGCCCTTACTTTCTTCATGTTGTTAGTGGCAACATTAGGAGAAAGGTGAAATATATCACTACTGTTCTCAAACTGAAATTTAGGACTGGTTTCAACCTTTGTGTCCTTGCCTATGTGATCTTCCCTGGAATGATGACGAATTTCCATACCACGGTGGCTTGAATCCACCCTATATTCCCCGTAGTCATTACCTCCAGTTGAAAAACAGAAACATAACTGCTGTCATTCAAATTAGAATTATTGTTATGTGCTTGAGCCATGTTTTTGACCCCTTTTACCGTATCATCATTGAAAATTTCTTGGCCAACGCTTGCAACATTGTCTTCATCAGTATTCTCAAGTGTAAGTGCCACAATATCAAGAGGAGGATGTAGGCTAACGCTGCCCCAAATCAGACTTTTGGGATCTTCTTTGCTTCCACTGGAACCATCAAACATCACCAATTCTAAACTTGTCTCACGTCCTTCCCATGTGATTAGAGGTGGTAGTGTGTCAAGTAATTCTTCTTCAATTGATGTCACAAGGCTGCAAGGTATGTCCTTGTGAAGCTCTTCCATTCTTCCATAAACTTGTTCAACTTTTGTGCCCCTTGCTTTGTCATTTTGTATCATGGAAGGGACTGCTATAGAGGACTAATTTGCTGAATTATGCATGGAATGATGAAACATACTCAATTGAAGACAAAGATCAATGATCTCCCTATCTTTATCTTCCCATACCATTTTTTTTTTTTCCTTCATGTGTAGGAATTGTGTCATCATAGGAATCAACTATCTCACTAAAAGATGCATTGTGATCTTTCCAAGAATCCACACCATCATTATCCATGTCAACCTCGTGCTCTACATCAAGGGAAGCTATGTTTACAATATCTTTAAAGGGCTGATCCAGGTTTGCATTATCTTCCACTTTGTGATCAACCAAAGGAACACCATGAGAAACCATACCTTCATATGGATTGTCAATCATAATCTCTACGTCACCCACCAAGAGACTAATGCACCCTTTTGTAGACGCCTCAAAATCTCTGTAGGAATGATCTAGATGCAGGGCTAATGCTACTGCCATGTCCTCATTTCCACGCAACTCTTTATCATATGAAGATTCTGACAATTCATTAGGGACACCCTGAGACTCAAGCATACTCCCTTCTTGAGTTAAGCCATCCTTTTCAAACTTTGTAACCTCATTTATTGGTATGTTTTCAACATTGCTTGGCTGCAATGGTTTTTTTTCCTTGTTAACTCCACATATGTGATCAAATGACCAATGTTCCTGACAAGTGAAACAAATCTGCTCTTTCCTCATTTGGTTCTTGCTCTTTTTGGGTGATCCTGGGACCTGTATACCCAAAGAAATTAGCTCTGCAACCATCATATGTTCCTTGAACCACCCAATTTTCTGTTCAACCAAACCTTTTGAGAAAGCATAAGCCATGCGGGAAACACACTGCTCCTTCCTCCAAATGGCCAACAAGTCTAGTTGCAACCGCTTGCAGATATCATCATCCTCATCTAAGATTAAGGACATAATAGTTTGCATACAAGCCCTCACATTGTCTGGATGATGCTTCCTAATTTCAGTTAAGAAGCATTGAAACATTCGAAGAATCAATTTATCACATCTGAGATCCAACAAAATGATAAATGATCTGGTTCTTGCCATGTTTTCTAAAATCTTAGCCTTCTTACCAAAAGTAGAGGCTTTGACATAATGTAACCCATGTAGGCTCTCCACAATCAGCTATAGAACCCTTTTTAGTATGTCATCATTATAGGGTGCTACAGGTGTTGTTATCCTTATGATCTCACTGTGACAAGAAGCAACTGCAAGTCTCACCTCTTTATAAGGATGTTCCACAAACCTATGTTGAGCCAAAGCGAGCATTGAGGGCTGCAAGGCCCAATTCAGAAGCCTCCAATCTGACTGGTCTACTTTGGACAAATATGTGTCTAATTCCTCCAACTTAGAGAGAACATCATCAGGAAATTCTGTGGACTTCAATTGTAATCCAATTACATAAAGCTGATTCCCTACTTCCTTTTCTTTCTGTAAATCCCTTAACTGGTCACCATTAAAAGTATCGTTGAATTCTTTTGAGAAAATGACACTTTTCAAATCTGCCATTGTCTTCATTTTATTTACTGTAATATCCCGAACTAATCTGTCTTCGAATTCTGATTTTTTTTGTTCGTCAAATTATTGGCATGCTATTGTAAGTCTCTGTATATCTGAATCTTTAACTTGTTTGGAATGTTGTTTATGATGTCTACTTATGCAATTTCAGTTCCAAAATCTAATAGACATTTTATCAAACATATAACATGCATTTGCTAGAAAGAAACATTACCAAATGTATTGCAATTTATCAAACAGTTGGGAAGATAGAATAGCTGGATTCAAATTTAAGATTTGAATGTTCCCCTTGCTGTTTACACTCAGGAATTCTAATATTGCAGATTATATCACAAAAGACATTCTGTCAAACAATTGACTTACATTCTTCTAACTAAGGAATTAGTGCAATAACTTCTGAATTTGCTGATGTAAAATCAAACTACCTGTAATTGATATTATACAATTCCTGTCCTTAAGATGAAGCTAACACTGTTTGTAATTGATGTAGTCTGATGATACTGCTATACCTATACCGATACTGAAATTTGCGTATATCTTCCTTAAATGGTGACACACTCAGCGCCCAATCACCAAATATTGAAACAGGTAATACCTTGCTGTTATAACTGTTGAGCAGAATTATCTTTGAATGCCCATGATAATTAACAATGCAATCTTCCCTAATCACTCACGTCACTTCTTATGATGAAGGCTTCACTCTATAAGGCTGTGCTTCTTTGAATAATGACTACAAAATATATCAGCTGCGATCTTTCAAACACACGCACCTGCCTTAAAACTGGCTTTCTTTTGAACTGGTGAATATAATGAAGGATTCACGGAACACCATAGATTATGCTACTTCCCTTTGATATACCCAGTGATTTCCCTTATACATTTATAAGCTTCAAATAATAATCTGAAGATTAAAACTCATATTTAAATTGCCAATCTCATCAATTGGGCCCCACGCAAGATTGCAAAGACTCCTATACCTCCACAATTCCTTTCTATAATTATTATAATTTTAGGACAAGGGGGACCCTGCTGGAATTCTGTCAGAGATTCTCTTTTTTGGCAGCAATAATCATAAACTCTAAAATCATAAATCTCTCTTCATTTTCTGTGTATTCAATATGGAATGGCAGCTATGCAATATATCAAACTCCACGATTCTTTGAAGATGGCGTCATACAAGTGTTGACCATTTTTGGTCCAACAGGGCAAAATCGGTCACCTTCTCTCCCTGTTGTTCTGAGCCAGTTCATTTTTTTTTAATTTTGCACGAGTCTTGGAAATTTCTACGGACTCTGCAGGCGTTTCTACAGACTTTGCAGAAAGTTTCTACATACTCCGTAGGCCTATTTCTATGGACTCTGCAGGCAAGAAACAAGTTCCCAACACTTAGGCGCAAAATGGACCATTCCGAGTTCAAGTGCTTGGTTCAAACAGTTGGTTCACTCAGTCGGTTCAACGTGTCGGTTCAATGCTTTAGTTCAACGGCAAAGGTACAATCAAATGGTTCATCGGCTTGGTTCAATTGGACGGTTCAAGTCAAAGGGTTCAACCCGAAGGTTCAAAAAGTCTCCCGAAGGACCAGTGCCCTTGCGGAGGGCAGTCAAACATAAAAAGAACCATTCAAGTGCCCTTGCAGAGGGCAGGGAACATTTGCAAAGGGGTCAGGGAGAAAGCCGAAAAGTTAAGTTTTCTTCGGAAATTTTTACAAGGCAAAGGACGAGAATTTCTTCAGACATTTTGTCTGAAGAAATCCTTCGGAAAAAATTTTGCGGAAAAGACAAGGCAAGGCATAAAACGATTTCTTTCGAAAAGTCCGAAGAAATTCGGGAGAGGCCACGGGAAAAAAGCCCAAGAAAAAACTCCGAAGAAGCGAGCGAGACAATTCTTGCGGACATTTTGTCCGTGGGAAATTGGCCGAAACAAAAGCCTGACCGAAGAGAAGAAAGCCGAAGGAAAAGAAAAGGCCGAAGAAATTCCAAGGGGTGACGAGCCCGAAGACGTCAAAATCGAGCATGGAGAACTAGCCGTTGGAAGTTCAAACACCCAATGACGGGTGCGCAGACGTCAAATTTAAGGCGGTGAAATAGCCGTTGATTTTGAAAAAGCTTAAGGATAGGCCGCGAGTGAACTCAGCGACCCGCCAAGAAGATAGCCCCGAAGGCCGAAGGAGACAGAGAAGACAAAACCAGGAAGAGACAAAGTGCAGAAACAGACAAAACAGCCCAGGTGGCAAAGGGGAAGGAGTTATTCCAGCAGTTGGAATAGTGCCTACCAAGTGGTCATCAAGAGGCGCGAACAGTGAACGGTGTGCCCTGTTTTCTCCACTTTGCATTTATAAGCAGACAAACCGCGTGAATATCTAAAAGAAGCAGTCTTGTTTGTAGAAAAAAAGGCGCGGCCCATGCTTTCACATTAATATTTGAACGCCAAAGTCAAGACCAGCGATTACACAGCATGGTTCTAGCAGGCCTCTTCTAGAAGGATGATATCAGCAACAGCGACTTCCTCTTTCCGATGCTCTCAACGCACATGGGCCAACTTGTAAAAAGGCGCCAAAGTCTTTTCCAAAGGGGCGCCTTTACTTCTTCTCCTCTCTTTATATGTTGTAAACTTCTCATTTTGAGAAAGAGATCTCTTAGCCCGTAAGGCAAAGCTCTACCCAAAAAACCTCTGGGCTTGTAAGGCAGAACTCTGCCGGATTTTACCATGAATCGAGACAGCGTTTTTACCTCTATTTGAGCTTGCACTTTCATATGTGTCTATGCCTTTGTTCTATGTTAAGTTATTTTCCTTTATGCTTTTGCAGGATGATTTCAACATGTCTAGTGCATTGTGAGTTCTCCTTTTGCAGGTCTGTCAAAAGTGTCCATAGAGGAGTGTAGGTGCCTGCGAATAGGCTGCCATAATGTGTCTGAGGACGCCTCTGGTAGTTCTTCCTCCCTGTATATCCATGGACCCCTAGCTCACTGATGCAGAAGGATTTCTCGTGTCAAATGAAGTGTATGGGAGCTTGTTCTTAGTGAAGAGTGTATGTTTGGGCTGAGTGAATCAATTTTTTTGGTGTATCACCTTTTTAGTTTAGGTTTAGGTTCTGTTTTCAGCATCTTTCTCGCTTTTCAACACCCCCCTTTTTCATTTATTTGTTAACAGTAGAAAGTCTAGGACCTAAAAGATACATCAAAGGGAGCTAGCCCGTATCTAGAGACTCTCCCCCCAGTTTTGCCAGGCCCACAGGTAAGAGGGGAGTTTCCATTGTTGTGTGTGGAAGGCAAGAGCTCAGCCTCCTGTCAAGGGTGCAATTCACTGCGTCAACAAGGAAAACAAGACTCTCGATCTCCGTTGTTGATTGAGCGGAATAACACAACTTGCCACGATTTCATTAAACAGTCAAATAACTCCTTCAACTCATGGCCTTCTTCAATGCTGCGTCACTCTGATGGTGGTCTTCATGAATGGGCAACTTGAATTTCACGATTCACTTCTAGATATGTTGTGCTCAAAAATAAGACTCCTACGATTCCTAGGCGATTTCTTCTTATGCCATCATATAATTTTTATATTTGTCTTCAAACTACACGGGACCCACACTTCTCCCTCTCACTGTTAGGGTTTGTCTCCTAGGTAGAGACCAACTTCAAATTCTAATTCTTTAATCAACTATGATATCAAACCCAAGAATTTTTGAGATTCATCAAACCCTAGCATCATCTAAAAATCTTCTTTTGCAAACCAACACAAGATGGCAGGATCATGGCTCTGATACCACTGTAACATCCCCTATGGATATTTGCCCCAATTTTTTCAAATGTTCCACATAAAATTTAAACAAACCATTTGCATGAACTAATTTCTATTCATCCAATAACTTGCTAGCAAATTTCAATGTAAAACATATTATAACAGTTTTAGATCAAGGCTCTGAAATTACTTAGGAATATTGCTTTCAAATCTTCAGTAGAATAATAGCAGAAATATTCAATCGTAGCCACAGAACTTACAGTTGAATTGGATAACCAGAAGTATGAATTTGAAGCACAAAGTGAGACACCTGAATAATATCTCCAACAGACAATGGGTTTCCGTCCACTGCCTCCAAGCTCGAGGGTTTCCGTCCTCAAACCTGCTGAAAGCCAAAGCTTCCCAGAATTCTCGAAGAGAAAATAATAACCAAGCATAAACCAAGCATCCCTGAAAGTGAGCCCTTTCAACACTTTTATAAACTTCTCATAAGAGCTCACTCACATTTTTAACCAATGTGGGATAAAACGTAACTTCCCCTTTGCCTTTTTTGATGTCTCATGTATTTTGAAACAAGGGGCCCCTTTTACTATTCATTTTCCACTTAACTTGACTCCCATTAACAAAGTTAAATAATTGAATTTAACTTTATAATTTAAAGTTTATTAATGCGGAGATGAATTAAACCAATGGAGCTAAAATCATCTTACGATAATAACCAATTTTCCATTGAGAAGGCACTGACACTGGAGATCACGGCCCACCAAATGAATTACTATTAATAGCATTAATGACTTATTAAAAATAGTAAGTATACCAAACTGCCTCCAAATGCCCCGGATTGCCCTGCAACAAAAATTACCTAGGCCAAAAATCCTCAAGACTCCATAAAATCCCTAATTAGCCTATGGAACCAAGGAGAAATAGGCTAACAACAACACCATACAATGTGAGCTAGAAAAGGGGACATTACACCTTTGGAGTGATCCATACACGATCTCCAGCTGCAAATCCCACAACGTCTTCCAGCTTGCTAAGATGGACAGCCAAGAGCTTCTAATCCCAATCAATGGGATACATCTTAAACATTGCTATTGAAGAGAAAAAACTCTATGTACATAGTTGTTTTGCTTTCCTCCAAGTGCTGTTCAAGCACAGTAGTTTGCTTAAGTTTTGTTCCAATAAGTGCTTGTTTGCACATTTGCTTCTTAGTTAGTTTTCTGCTTTCGTGTGTTTTCCTTCTTATTTTGAAGGAGGTTGCTTCAGCCATGATCAGAGGAGATTTTCAGTCAAAAATCAAGTTCACCATTTGGAAATTCAAATAGCATCTATATATGATCTGAGTTCTCAAGCATAGCAGGCATGCTGAGCCAGCTGAGTCGCCAAAAATGTTGACAATTCTTCCACATGACAGATTGTCTCTTGCCATTCGCAAAATTCACATCTCCATCCAAGGAAAGAAAGAATACATTGGGAAAGAATACATTGTTTTTTCTTTGGCAAGAGCCTTTGCTACAACAGGATTTCCTTCGGATGGCTCAGCATAAGTCGCCAGAAATGTTGACAATTCTTCCATAGGACAGATTGTCTCTTGCCATTCGGAAAATTCACATCTCCATCCAAGGAAAGAAAGAATACATTGGGAAAGAATACATTGTTTTTTCTTTGGCAAGGGCCTTTGCTACAACAGGATTTCCTTCAGACTTTTGTCCGAAGGAATGGTTCGTCAAAGAAGGCTTTTGCTAAGGACATAACTTCGGAGAAGTGCTAAGGACATAAGTCCACAGGAAATAACAAAGGAAAGAGCCTAAGACAAAGGAAGTAATTCCTTCGGACTTTTTGTCTGAAGGAATACTTCGGGGAATCCAAAAGTCCGCCCAAAAAGCAAGGAAAAGCCAAGTAATAATTCCTTCGAACTTTTTGTCCGAAGGAATTCCTTCGGAAAAAAGTCTAAAGAAATCCGAAGGGCATTCTGAGCAAAGGGTGTCTTTGGAAGGCAGAAGAGGGCAAAACAAGAAACCCGAAGGTCAAGGTACCCTTTGGAAGGGTCATTTTCAACAATACCTGCCCTTTGGGAAGGTACATGTCAAATTTAGGACCCCTGCAAAAAACCCGAGTGCCCTACAATTTTTCCGACAAAGGCGCAGATGAAGGGATCAAAGCCCTTGCGGAGAGCACTTGGTCGGTGCCTGGACCTTTGTGCAAAGTCCGAAGGGCATTCTCAGCGGAGTTCAAAAAGACAAGGATTAATTCCTTCGGGCTTTTTGCCCGAAGTAATTCATTTGGACAAAAAGTCCGAAGAAATTCAGAAAAGCATGTGCGAAAAAAAAAGCCGACAGCAAAGTCCGAAATCAACAAAGAGCAAAGGCAAAGGACAAAGAAGGATTAATTCCTTCGAGCTTTTTGTCCGAAGGAATTCTTTTGGACAAAAATTCCGAATAAATTCAGAGAGATTACAAGACAAATCCATGGGAAAGAGTTCAAAACAGGGGAAGGCAAAGACGAAGGAACATTTTCGGACTTTTGTCCGAAGGAATTCCTTCGGACAAAAAGTTCGAAGAAATTCGGAGAGGAGCCGCCAAAAGAGAAAACCCGACAGAACAAAGGCCCGAGCAAAGGAAAAGAAAAGGAGCATATCCTTCGGAAAAAAGTCCGAAGGAATTCTTTTGGACTTTTTGTCCGAAGGAATACTTCGGAGAATAAAGCCAGGGCAAAACAAAAGTCCGTAGGAACAAATTTGGGATAATTGGCAAGCATAAAGCCGAAGGAAATCAAAGGTAGAGTCAACAAAAAATTTCGAAGGAAATAAGACTGAGGGGCCTGACAGAACATAAGCCCGAGAAAATGCCAAAGGGTGATGTCCCGCGAGACTTCAAATTTTGACCACGAGAACTAACCGTTGAAACAAAGGTAAAGCTAGAATTCTGAAAGAATTAAACCACGGGAGGTTGACCTCAGATTAAACGACGGGAAGTTGAAAAAAGGCCAAACGGAGGAAATATAGACCAAATATAGACAAAATACATCCAAATATAGAATCCTGCCAAAAATAGACATGAACAGGCAGACCATAATTAAATACATGCAAGCAAGGGCTATTTTCGATCGACCGGTCAAAGCTTTAGTTGACTGGTTGTTGAAGTCCTGCTCATCTCCAGATTAACTCATCCGAAAGTCCAACTCAGCTTCAACCGGAGTTCTAAATTCGAATGTCGAGTTGACTGTCCTAGATTTAGAGTTGATTAATTATTAAATGCCACATCTACTAGGGGTTTCCCATGCAAAAGAGAATGATCTCTTCGTCCAACTCAGCTTATCAAACAGTCAACTCAGCCTTTCAGATGATCATTTCAAATGTTCCAGCAGCGCACGTAGAGTTCTAAAATTGACATTGGCATGGATTTCCATGCAAAGAGAAGTGGGTGGTTCAGATCAAAGACAAGTTCACTTCCTCAAGCGCAAGAAGCTTCATGCAAAGACAAAAGGAAAACATATTTTTATTGAAAGGCCAAGTCAGCCTTGAGTTATTCCAAGTTAATCCTTCTCTTCAATTTTTCAACGCCAATCTTTGGCTTTTGTAATTCTCTATAAAATGGCTTTCAGCCTTGATTAAAATCATCCCTCTCTTGGCTAGACTAGATTTTGCCATTGGTGAGTTGTGTAACCTCTTCAATCAGTAGGACTGTACTTTCAGATTTCAAGTGTTGGCATAGTGTACATTCATTCAACAATTTGCATAAGTGGTAGATTTCTCTCCCTTCCCAAATTCTAATTCGTACTTAGTTGCTAACTTACCATATTATGCAGACCATGTTAAGTGTTCTTATGTCTTTTGCTAAATATGTAAGTGGATGTTAGGTGGCTGCAAAGTGTCTTGTATCAGACCTCTCTCCATCATTTTTCCCTCATGTTTTGGTTATTGGATCAAACCTTCTCACAAAATACTTATGCATAGTGGTCGATTGAAATCTAAGGTCTTCCTTTTCCCTTGTTCAGTGTTCTAGGTTACAAGTTGAGTGGATCAATCTTCTGATGTATCACATTTATTAGGTAGGATTTCCCCTTAAAGTTTCTTTCTCCCTTTTCCATGGTAGTCCGCAGCATAGAGTAGAGATCCTCATTGATACATCTTACAGGAACCAGCCTTCTCTGGAGGTTCTTCTCACCATTGAGGCACCCACCCTCGTGAGAAGATCCCATTGTTTCAACCGGATAGAGGACTGGCCATTTCATGCACATCTTCGATTCAGGGCGCAACTCCAGGTTGACAACAGCTTCTTCACTCAAGTTTTATATGATTTCATATCTCGTGTATGCTGTAGCCAGTATGAAGTCTTTCTTGGGTTTAAATATTGTTGGTGAGAGAAGAAATGTTCTTGTTTATGAGCACTATCCACAACTGACTCTGAAGGAAAACATCAAACATTACAGGTTAGCTAATGATGCTTTCTTCTACAAATTCATTTGTACTTTTGAGAAGGATCTCGAAAAGAAGAGAGTTTCAGATCAAGCATGGGCACAGGTCAATAGGGTTGATTGCATTTTCTTACAGTTTCTAACCTTTCCCTATATCAGGGTAGGAGGGTTCGATGAGCAACCTTACATGCTACCTAGGTACCCAAGTGACAAGTTAGTATTAATGGAGATGCGCAGACAAGTAATGAGTGTGAATAAAAAACAATCAGATACCTACAAAAAAGGCTTCAAGTTTCCAATCAGTATTGGTTGGTACACAATCGCCACTATTCCAAAGACCAAAACCATGGAAACTGAATTGCAGTGGATTACACTTAAGAAATTAAAGAGTAGAGAAAACTTTGATTACAGGGTGATGAAGGAGAAGCTCAAATGTAATATCACTCACATACACAGAATTGAAGACATTTGGACAAAACGTAGAACTAACAAAGACATAAGGAGACTTGATTACAATCACCTCTTTGCTCATCAGATTGTCAATTTAAAATTGACATATATTCCTGAAGATTTGATAGATGATGGGAATATATTAGATCTATCATATGAGAAAAATCAAGTGGCTTCAACTCCTCTCCCTCCCATCCAATGGTCAGTTAAAGAATCCACTTCTATTAGAGACATATTCCAACCCATTCTTGCAAGAACTAATGCTTGGTTGGAAGGATAAAAGATCAAATTTGAAGTCATTCAAGACTGGTTGAGAAGAAGAATATGACGAGGAGATGACAAAGAAACGTGAAGTGCCGAGAACAAAGAACAAAGAAGATGCCTCTACCTCGACACAGAAAGTTAGGTTTGTGTTCAAAAGTCGAGGTAAGGGAAAAGGCAAAGAAGCAGATACAAAAAAGAATGACCAATTGGGTCAAGAGGAAAATCCAATCACAAATGAAGCACTAGTTCAAGTTGAAATTTCACCACCAATGACCTCCCAAGCAGAGACCTCTCAAGGGGAAATTTCTCAAGTTGAAGTATCGCAAATAGCAACTTCACAGGTAATATCTTCTACTCTTCCTCCTTCCATTCCCATTGTTCCAGATGCTTCCACAATACCTCTCCAAATTGTTCTCTCATCTCCCCCTTCACCCCCAAGTGCTACTCTTTTTCAAGTTCCTCAGTATAGTACGTTGGATCAAGTTTTTGACTCTTTGTGTAATTTGCCTAGCCCTTCTAAGTCAATAGAGTCAGACACCAATTTATATAGCACTTAGCAAGATATGGACAAGTTCATGTCTACTTCATCCTCCAAATTAACAACCAAGTCCTTCTCCACCCCCGTTTCCAACATGCCAACAACTAAAATTTACTCCATTCTCACTCCAACTTCACCTATTATAACTACCATTCCATCAGTATCCATCCTGTTACCCGCTACCTCCATCCCACTTTCCATTCCACTTACCTCGCAAACCGTTGATCTTCTCCCAACATCCCAAGCTTTGACATCTTATGCACAAGGAGATTCGTCTTCTCTTCCCCCTTGGTTGACATCACAAACACCTAAGAAGAAGCAAGCAATGGCACCATAAGACTTTGATTTTGGTCAACTTCAACCAGTGAAACCAAAAACGGATAAAAAGGCTAAAACAATGTCAAGAGTGATTGTTGAATCCGGTTACAAATATGCCAAGGTTGCAATTCCTCTAGAAGATAAGAGCATTGAAGATATCCAATTATTTGATTATGCAATTGGACGGATAAACCTGGGTAAACAAACGCACGAAGGTGCGAAAGAAGATTTGCAAGCAACAATGGCATCATTGCTTGAGAGATATGACAGATAAAGTGATTAAAGATTAGCTCAAAGTACAAGTAGAACAATTAACTTCAGTTCTACTAAAGATCATGCAAACTTCTAAATCTTTGGAACCTGCTGGAGGTGATATTACCGAGAAAGCTTTTCAGCTAGTTGACAAAATTGGGTCACAAGGTCGGGCAGTCGATGCCTGGATGGAAAGACTGATAGCGCAAGGTACTCAACGGATAATATTTGCCGTTAATTTTGTCAAAAACTTGGATGAAGTAAAAATAGAAATACAACAAACTCTGAATACTCTTTCTCAAGATTCACAATTGACGGATAAAAATATTCAAACATGGACTCAACTACATCAATTCAAGATGGAGCTTTTGATTGAACAAAAGATCATTTCAAACAGGAAAATGTATGTAGAATACAAAGAGGCAATGGTGAATAAAAAAGTTCTCCTCAATCTAATCAAGAGTGTTGAAAGAAGCCCAAGACGTATGCACTAACAAAGGACTGGACCTTACAGAGAAGATTGGAGAACTTCCTTGTTAGGCGACCAATGATTCTAAGAAAACTCTTCCTTCCGAAACAATTGTTAAAGAGTTCACTTCTTTGGTTCACACAGAGGCCGAACTAGGGACATTTTCACTGGATTCCATTGACAGATTGATTAAATTTCAAGTGATAATAGATAAATTGTAGAGAATCATGGATAGAAGTAAAGACTTGCTAGTTAATCTAACAGATTCTATCACGAGGATTCTCATTGTTTCTAAAAGCACTTTCGGGCCGGATAAGAAGGAAGTTCAAGCCACCATGCAAAGATAGACGAAATATCTGGAGCAAAATAAAAAGGAAGAAATTCTTGTGTTTTTAAGGACAGTTTATTTTTATGTAATTTTGTTCAGTGTAAATTACACGTAGAAAAAGTACACAGTCCTAAGTCAAATAGGACTGTCAATGAATAAGTCAATGTATTTATGTTTTTCCTATTTTTGTTCATAGCTCCTCTCTATAAATAAGAGGATGCTCTTTGTAAAGAGGATCACTAAGAGATATAGAGGCGAAACGCTGCTGAATTGATAAACAATTTTAAAACTTGTGTTCATATTGTAAATCTTGAATTTCATTCAATATAATAAAATCAAATGATCTTTCAATCTTTGTGTTGAGATAAACTTGTGGTGTGTTGGAGATGTTTTTATGTCTTTTCCATTACACTTTCTTGTGCTTTGACTGGATTGTGGTATGAAATTTCTATAAAACAAAAGGTGCCATGAAGCTGATTTTAGAGTCTTTGAGCTACTTTTTAGTTACTAGATTTGTGTTCATCATTGAAAGCGACTTACTGTGGAGACTTTGGGCTGCAAGTAATTCTTCTTTGGTGATTTTTAATCTTTTTTGGAAATAATTATTCCATCCTTTCACTTTACTTCTCTAGTATTATTCTAGTTATTTTTTCGCCTAAGTAATATGAACATCAGTTACTATTGCTCTATCAAGTGATTTTATATTTTCTCAATATATTGTAGAAAAAGGAAAAAAGTTTGTAAGAAAACATCAATTTTGAAAAAAAAGAATTGGATGATATGACAACACCCACTATAATAAAATTAATGTAAATAATTTGTTGTTTTAGTTAATAATAGGAAGGGAGCCTCCCCTTGTCTTGAGGAGAGATATCATCTCATCACACTGTGACTAAAATAACCATTTTGCTACCATTGTGTCGGTAACAAAATATTCACCCAATACACCCCATAGTGAAAACCTCTTTGAGGCACTATGAGATGATCAAAATACAAATTGCAATCAAAATTCAAATCAAAATATAAAAAATAAAAAATATGAGTCCCTTAGTGAAAACTTCTTTGAGGCGCTATTGGGCAATCCAAATCTAAATCCCAATCAAAACAATCAAGAAAATCCTTTGGTGAAAACTTTTATATGGCACCAATGAATGAGAAAATTAATATATCCTCTGTATTAGCACAATTGCAGGATAGATTCCCATCACAAGTTGAAGATATCATTGATGCAACATTGAATTCCGAAATCATCCAACTTGCTGTTACTCACAGTTTTGCTGAACATAAGATTGTTGGTCCCATTCACCTTTTACATCATGACCCCTATACTCATCCTCACTATAATTCCATCCCTCCAAATCCTTCATGCACTCAACACACATCCTTCATCCAACATACTTTCTGCTTCACCCTCTATCGTAGGGGCTATGATAGTATCCTGGTAAATTTGGAAGAAGCCAACTTAGAAATCAATGAAGTTATTGAAGACATCTCTGGAGCGTATACCTGAAATATCAATAGTGGTAAGCATCATGCATCTCGAACCCTTTTATAATTGAGATGTCAAAAACCAAAAAAATAATAATTAAAAAAAAAGCAATAAAAAAAAAGAGAGCAAACAAAAACAACTCAAAAAGAGAAATAAATTCATCCAAAGGTGAAAACCATTTCTATGGCACCTTGGGCAAGTACCATGACGAAAACCGATTTTTGACGTCATGCGTAAAGTAATCAGTTGTCTACAAGTACCGTACACTTGGAGGCAAGCTCATTCCATTTCAATCCTATGAATTCTAAATCATCCCTCCATCCTTACCCATCCTACAACTTTTTTTCCCATCCTTTACCATCATACACTTACCCTACATCATCCTTGCTTCCCCTGAGCTATCATAAAGCATACTTACCCATCTTACGTCGATCCAATCCATTCTAAATTCATCCTCAACCATCATACACCATACTTACATACCCTTACCTATCCAAACATATCCTTATTCATTTAACACCAAACCCATCAAAACCCATCCAATCCTTGCCATCATAAAACCATCCTTAATCTCATTTTGACCTTGATAAGGAAGTGGAAATGTTTTGAGACATGTTCTTAGAAACATCTTGGTGTATCCTTGCAATGCTATTTTGATGACTAAACACTTGGTTCTTATGTCATGTGTTACCTAGAGTTATCATCTTAATTCCAATTCATTCCTATTAATCCATACTCCATATATAATGTATTCATTCCATCCCCTACCATTCACTCTTCGGTGCTAGAATATGGTTTTCCCTTTGTTGGTATTCCTTGTATATACACTTATAAATCCAAAAAAAAAACCCAAAAATATTACAAACCCCAACAAAAAACAAAACATTAGATAATCCAACAAAATACAAAAAAAAATCCAAAAAAAAATAAATAAAATCCTTGTCCTTCGTTACGTACCCTAGTCATCTCCTTTACGGATTACTCATTGGACGGTTCAACATTGTCAAAAATCGCATATGCCAAAGGGTTTTACTCTAGCCAAGGACATCCAAAAATGTCATTTGCTTACCTGTTTGTATAGTCATTTACTTTCTTTTACATCATTGGTGTTTACTTGCTTTTGTAGTGTTTGTTTACTTCCGTGTTTGTTTTACTTACATCATTGTCATTGTTGCAAACATCTCTTTTTATCTTATCTTTATTGTTGTTTTTTGTGTCTAGATCACTATGCTCATTACTAATGGTGTTATTATGATCTTCCATATCATGATGCATTAAGTTTTGTCTTTGTGAATATATTAGTCCTTACATATATCACATGATAGTCATCATGGTTTTTCTATACCATTGATGCATATTGCCATGCGCAATATCAAAATTCAAGTTGCTCAACTCTTACTTGGTTGGAATTTTGTTGGAAATCCAATGCAAAGAATGAAATAAACATAAGGTAGCTATCAAACCATCTCACGTTCTTAGACGAAGCATCTATGTGCCATCTCTCTCTTCCAATCATCCTTATCTCATCTATGTTGTTGAATCGTTTAATCCATCATCATTAATCCATGTGGTTGCTTCACTTCCTTGTTTATGTTTGCATATTAATCATCCACAATCATTTCTTAATCTTTCCGTTCAATCTCCCGCACTTGTCGATTGGGACTGACAAAATCACAATATCCATCCTTTCTCCATCATCCAATCACAATGTGCAATAATTAACTTAAGTATGTTAATAACATCCATGAGTCAATCTTACATTACACCATCACTTCTCTTCTCGCGTTGGGAGAACTACATCTGGCCTGATATCCCCACTCAGACTTTGTCCACGATGGATTATGTAGTCAACGCTTAGAGACATAGGGTCTATAGGGTCAGTTCGGCCACCATCATTCATTCAAGTCATTTCATCCACATTTTCTATTGTCATTTAATCAAAGTGCTATATCTTCGTATCAATGCTTGCAAATATCAACTTTGTAAATCTTTATCACAAATCGGTAAGTCTATATTTTTCATTTTCTAGGCCTGTGGCTTACAATCGTTGGAATATACCACTCCCACATCCGCTCGTGAGACCTCTAAGTCCGAGCACAATCCAAGCATGCAGTCTATAAAGTGGGAAATGTACTTTTTACAATATCTTCTCTAGCATTTAACAACTAGGGGTAAATAGTTTTACACGTACCTTCTACAATTTCGTAAACACTGGTATTGAGACAAGTATCTGTATTATTGATGACATTTTTATCATTTCCATCCCTCATTCAAATCATTCTTCATCCATTTTTTCAAATTTCAAGCGACATTAAATCAATTTATTCCAGATTTGTATTCAAAATCTTGCAATAATCTCTCAATGTAAAATCCACAATCATTTGCAACATCAATATTTTTTTTCTATTTATAGATTCACAGTTTATTATTGCTGAGATATATTGTTCCCACACTCGCTCAATTAACCCCTGCATCATTAGCAACAACAATAAGCGTGGAATCTCCGAATGGTTAAACTTTTTTTTTTCAAATCTATACTTTAGTTTCCGTCAACTAGGGGCAACCTTTTAACACCACCAACATCTTGCAAAATTGACATCAATTCGAACATACATTGATTTCTAGTTCATCCGCTTCATTTAATCCATTTCTTCTTTTCATCAATTTCGAGTGTTTGTCCATTTTTCGCACAAACCCTCGAGGGGCATCATCACACTCATTTCCATTCATTTGGGGCAATTTATTTCTTTTCTATCAACACTCTACTTCTATTCTTCAAAACAGTATTGCTTCGCAACACTATTCAAAGGGGCAAATATAGACACCTAATTTCATTTAGTGTCAAAATGCACCTAAATCTATTTAATAATTTTTCTTAAATTAATAAATAATATTTCCTCCCAAAATCAAATAATTGAATAATTCAACCTATTGAATAAGTCAATTGTGTACGCTTAAATCATTATTTTAAATAATAAAATCTCGATTTTCCACCTATTCAAACCATCTCCCACTTTTTTCTCTCATCCCAACCAAATCCACAAAGTTTTTCACCTCTTATGACTCCCCTGAGTTGTCAAGGAAATTGACTAAGTCTTGTTGAGTCAGCTAACCAACCCCACTCTTTTCTCAACCAGGTTGAAAAGGTCTCTATCCTCATGGGTGAGGACCCATCCTCCACTGTTGATCATTTGGAACATTGAAAAAGTCTAAATGATCCTCCACTGTTGGATCCTTTGTCAAGCATCTATAAATAAACTTGCAAAACATCACAATCAAGCATCACAATTATAATCATATCTTTTGGAATCACAAGATCTAGAGCTTTTAAGCACAAGCGAATAAAAACAAATAAAAGTCTCCCTTTTGCACTAAAATGCTGTCCGTTCTCTTTTTGCATTGGAGTGAGCACCACATACTTGAAAGAGCAAATTAGATAACCCATTGCAATGGAGAAATTTTGTATTCAAAATGTGAAGTTTTGATTGTTGTTTTCTTTATTTGTTTCTTTATCTTAATTGAATTTGAGCTTAGATTAGGATTAGTTTACTTTCTTTGCATATCTAAATTTAGTTCATACAATGACTTACCACTTGTTATGGAATGCAAAGGCGCTGCTATTATGGAGAATGATTGGATGAAATTTCAATTGATTGGACAGCCCATACAAAAATCCTTGTCTTGGATACATTGGAAGGCTTGGGCTGCTTGAAGATGACTTCCACTTTTACTAAATCAATTCTCAACATTCCAATCACGTCACAAAGACTTAGTGATTATTATGCAAACTAACACTTCTCATTGAGCATCGGTTTATTCTCCTTCAAAACTTGCAAAACATGTTTCAAATGCATTAGATGCTCATTACAAGTTATGCTAAAAACCAATATCTCATCCAAATATACAATGGCACAAGAATTTATCAATGGTCTCAACACTTTACTCATCAACCTCATGAAAGTAGGTGTATTACACAACCCAAAAGGAAGTACAAGTTATTCATACAAACCTTGTCTTGTTTCAAATGTATTTTTCCACACATCCTCCACCTTTATTCTCACTTGATGATGCCTAGATTGCAAATACAAATTTGTGAAGTACTTGGCATTCCAAAGTTGGTAAAAAAAAATCATCAATCCATGGAAGGGTACTTATTTTTTATGGTTATCTTATTCAAGGCTCGATAATCAATATATAATCCCCATGAAGCATCCTTTTTAGACACAATTACAATAAGAATAAAATCACTATGAAAATGAGCAAGGGGGTGATGGGGAGAAATACCCAAATACTAGGCAACACAAGAATAATGTGGAAAAGAGTAGCAAGGTAATAGCCACAACACAAAATAAGGATTTGGAAAGAATGTCATATTTTTAAGAAGATGAGGGGTATAAGGTTGAAGAAAATAATTAGGATGGCAGAGTCCCATGACTTAATAAAAAAGTTAGAACAATTTTGGAAGCTTTTGAATAAGAAAGATAAAGAAAAGAAGTTACAGAGGGTAAGTGGTAGCAGTAAACTTCAAGTTGCCAAAAGGAGGAAAAAACTATTCTAAACATCAAGGCAATGGAAGGAAAAGACCATCCTGGTAGATGCAAAGATGAATGGACAACAAATTAGAGTTTGGTTGTTAGATATAGGGGAAGATATTATTGTCTTACCCCACAATACATGGAAAACAGTGGGAATACCAAAATTCTAGCTGGATAATTATGACTCTGCATTAATAGATGTAATGGGAAAACCACAAAGAGAAGTGCTAGGATGGATCACACCTAAATCTAATAAATAATTATATTGCTTCCTCACCTCATTTGCCTCCATTACTAATTATGGATAGAGTTCAATATTGTGTTATGAAATTAATATATTGCAAAATCAGAATCACAACAACATATCACAATATAATATATCACACAAGCAGAATAACATATTTGCTCGCAAATAAGAGGAGATCCATACAATAAAGTGGAGTGAAGAGTAGAATAGTTGAATATAGACCCGTTCCACTTCAAGGGGGAAACCTCCCAAGTCCTTATAATAAGAAGAAAATTCTAAATAAATGATGACTAAAATCCCAACACTACCTCCTATATATATCCTAGGAAATCCATAAACTCAAATAGGCTGATTACTCCTACTAATATGCAACCTAGAGATTAACAAATAATTACGTCAAAGGTTATGCATGCCACAAATCAACCCCAAATATCCCAATATGGGCCATAATGAAAGGGTGTAGCATGCCCCCCTCTTCAAACCAACGTTGTCCTCAATGTTGACCAACTATGGATGCTTTTGTATGAAGGCTTCATATTCCCATGTCGCATCTTGGTTGGGCAAGTTCTTCCACCTGATAAGATACTCTGAGATCACCCTCATTCGTGGCCTCTTAGTATGTATCTCGAGAATCGATTTAGGTTCCAAGATGACTCCTCCCTCCTCATCAAGGTTTGGTAACTTGTCTGAGTTGGAGTCTTCTAACCAATTACTTTCTTCAAACATGACACATGAAAGATAGTGTATTTTAGTTGACTAACATAGCTCCAATCTATAGGCCACGCTCTCAATTTTTTGCAAGATTTGATAAGGACCATAATACTTTGGTGACAATTTGTTATCCTTTTTTTTTGCTTTAAGGACATTTGTTTATATGGCTGCAACCTTAATTTGTTTCACTTCTGCATTGATTTGCTTGTTGCTTCATTCGGTTTTGTGCCATTGCTAAGTTCTCCCTGAGACTAGAGAATACTTCTTGTTGGTGTTGAATATGCTCTTCAATTACTCAATTGTTGGTCTTACTTTCAAGGATGAGGTGATGGATGGTGAAGGATATCCATACAATGCCATAAATGGAGACATCTTGGAAGAAGTATGGAAAGAAGTGTTATACCACCATTCTGCTATCAGTAGCTAGTAAACCCATTGTGCGTGTTTACTAGAAATAGAGTACTAGAGATACTATTCCAAACACTTACTGACCACCTCTATTTGCCCATAAGATTAAGGACGATATGAAGAGCTCTGAGCCAGCCGAGTACCCGACAAGAGAATAAATTAGTTCAAAAATAAATAGTAAATATGGGGTTGTGATCACTTAATATAATCTTTAGGGTCCCATGTAACTTATGAATTGTCTCCATAAATGTTGTTGTCGCAGTGCTTGCTACAAAAGGACGTGACAAAGCACAAAAATGGGCATATTTTGTGAGTCTATCAATGACTACCATGATGACACTTTTCCCTTCTAACTTTGGCGAACTTGTAATGAAAACCATGGAGACCTCTCATTGCTGATTAGGAATAGATAAGGGCTGCAAAACAGCTAGTCTTAATTGTCTTGCCTTTGTTTTGTTGACATACCAAACATTCAACGATGAATTTCTAGACATCACTCTTGAGTTCTTCCCAAAAGCAATCTTGCTTGATTCTATGACAAGTATTCAAGAATCCTGAATGCCCACCGACTAGAGAAGCATGGAGCTCTTCAAGAACCTTATGTTTAAGGTTTAAATTCTTGCATAGATATAGCCTATGTTTACACCATAGGGTGTCTCCTTTCCATCCAAATTTATCAAAAATTCTTGGATCTTGTTGAAGTTGAATGAGATTTTGACTATTTGTGTCAAGTTGCCATTTGGATCTTGCCTCATCCACCCAATCTGTCTTCAATAAAGACATGACACACAACCAAGCCTTTGTGTTTTCGTTTGGATCTTGGATTTTGACTATTTGTGTCAAGTTGCCATTTGCATCTTCGGCTTTTTGTAAACTACCCTTCAGCTTTTCTGAAAGGGTCCACATACTCTTCAGACTTTCTTGAATGTACCCTTCGGCTTTTTGTTTCGAGACAATTTTCCGAAAAAGACTTGACAATTTTTCGAAAGAATTCTTCAAGACCATTTCGGGTTCTTCTTTCAGCATGACTTATAGACTTGGAAGAAGTAAAGTCATCTTAGAAACCCGATCAACTCTTCCAGACCCATTCGGGTTTTCAACTTTGCTTAACGTATTAGAATGAACTAAGTAAAACTATTGCAAAACTCTGATCAACTCACCTAGACCCATTCGGGTTTTTCACATTTTCACATTGCTTAACTCAAACATGAGAGAAGCAAAGTCACTCCGAAATCCCGATTACCTCTTCCTTGACTCATTCGGGTTTTCCACATTGCTTATCTTATAAACATGAAATAAATAAAGTGCTTTCGAAACCCCGATCAACTCTTCTAGACCCTTTTGGGTTCTTGAGACAACTTGACTTATAAAAATGAGACAAGTAAAGTCGTTGCATAAACCCGATTAACATTGCTAGATCCATTCAGGTACTCAGGACAACTTAACTTATAAAGTTGAGAGAAGTAAAGTTGTTCTGGAATCCCGATTTGCACTACAAGACCCATTCGGGTTCTCAAGACTGCTTTACTTATTTTATAAGTAGAAGCTCTTCATAAATCAGATTTGCACTGTAAGTTTGTGCAATTCAACTTTTGACATTAATGTCTGATAGCACAAGCTGCCTTTGACATCAATGACAATATTACAAACATCAGCCAAAATTGCCAATAGACCTTTATCTTGTGAGGATCCACCTTGACTCCTTCATGAGAGACAATGTGACCCAAGTATTCCACTTTTTTTTACCCCAAAATAACACTTAGAAGGCTTTGAATAAAGTTGAAGTTGTTTGAAAATCTCTAAAACTTGATCCACATGTTGCAGATGGTCCCTCCATGTTTTGTGTTGTAGATCAATATATCATCAAAGAAAACCAAGACAAATTTTTGCAAAAATGACTTAAATATAAAATTCATCAAACTTTGAAACATAGAAGGGGTATTTGTGAGACCAAATGGTATCACCAAAAAATCATAATGGCCCTTATGTTCGGAAAGTTGTCTTATGAATATCTTCCTCTCTAATTCTGATTTGATGATACCTTGATCGAACATCTATTTTTGTAATATAAACAACACTATATAAATCATCTAGCAAATCATCAATTACAGGGATAAGAAATTTCTCATTAATGGTGAATTTATTGAGTTCTTTATAGTTTGGACACATGCACCAAATGTCATCAATCTTACGCACCATCACTATTGGAGAAGAATATACACTCTACTATAATGAATAATAAGTGCTTCCAACATCACCTGTACCATATTCTCAATCTCACTTTTTTGCACATATGGGTACATGTAGGATTTGATGTTGGGCGGTTGGCTCCCTGGAACAAGTTGATGGTATGATCATAATCTTTTTTTGGAGGAAATCCTTTTGACATATCCCAAAAAATTACTAAATGCTTGCCCACATTGTAGACACCTAAATTTGGTAGTAGACATTTGACAACATTAGTTTCGACATACCTTTGACATACATGACTTGTGCGTACACATTTGAATCTTATACACACTTTTTTCCTTACCCGTTTATCTATCTATTGACTTGGCCAACCTAATGTGCTATCATTCATATTCAAGATCTCCCTAGTCTATGTCAAAATGCTTCTATTGCCATATTCTAGATCATTGATTTTTCCTATGTAGATAGTGTCGGTAATAGTTGGACGTTGGTGGTTATCGCAGGTGTCCAACTTCCCCATCAATGTCCCAGGGTCTTTAGTGGCCATTTTTCAAATTCAAATCTCTTCCTTGGGTCAGCCTAATCACGTTTCCTATGTCGGTTATGTGAGAAATATCAAAGAGTCATCATTAAATAGAAACCAACGTAAGGCCATTCCTATTTAGTACTCATTTGGACTAGCTTGATTTGCACAACTTTAAGACATTAACCAAAAGCATTCAAATTTGAAAACCCCTCAATGGTGCAGTCCTAGAGCCAAGTCTAAATACAAACTTAATGTAAAAGTTGCATGTTGTCAAGTGTTGAAAGCCAAAGCATTGTATTGCATTCTAGTGGATCGCTATTGAACACACATATCTAGGTGGGAGAACTATGTGCAGTTTGAGCCCTCTTCAGAGAATTGGAATGTAGGCAATGTTTAATCACTCAACAGGGAGCGGTTGGGGATGTCCAACCTATCTTTTACGCTCTTATTTTAGGTCAATTTGGTGTTGAAAGTGGAGCTAGGGTTTTGAGGCAAAGGGAAGCACTATTTAGATTTGTGCATAGAACCAAAGACAAGTAAACACTCAATATTCATCCATATAGGCAGACGCAATGATCAGTGGTAGAACAAAGCGACAATCAACAGGGACAATACCGACAAACAATGGATAGTACCAGTTGCCATAGGTGTTTGGGCTTCGTCGATAGCATCCGTGCAAGTTTTGAGTATGTTTATTGATCCAAACAGTTACTGAACTGTTACAAAGCATGAGTGGACTGTAACACATATAGTAAGCAATACAAAAAATAATATCAGCTAAGTGCTTTCTCTCCCCTCTTTGCATGGTCATTTATATGTTTGGTAAGTGTAATCAATCTCTCTTTAGCAATTCAGATTTGTATGGTAAATGTTCTATTTTGCACAATCTTAATTTCAATAATTTTGGCCTATCTAAATCCACTAGATCCAAAATAAGTTAACAATCCACAATCGCTCGAAGTTCTAGCCTTATTGGCACATTTGATTGTTTTGCTTCTAATGGAAACGATTGTGCCATAAATCCTATCTAACCCTTTCTTAGTAGCTTTTGCAATTGATGAGAGCTTACCATATGTGGAAACTTTGCTTGCAAATCTCTCAATTTGAATGTCTTTCCTACATAATAAAAACACATGAACAATTCTTGGAAGTTCTTCTCGATCATGCCTAAAGTAGTGAGCCATTGGACTCCCAACACAACATTAGCTCCTCCCATGGGGATGACAAACATAGGGCTATTCAACATGTAGTCCCCAATGGTGAGTTTAATATTATGGAATTTTCTTGAAAAACTGATTGTACCTCAACCCACAATTAGGACTTGAAATTTTGGAGCTAGGTACACGAAACAATTGAAACGTGCAACCAGCTTATTGTTGATGAAATTGTGAGCACTCCTTGATTCAGTCAGTGTTGTCACCCTCGGTGTTTTTAGGAATCCCACTACCTTGAGTGTTTGTGGGGTACTAATCCCTGAGAAAGCATGACAAGAAATAGTCGGATGTGGAATTTTTGTTGCTTTCTTTGTTCCCTTTGCTATCTCAAATTCATCTTCTTCTTTTTTTTGCATCTTCAATGTAGCAGAGTTTTGTTTATGCACATTTATGCCCTCTTATGTATTTGATATCATAGTTAGAACATAACCCTTTTGCCCTTTTCTCTTCAATTTGTTGAGACATTAATTGGTTGGTTGGGGCGGATGATAGTGTGGGTTGCTATGATCTCCGATGCTAGGTATCATCTGTTGCCTATAAGCTTTTCCTCCATCTTGCATGCCAAGATAATGGACTCAGATTCAGTGCATGAATTAAATACGCATATCTTATGCGGAATGTTTTCCTTTAGTCTCCAAAGAATATGTCGTTCATGTTCTCCTTCACAACCTTATCCACTCTCAAGGATAGGGTTTGAAATTGCTGAATATAATCTCTGACTAAACTTGTTTGTCGCAACTTGGCCAATTGGATTAATTAGTTCTCTGTTAGACTACTACTATAATGTGTTTGTAGTTCCCTCATGAAGACCAACTAGGTGATGCTAAGAGTCTTCTTTTTCTTTTGATCACAAAGCCATCGATACCAAAGGAATTGCTCCGGTTCCAAATATAAGGATTCCAATGTAACCTTTTTCCCATAGGGAACTTGATGTAGCTCAAAACAATTCTCCATATGGGTGATCCAATTGAGCGGATCCTTTCCATCAAACCTATGCATGTCCACTTTTGATAGAAAGTTGCAAGACCCTAAAGTAGCATTAATAATGGGCTGATGTGGCATTTAATTTGAACCAGGACTAGGTTTTTCCACAAATTTGTGAGAAGGGAGATGCAAATTTGATTGTTGTGACCTAACCATATTATTGAGGATCTCATTCATTTTTGCCCTATTTGATGATATTGATGTGTAGACATGATTTAGATATGTTTTTGTGGCCATAGTGAGCTCCACCTTTTTCAAACTCTTTTCGAGTTTGTGCACTCTATCCTCCATATTAATTGATTCCACATTGGAAGCCTCAATCGATTGCATCTATGAATTTGTCTCCTCTTTGTTAGGAGTCTTCCTTGGTTTGTATGAATTCTTGCCTCTGTCACTAGCTTGTGGCTTTGCCATGTAGTGGCTTGACTGGTGCAGAATTTGATTTTCATCTTTTATTAAACTTTGATTGGATGATTTTAGAACGAGGTCGGCCTCCAATCCAAAAGAACAAACCCATAATAATATTTCCTGAGCTTTTTAAAAATATAAGAAAATTATAAAAATAAAAATTACGGCTTGTAGAGGGAATTTATGAAAAACCCTAAAAGTGCAATAACTCACTATAAACAATCATATAGAGCTGAAAATTGGACCGTAGCTTCCTTGCATAAATTCTCAACTGCCTTGAAAATCTAGGGTTTTAATGACAAATTCACAATGGCTTGTGAGATATGCACCTCTTCAAAATTAGGGTTTTAATGACAAATTAGGTCAGAGGAACTCTCGCCTACTCTGGAAAAACTTTCTTTGCCCTTCCCTTTGTTGCCTTAATGTGCCACAATGCTTTGTCCAAGTCAAAACTTTAATACCACTTGTTATGAACTTACTATATCGCAAAACCAGAATCACAACAATAAATCGCAATATAATAGATCACATAAGTAGAATAACACATGCAATCACAAATAAGAGTAGATCCACACAATGAAGTGAAATGAAGAGCATAATAATTGAATATAGAACCAAGCTGCTTCAAGGGCCAACCTCCCAAGTCCACATGATACGAAGAGAATTCTGAATATGTGATGACTAAAATCATAACACAACCTCCTATATACCCTATTTAGTCTATGATAAATCCATAAACCCAAATAGGCCGACTACTTTACTAACATGCAACTTAGAGATTAACAAATGGTTAAGGCAAAGGTTATGTGCATTGTAGGTCAGCGACATGTATCCCAATACAAGCCATAAGTTAAGGGCATAAGAGATTGGGAATAGGACAATTTAGTAGCAATTAGATTTCATGCTCTACGAGTCTCTTGGATGGCATGCCTTTGAGCTCTTGGAAAAAGTCCTTAAAATAATGCAACAACTCTTCCATTTTACTTTGTTCTTTGTTAATAGACATGCTAGACGAAGACTAGTATTCAACTACCTCATTATGTTGTTTATCTCCGAAACCAAGAAAAGTATATTTCCTAATAGCATTAATCAAAATTTTGGCTTGATTGACACTTACCAAGGAGATTTTTGATTTGCGTTCATATGCATTGATGACGTAACTTCCCCTATCTTTGACCAAGAGGTATTTTGTTGGCTCTTCTCTTGAAGGTAGTCTCTCTCATGAAGATAGCATCTCTCATTTCCATGTATGGGATGGCAAATGCTACACCACAAACATCAAGAGGGATGACATCTACTAAAACCTCATCATAGAAACACTCATTTGTCTCAAACTTCATTTTGCATTGTTTGGTAAACTGCATCTCTACTTAATTTGTCTCAACCAACCCAATGAGCAATGATGATGATGATCATATGTAACCAACTCAAGCTTGGCTACCAAGTCAATAAAAATCAAATTGGCTTGTGAAGAAGAATCAAAGAGAGCATCTGCTTTTGTCTTTTTATTTGAATCTTGATATTACTTTTTTTGGTAAGTTCATCTTTATTAATGGTATTGCTACTCAAATATGCCTCTCTTCGAATAGAAGTGCAAGCGATTTTCTCATCCACATTGGAGTTGCTCCCTATTTCCTTCTCTTCACAAGAAGTCATGGCCTTCTTATTGTGGATTTTGGGATGCAAATCTGGATTAGCTTCCCAAATTTATCCTCTAAATGACCATTCACATTACAATGCCCCCAATAGTTCGTATCCTTCTTTGCAAAAGTAGTAGCATTAGGCTTACCTTACTATTTTTGTTTGGAACCACCTTGCTGTTTGGAAGCATATGAATAGGACGATGGATCCTCCTCCTTTTCCATCTTAATATAATATGCTTGGGAATATACCCATCTATACATTTTGGCTTGGCCATAAACGCGAGCCTCCTTAGATGGCTATGAAGTCCTATAATCTACTTCATCCATATGTCTCAGTCCTTTGCATCTTTCCTCATCTAAACAACCCTCTTTCTAAATTCACTTGTATATTCTTGCACACTTTGACCATGCTTTTGCCTAAAGTATCGCCAATGAATAGAATATTCCTCTTCATAAAAAATAGAATAAAATTGCTTCTTAAATTCACCCCATTTAGAAACTGGCGGTAATTTATTTAAAGCCAAAGAATAAGTGTAACTCTCGTACCAAGTGCATGCATGACTAGTCAATTTCAACCTTGCAAAGGAAGTTCAATGTTCTTCACTTCTATTACACATGCTGAAATATACCTCAGGTCGGGCTAACCAATAATCAAGTTTTTCAGCATTTAAATCACTTTGTATGGCTTAATTTCGATCTTTGCCTCTGTTGTGAATGGAGGCAGAGTTGGGGATGCTTAGATGATATGGGGCTGCTCGTTCTCATTGACTTGGGCCTGCTCTTTGCTCATATCTTCATTTGCATTGGGAATCTCCATGGAATTCCCTAGCTTTCCAATGAGGCCTTCAAAATCTTCTCCATCCTATCAAGCTTCTCCATTGAATGCAAGGTGCTTGAGACATCTGCTTCCAACATCATGAATCCTTCATCATCTCGAGGTATTTTCTCTTCTTCCTGGGCCATGCTTCTGACTTATCTATTCCACTTCATTGATAACTCTTGCTGCAAAGGAACCAAATCATCTTCTCCTCTTGTACTCACTAATCTAGTCAAGGGAGTCATTTGAAAAATTGATCACACCACAAGAAAGCCACACAATCCAATGAACAAAAGTCCTTTGATACCAATCGGATCTGTAATTAGCATAGATATTCTATAGTTAACAAAAAAAAACTTAAGTAATATGAATCTGATCTAGTAAATTGCACTTCTTTTCCTTTAATTATTTTGCTTAAAAAAACACACTTTTGCCTTAGAATTGGGATGTTTAGTGCTGAAATTGTTGTAGTAGTTGCATAACATGAATTGAAAGCAAGTGAAGAATTTAAAACACACGAGAAAAAAGATTCGACACAAGATATTACCTTGGAGAAACTGAATATGAAGATTCAAAAAACATTGTGGGACTTTGTAGCACAACTACAATACTCTCCTATGCTTTCGTTGCTTTGCAACTTGCTTCTACAAATTTACTCGGCTGTACATATTTAATTACTGGATATTGTCCAAAATCTCTGTAGCTACCATAAGACAAACATCCACAATACATGCAACATATAAATATAATGAAAGAAAATATACAGATTTATTCTTGGTAGCATTACTATCTCTTTAAATTAAATAGCTCTAGCCTAAATTCCCCTGTATAACAATAGTAACTCTCTTCCATGATGTACCTTATCCACTAGCCCTCTATGCTCTTTTATAGATAAAAAAAGGCTAGGGTTAGGGTTTGGATAGTAGATTATTTATAGAACAAGTTTTCTTAAGAGTTAGTTAACTAGTAAAACAAGTTTCCTTAAGAGTAGTTAACTAGTAGAACAAGTCTACTTAAGATAAGACTTTACTATTATTAGTGGAAGTCAATTAAGTAAATACTTGATTATTATTTGTAATAAATAGTAAATGGATAAATGTGCACCAATTAGTGCTTATCCACGAATCATATTACAATGAATATTACAAGTGTATTTTAAAACCATACAAGAGTGTATGAGTAATTAAATACATTAACATCCCCTCTTGGAATTTACTTTGGTAAAGAGGACGACAGAGGAATCACTGAACTATTCCCTCTAGACGACACCTTCACTCCCAAAAGTTGCCTGCGCTGAACAAATTGGACCTCATTCAATGGCTTTGTGAAGATGTCGGCAACCTGATCATCTATTCAGCAATACTTAAGATCAAAAACCTTATCCTTTATCAGTTGCAAGATATAATGCATATGAATCTCAATGTGCTTTGTGCATTGGTGCTCCACTAGATTGTGATAGATGTGGATATCACTCTGATTATTGCATCAAAGTGTTTTGGGTTGAGTCTACAGAGATATGAACTCAGAAAGCATGTGTCGAATCCAAATTGATGCATGGCCAGTGGTGACAACTCCACAATACTTGGCTTCCATAGTAGACAAAGCAATGGTAGTTAGTTTTTTGCAAGACCAAGTCACAGGAATTGCCCCAAGATGATAGATGTGTCCTATAGTTGACTTGCAATCATCTGGGTCTCATATCCAATCACCATTTGTGTGACCTACCTGCTGTTTTTCCACTAGAAGTTTAACCGGAAATTGAGGCTTTGTCACCTAATGAGTACACAATCCCATAAGTAATATTACCATGAAGATACCTTAGAATGCACTTTACAGTTACAATAGTTAGGGGCTGAAGAATAGATTACTTGCAAAACAAGTCTTCTTAAGAGTCAGTTAACTAGTAGAACGAGTCTTCTTAAGAGCTGTTAACTAGTAGAACAAGTTTATTTAAGATAAGACTACTATTATTAGTGGAAGTCAATTAAGTAAATAATCAATTGATAATCTTTTCTAATAAATAACAAATTGATACATGTGCACCAATTAGTGCTTAACCATGAATCATATTACAATGAGTATTCCAAGTGCATCTTAAAACCATACAAGAGTGTATGATTAATTAAATACACTAACAGTACATACACGCTACAACTCCAAAACTTAGAACTAGATTGATCTATGTGACCCCCATGGGGTATATTTATACCGAATATCAACAATAAAATTGAGTAGAGGTCTTAAACAAAGAAAGGATATGAAAGGAAGAATTCCAAGCATTTGAGCTTCCTTGGAATTGTATGATATTGTTGTTTTGACTTATGTGGGACAAGTTCAAATGGGTATGAACCTACCTGCATAGATCTATTATGTCCGAACATGCTTGATGAGATCAGCTGCAATTGAATCCGTTAGGTATGGATTGTTCTCAATTGCATTGTGGGTCCTGGGTCTTTGGATCATCCTTGAGCCACCCTGCACCTTCTGCCTTGTCTTTGCACTGACCTGCAACTCTATTTATGCCAATTTACATAAACTACCTCTGAAAAATTTCATAAAGTCATCATCACATCATGAGATAACACAACACAATAGATAAAGTATAATGTATTAGCTGATCTATGTAGTGGTAATGTGTAATGTCCTCAATTTGAGACAAATTCACAAAATAAGGGTATTGCAACAAACCCTACCCAATCAGAAAATAATTTTGAAATATGAACTTCAAAACCAGCAAACCCTAGCTACTGCAATTAGGCCTCAAAACTGAAAATGAAGATGTCAGACCCTTTTGAAAAATATAAGAAAAATACCTTAATATCTTAGCCACCAATGGCTTTCACCTCCTTGAAAGAAGAAGCCAAAAGGGAAGATTTCCAACCCTCAAACCCCAATGCCACACAAGTTGATTGTGATCCTCCTTTTTGCTGTGCAAATCCTGCACAAACCCTTAAGTGATTGTAGGCAAAACTGTAATGTCCCCAAATGGGACAATTAGATCGAGATAGGGTTTTCCAACAAACCCTTAGTAAATTTGCCAATCAACTGAAAATCTAATCCACAAAACCAACAAACCTTAGCTGAAAATTTTGAAGATTTTTTTAGCAAATACACATCAAAATAGCTCCAAAAATCGCTGAATAATAAACTGAAAACAAGGTACCTTTTTGGCCAATATATATTGGTGAAGTTGCTGAAAACTAACCCTACAAATATTCTGATTTTTGTGTGAAAGAACAGCAGCGTTTCCACTTACAAAACACCCTTAAAACTTCCACAAGTGAGTCGCCACACTTAGGAAAAATTAGGGAAATAATTCTGATATTCAATTCTTCGAATTTACCCTTCTATCAACCTTTCGAACCTCTCCAAGCAAGTCACCCAAGTTGCAAAATAATATAATAAATTTTTTTAATATTCCTAGGGCACGGAATAGCCCCCCAAAACTGCAAATTGATCCACAAATAACTTGCCAATGCTGGAATAAAATATTGAAATTACCTTTGACTCTAGAAGAGGGTTCTGGAGCCAATTTTCCCTCTTGAGAGGGGTCGCCACTCTCCCAAGCAAGTCGCCACCCTTGGGATGGCCTCCAAGATCAACCAAACTCCTCAAATCAAGTTCGTCCATCTCTTTGACCTGCAAATTATGAATTTTTAGCTCTTTGAAGGGTTTGAAACAATCTTTGATGAATGTGGTGTCCAAAAACACCCTTATAGGTCCAATTGCATGCAAACATGCAAATCTGAAGCACAATCACAGCCCTTGAATAGAGCTGCCTTGAATGTAGGAATGGAGGTTTTCATCCCGAAACCCTTGTCACACGAAAATTTTCATCCTCAAGTTGTGGTGAACAAGCTTGACATACTTGCACAACAATTTCAATATAAAAAATGCCTAACCTTTTCAAATGAGTCTTTCTTTACCTTTTATATCCTTCCTCCAAGTGTGGTGCCCAAAATAAAGAGGGAGAGTTTTTCTTTTTTCTTTTTTTAAAAAAAGATAACAAATAAAGCTTCACTTTAGGCTTTAAATTCCCATGACCCTTAAAAGGTCCCAACTTAAGTGGAAATTAAATCATAAAGTACTTTTCTATTAAATGCTTTTGAAGCCCTCAAATGTCCCTTTTTTCTCTTCTTCCCTTAGCCTTTTTAGGAACAATTCAAGGCTAACGACTTATGCAAGTTTATACCAAAAAGGGGGACATTATAGTCCTCCTTACCCAAAATTGCTTGTCTTCAAGCAATTGTAAAAGCCATGGGGTTGTCCCAACACTCTTCACCATGCAAGCTCTCCTTGTCAATGCCTCGCATGAAATGGAAGCTCCAAACCAAATCCTTACCTTGTACATATGTTTTGGGGGCTGCCCCCAAGAGTTAGAGGTGTTCTCATAACCCTCCAAAGGCTCCATATGTTCCCAATCAACCATCCCTTTCAATACCGAGTGAAAGATAGACAAACTCCTTCCCCTTATACCTGAAAAGGGGGTGTTATGTGACGCAAAGTTGCAACAAGAAATATGAGAGAATACAATTATCTTGCTGCCCTGTGGGCAAAGACCTCCCAAATGCCGGGACACCACTATCCAAATATGCAAAAAGAAACTAACATGGTACCTATCATGATGTGAGGCCTCAAAGGCATACCACTCACCATATACGGGCATCTTTGTGCACACCATGTGCCTTCCAAAAGGCTGCCCCTTGTCAATCATCCCATACATGTATAAGACACTCCAAAAGCTCATCAATAGCTCCCAAAAGCTTATCAAATATAATTGTACCTTCTTCGTGTATATGCTTTCTCTATCATCCACCAAAGGTGCCAACATATGCATTTTTCTAAGACTTTGCAAGAGCTGGACTGTATTAACAAAATTAGTCTTTCCTCCTTTGTAATATGGCTATACATGTATTCATATCTCTGATTTTTCAAGTTGACAAAAATTGGGAATTGATATATACATACTTCTCTTCATAAAATTCAGAATTTCTCCCCTCCAAACATGGCTGTGTTTGCCTTCCTAAATCTGATTTTTCTGAGAAATAATTTTCAGAACTCGCACATACCTTCATCCCATCAATACAATCATGGCCTCTGGAAGATGTCAAACCGCTGTCCTTACTCATCCCTCTATGCTCCGAAGAAGACTCCCAAATGTGCAAAGGAGTAGCCAAAAGAATTATTAGGTACAACATACCTTTGAAGCAACTCATCATCATACGCAATCCATTATGAATGGTCCCCATCATATGTAAATCATGTTTTGTCCAAGGCTGCCCCTTCTCATGACTGCTATGTAAGTATGTGACCATGTAAACGTCAAAGGAATGCTCAAAAATAAGTAAGGTACACTGTTGTTTCATACTCACAAATTTTACCCACTTCTTGTGCAAACCATGGTCTCCAAAGATGTCATTTTTTGAACTCAATAACAGCTCCAAAACCAATTTTTTATGTATGTTGGGTGGCTGTAATGAATGACACCACTCATAAATTTTAGAAACAAAATTTTCAGACTTATCAACAATTTCAAGCCCCTTTGTTGGTTGTAGTAGTTGTTGTCAACCTGGAGTTGCACCTTGAAACGAAAACCTGCTGAAATGGCTAATCCTCTCTCCAATTGAAACAATGGGATCTTCTCATGAGGGTGGGTGCCTCAATGGCGAGAAGAACCTCCAGAAAAGGCTGGTTCCTGTAAGATGTATCAATGCGGATCTCTACTCTGTGCTGCGGACTACCATGAAAAAGAGAGAAAGAAACTTGAAAGGGAAATCCTACCTAATGACGTTGATACACCAAAATGTTGATCCACTCTACTTGGAACCTTGAACACTGAATCAGACAAGGGAAAAGGAAGGCCTTTGATTTCAATTGATCACTATGCATAAGTATTTCATGAGAAAAACTTGAAAGAGAAATCCTACCTAATGACGGTGATACACCAAAATGTTGATCCACTCTACTTGGAACCTTGAACACTGAATCAAACAAGGGAAAAGGAAGGCCTTTGATTTCAATTGATCACTATGCATAAGTATTTCATGAGAAGGTTTGATCCAATGACAAAAAATATGAGGGAAAACGATGGAGAGAGGTCTGGTACAAGACACTTTGCAGCCACCTAACATCCACTTACAGCGTCAACAAAAGACATAAAATACTGAACATGACCTGCATAACATGATGAGCTAGCAACTAGGTACGAATCAGAAATTGGAAAGAGAGAAAAATCTATCACGTATGCAAATTGTTGAATGAATGTACACTATGCCAACACTTGAAATTTGAAAGTACAGTCTTTCTATTGATTGAAGAGGTTGCACAACTCACCAATGGCAGAGTCTAGTTTTACTAAGAGGGATGAATTTTACAACGCTGAAAAACCATTAATATAGAAAATTACAAAAAGCCAAGAGATTGGCATTGGAAATAGGAGAGAAAGTTAACTCTTCATTAGCCCAAGTCCAAATTGCATTGCATGAGTCTTCCAAATTTGTCTTTCCTTGGATTATACCTGGCTGTCTTGCATAAAGAATCCTTGGCGTTGAAAAAAAAAAGAAGACAAGCTTTGGATGCATGGCATCTATGAATAGATGTCTTGACTTGAAAACTAGCCAACTCCAAAATAAGAGTAGTCAAATTCACTTGAATTGTTGGAACGTTTGAAAGTCTTCCCTTTACATGAAATCAATGCAAATGCCTAATTAAAAATTGTGTTTGAACCGCCAGAATGTTTCGAGCTTTGAGACAAACGAGAGTGCATACATGGAATTTTTGGCTGTTTGAAACGTTCAACGCTTTGCCCGTTCATCATGCAAGACAACTCTATTTTCAGAACTGAAGCATGCTAGTTTTCTTAAACGCGTTCACTTTGTTGGAGTCACTCATGTTAGTCTGTGCATGATCTTTGTTCATCCTGCCTTTGTCTTTATTCTGTGCTTGTTTTATTCGTTGTGCATGCTTATGTCCATGTTCAGTTCTGCTTCAGTCTTTGCTCATGCCTCTATTTCTGCGTTTGTCTTACTTCTTGTTCAGTTCTAGCTCAGTCCTATTTGTATTTTCTCTGGCTTTTCCTGTGTTCTGCTTTAATTCAGGATTCGGGCTTTATTTTAGTTTTCGTCCTTCGGACAAATTGTCCGAAGGACTCTCTGTCTCTTCTCTTTCCCGGGCTTGGCATTTCCTTTTCTTTTTTTTGGCTTTGGCTTACGCCCTTGTCTTTTCTATCGAGGTTTTGTCCTCCCAAATTCCTTCGGACTCTTTGTCCGAAGGAATTCATTTCCTTGCCAATTTTCCCAAATTTATTCTTTTAGGCACTTATGTCTTGCCCTTCGGTTTTCTTCGGGCTTTTGTTGACTTCATATTCCCGTAGATTTCTTCTTTGAGAATTATTTTGAAGGATTTCCTTAAATTTTCTCGTTTCCTTTGTGTTTTTTTTTATATTTCTATTGGGCTTTTTTTCCCAGGTATATCCTCCGTCAGACCTTTTCCTTGAATTCCTTCGGACTTTTTTTTCGAAGGAATTCCTTCAAACAAATAGTCCAAAGGAAATTCTTTTCCGTTTGAAGTGTCCCTTGCTTTTATGAAGGTGCCCTCCGCAAGGGCTTCTGCTTCCCAAATTGCCTTTCGGGCTTTTTGATTTGGCCATGTTAGGCGCCTTGGTGCCTTCTGCAAGGGCAAGGTTCTTCCAGAAGTGCCCTTCGAAAGAATTGTAAAGGTCCACTTCGCCGACCAAGTGCCCTCCGCAAGGGCTTTTTGTCCTTAAAAGTGCTTTTCGAAACTTTTGAAAAGGTCCTGACACCGACCAAGTGCCCTCCGCAAGGGCTTTTTTGCCTTCAAAAGTGCCTTTCAAAAGAATTGTAGGGCACCCGGGCTTTTTGAAATTGTACTTCGGAACTTTTGTCTTGACTTGAAAACCATAAAGTGAACCAACCCGAAGGGTTACATACCCTTCGGGACTTTTGAATTGGACCTTTTCAGAGGGCAGGTTCCCTTCGGGTCTTCTCAACTGTGCTTTTCTCTTTTCTTTTGGACAAAAAGTCCGAAGCAGATAAGCTTTGAATGACTGCCACTTAGTCATTTTTTCAGACTTTTACATAGTCCTTTGAGAGCTCTTTCTCTCAGATAAAATGTTCGAAGAAATAGTCCACCTCTTATAGCTCGAAAAAATTCCTTGGGAAGACAAAATAATTAAACTTATAGCTTGTATGTCTTGGCTGTATTTGCACATTTGGCTATAATCAAGAAAGCTCCTTGGAAACCTCTGCATGACTAAAATTCCCCTGGCTGTAGATGGCCACTTGGGTGGCTGTAGATGGCCACTTGGGTGGCTGTAAATGCTCATTTAAGGACCCCAAAATTGATTCACAAGACAAACTTGGCACCATAGCAAAGTTCCGAACAGTAGGGGTGACAATTTGCCCTGTGGGGGCAAAATTGTCAACATTTTTGGTGACTCAATTGGGAAGCATACTTGCTATGCTAGAGAACTCAGACCATATAGATGCTATTCGAACTCCCAAATGGTGAACATGATTTCTGACTGAAAATCTCCTCCTAATCTTGGCTGAAGTAATCTTTCTCCCTCAAAATAGGAAGGAAAAAACACGAAAGCAGGAAAACTAACTAAGAAGCAAGTGTGCAAATAAGCACTTATTGGACAAAATTGAAGCAAACTATTGTGCTTGAACAGCACTTGGAGGAAAGCAAAAACAACTATGTACATAGAGCTTCGCTCTTCAATATCAATGTTTCAAAGGTATCCCATTGACTGGGATTGGAAGCTCTTGGCCGTCCATCTTGCCAAGTTGGAAGGCGTTGTGGAATTTGCAACTAGAGATCGTGTATGGGCCACTCCAAAGGGAATCAAACTTCGTGTGCCTTCTTGATTTGGCTCGATCTTCATCCCACTTGAGGACCAAATCTCTTTCATTGAAGCTTTGTGAAGAAGCTCCTTTGTCAAACGTTCTTTTCACTTGTGCCTGATGACTTTCCATGGCTAGCATGGATTGATTTCTTGTCTCTTCCAACTCCATAAGCTCTGTATACTTGATTTCCATAGGCTCATTCTCCAACAACTCAAGTTGATGCATTAGTTCTAAAGCTGGAAATTCAAGAGAAATAGGTAACCTTGCTTCCTTACCATAGACTAGCTTGTATGGAGAGTTGGCTATTGACTTCTTGTAGGTGATCCTACCAACCCATAGAGCTGACTTCAACTTGAGATGCCATGACCTTTGATTGTCTTCAATAGTCCTTCGTATGATCTTTAAGAGGTTCTTGTTTGTAGATTCAGCAAGGCCATTTCCTTGTGGATAATAGTTCGATGAGGTGCTGAAATAAACTCCGTGTTGGACAGCCCATTGGCTGATCCTAGATCCCACAAAGCCATTGCATTGTCAGAAATAATGGTTGAAGGAACTCCAAACCTACTAAGTAGACCTTCATAGAAATCAAGAACGTTAGGTTCGTTTGCTTCTTTCAATGCAATTGCTTCCGTCTAACGTGTGAAGTAATCCATAGCTGTTAGAATCCACTTATGCCCTGAACTCGAAGGAGGATTAATGAGACCAATAAAGCCCAATCCCCACTAGACAAAACGCTGATCCACTGCAATTCGCTGAAGGGGCAAGGCTGCAAGTTTAACTTTTCCTACAAACATAGCACATTGTTTGCACTTCTTAACCCATGTATGGCAATCGCCAAATATAGTAGGCCAATAATACCCACCTCTCATGATTTTAAGTGTTGTAGTTCTTGCGGAAAAGTCTCCTCCACCATCTCCATCATGGAATTCTTCAAGTAATCGTTGAGTTTGGCTTGGTTCCACACACCTTAGTAACATTCTATTAATATCTTTTTTGAACAAAACACCATCAACGAGCAAGAATGGAATTGATTGCAATCTGAAATACCTTCTTTTTGCAGCACTTAGGTGAGAAGGGTAAAAACCATCTTGCAGATAGCTTACCAAATCACAAAACTAGCTAGAAGGTGAGGTGTAAACAACTATCTCTTCATCATTTGACACTAAAACAACTTCATTAGTTTATTGCATGTAAGAACCCTTCACATGTTCTATTGCTGAACTTCACTTTTTTTTGTTTTGTTTTGAAGGTTTTATGAGTTTTTGTGTGTTTTCAAGGGGTTTGAACAAAAAAACACATTCTGAAAGTAAAACTAGTCTATTGAGAATAAATTTTGAACAATATTGAGACTTCTTTTATTGCCATATATTATTCCATTCACTGAATAAGAGTCCAAGGCCTCATTGATAATAAATACAATATGAAAAAACAAATTCCAATAATTGAATGAACGTGATATGATTGTGATCTACAGATAACATCATATGTTTACCTCCAAAAGAAGCTGCGAACACTTTGTCTTATATGACCAGCAATTCCCCTCTATTCACATGTACTGTAGCACGTCACTATTCATGGTACTATAGCGCATCACTATTCACAGTACTGTAGCGCATTACTATTCATGAGTATTGTAGCACGTCACTATTCACGGGTACTGTAGCAGCAAATAAAACCTCTGAAAATAATCCCTTTCAATCAAAAAATAATCTGCAACTCCAGTCTCTTAAATTTGATCCAAACTTCACCAAATTTATCCAATTGAAATTCCAAATAGAGCCTCTGATTGAGACCCCCCAAAATCACCAAGTTCACTGGGTATTTCACCAACTCAGATGGTTGCTCATAGAAGAACTACGTTCTTCAATGGCTGCTGCAGGTAGAAACCCTCGTTCTCCAAGCAAGTTCAAAACTCCTCAAAAAATGTTCTCCAAAATGCCATAATCTGAATTTCTTCAAAAGAAACCCTTATATCTCCTCAAGCAGGGTGATTTCCTTCAAAAGCATCCTTTAAATTAACTTTGAATTCACTTTTAATTTTCCAATGGTTTGAGCACCCATTTAATTATAATAATTAATTGAAATATGGCCCCTTCTTCATGATGGTCGACCGCTTCATTAAGTCACTTAAGTTATAACATAAATTTAAATTATAACTCTATAATATAAGCTTCAATTAAATTAATATTTATTTTGGCAAATAAATATTAATATCTCCCTCAATATAAGTCCAAATGACAAGCCGTCTGAAGCCGGATGATAAGTGACTGAATCTGCATATGACCAGACCATACTGCTAAAAATAGCATGGGTGCTCCACTGAGTGTCTCCACTTATTAAAAATAGTAAGTCAAGCAAATGGCATCCAAAAGACCCCGAACGAAAGTCAAATTGAAAAATTCTGACAATTGAAGCCAAGCCATGCCTCAACAAGACCCTTTATCCTCCATATTAGCCTACGAGGGCCACATAATAGGCTAATCTCAAGTATTGAGAGATGTCAATTGGAAGGGGACATTACAGTCTGCCCCTCCTGAAATTGCTTGTCCTCAAGCAATCTCAACTCAGGGTGCTGCAAAATCTCTTCACTCTCCCACGTAGCATCCTCCACTGGCAAATCTCTCCACTTCACTAGATATTCCCTGATGCTCCTCCTGCGTAGCTGTCTCTCTCTGTACTCCAGGATAGACTCAGGTACTAAAATCAACTTTCCCTCATCATCTAAGGGAGGCAATATTGCTGAAGGTACCACATGATGTCCTAACGCCTTCTTGAGGCGTGACACATGAAAAACATTGTGGACCTTACTATCCGCTGGAAGCTCTAGCTCATAAGCCTCCTCTCCAACACGCCTAACAATCCTGAAAGGACATAGTACCGTGGCTTGAGATTCTCTGATCCACTCTCCCTGAGAGTAGACTGTCGGTAGGGCTTCAACGTGAGATATACCATGTCTCCCACCTCAAAAGTTCTCTCGGTCCTCTTATGATTTGCATGCTGCTTTTGCTGATTTTGTGCCTTAGCAATATTCTCCTTAAGAGCCCTCATAATGTCTTGGCTCTCTTGCAATAAGTCTCCCGCACTAGGCACTCTACTGTCACTCAGTAGCAAATCAAGAAAACTAGGCGCCTCATACCCATACAACGCCATGAATGGGGACATCTGAATGGTCATGTGGTAAGTGGTATTGTAACAATACTCACATAAGTATATCCACTTAACCCACGCCTTTTGTTGCCCTGCTATATAATTCCTGAGGTAGCCTTCCACCCATTTGTTCACTATCTCCGTCTGACCATCGATCTGTGGGTGGTAACTGGTGCTCAGTGTAAGCTCAGTCCCACAAAGTCTGAACACCTCTTGCCAGAAGTGACTCAGGAACCGACTATCCCTGTCGCTAACTATGCTCCGAGGCAACCCATGTAATCTGAAAACCTCACGAAAAAATACCTCTGCTACCTGTGTAGCTGTGTAAGTAGTGGTGATCGGAAAGAAGTGGGCATACTTCATCAGCGGATCCACAACTACATATATGCAATCACGTCCTTGGGCTTTAGGCAAGCCCGAAATAAAATCCATCGACAGGCATTCCCACTTCCTATCAGGGATCAAAGTGGCTGCAACAACCCTGCCGGATATGTGTTCTCCTGCTTGTTCTGCTGACAAACAGGGCACTCTCGCACATACTGAAGAACATCTGCCTTAAGCCCCTTCCATGTAAATCTCTCCCAAACTTGTCTGTATGTCTTAAAGTACCTGGGATGCCCTTCTATAGGTACATCATGGAAAGCTCGCAGAATGGTGTTCATCTCTGACCCTGGGATCAAGAAAATCCTGTTCTTGTAAATGATCAACTCATTTACTAGTGTGACCCTGGTGTCCACAATAGATCCCTCAACAATCCCAGATGCCCATGTATCCTTGGCATACTCTGCCACAATCAGGTGCCTCCAATCCTCTGCAATCTGTACCATAGAACTCAGATGAGGCCGGCGTGAAAGAGTGTCAGCAACAACATTCTGTGTACCTTTGACATAGGTGATGTCAAAGTCATATCCCTGTAACTTACCCACTTTTGCTGACGGTCATTTAAATCTCGCTGTCCTAGGAAATGCCTCAAGCTATCATGATTAGTTTTAATACAAAACTTACTGCCCACTAAATATTGCCTAAATTTGGCCAAGGCATGCATTATGGCCAGCATTTCCTTGTCATATATATTGTAAACCCTCTCTGGTCCTCTGAGCTTCCTACTCTCATAAGCAATCGGGTGCTTGTCCTGCATAAGCACCGCTCCAATGCCCTCACTAGAAGCATCATATTGAAGCTGAAAAGGCTTCGTAAAATCTGGCAATGCCAACACTGGACATGTAGTCATAAGCTCCTTGAACCTCACAAAACACTCCTGTGCCTCAGGTGTCCAAATGAATGCACCTTTTTTCAACAAATCCGTCATAAGTGTTGCATGGCTTGAATATCTATTGACAAATCTGCGATAGAAACCACATAACCCAAGAAATCCTCGCAGCTGTGTAAGGTTCTCAGGAGTAGGCCAATCTATGATAGCACGGATCTTCTCAGGATCCATCCGCACTCCCTCTACACCGATAATATGGCCTAAGTATAACAACTCAGTCATCCCCAAATCACACTTGGATTCCTTGGCATACAAGGACTCCCTATCCAAAATGCTGAGTGCTGTATCCAAATGAGCCAAGTGCTCTTGCCATGTCCCGCTGTAAACCAATATATCATCGAAGAATACAAGTACATATCTCCTCAACTGTGAGTGGAAGACCCTATTCATGGTGGACTGGAATGTCGCTAGAGCATTGGTTAGCCCAAATGGCATAACCACAAACTCAAAGTGTCCACAATGACAACGAAATGCAGTCTTCTCAATATCCTGCTCATGAACTCTAATTTGATGACATCCCGATCTCAAGTCTATCTTCGAGAAGTAACAGGCACCATGGAGCTCATCAATAAGCTCATCTATACGGGGTATGGGATATCTGTTCTTAATAGTCCTCTTATTCAGGTCCCTGTAATCTATGCACATACGAAGAGTACCATCTTTCTTCTTCACTAGAACAACTGAAGAAGCAAATGGTGAATTACTCGGTCGAATGTGACCCATAGCAAGCAGCTCCTTGATAGTCTTCTCTATCTCATCCTTAAGCCACTTTGGGTGTCGGTAAGGAGTAATCATGACAGGCTTGGCGCCCTCCTCAAGCTCTATGATGTGCTCAATACCCCTGTTTGGAGGTCTCCCTGGTGGAAGGTCACTGAAAACCTTCTCATGCTTAACTCTCAATTGCTGAATGTCAGGATGATACTCGGTCTTATGCTGTCCCTCCTGTGTAGGCATCAAAGTACACTCGGCGGCCCACTCAACCATGTCATGATGCATAAGTCTCTCCATTCGTCGGAAGGAAATAGTCTTGATGTTACTGTCTCGGATCGCCTCCAGTATATGAGTCTTCCCATCCACCTTGAACCGGATCTCCATGTCTTTAAGGCAAAGTATAACTTCCTCAAGAGAATGAAGCCACTTCATGCCCAAGACTATATCAATATCGCCCATATTTACCACATAATAATCAGCATTGAATTCATAATTATTTACAAAGGAAGATCCTTAATCATACGGTCACACTTGAGAGTGTAACCCTCAACCACCTTAACCGGAATGCCCTCAAACTCTTTGGTTATAAGCCCACGCCTCTCCACAAATCTAGTATCAATAAAATTATGGGTGGCACCTGTGTCTAAAAGGGTGACAACCTTTTGACCAACCAAAACTCCACAAAGTCTGAAAGATCCCTCCTATTGTATGCTAGACAATCGTGCCTCCTAGAGCTGGATCTCTGACTCTGCCTCTACCTTAGGCTCTAAAGCCTCTGACTCTGACTCCTCAAAACTCTCCTGCTGTCTAGAATTTTTAAATTCCGAATCCTCATAATAAGCCCACATAACTCTATTGGCCTTACCCTTAGGCCGCAAAGGACAATCATGGTTAGCATCATAGGGACCCTTGTAGTAGAAGCAAAGCTTCTTCCTGTGCAAATCATTAAGAGTCTCACGATCCAAGGGTGCTGCTGTTTTTCCCTTTGAATCACTCTTAAAATCAGATTTCTCTCTATTTTTATTGAATCCCTTGTTGTCCTTAAATGAAGAAGTACTCCTGGAATTGGACTTGCTAGATGGAGCTGCAAGTTCCATGTTGCGTGCCTTCTTCATCGCTTCCTGTAGTGAAAGTGGATCAAAGGCTTTTACCCAACCCTTCAGAGGTTCGGATAATCCCTCAGTGAACAAAACAACCAATCTCCTATCTGAGATATCTAGCACCATAATGGATAGCCTCTGAAAGTCACTAATGAAATACTCCAATCTGCCTGTCTGTCTCAACTGTGCCAACTCTTTGAAGTAGACTTTTGGGTCCTTATCAAATCTCTCTACCAACCTGTCCACGAAGTCCTGGTATGAAGTCCCCTGGTTATGTTGTAGGGTAACCATCCCATGGTACCACCAATCATGTGCAGCCTTCTAAATGTAGTGTGGCATATTTTATTGCCTCCACTTCTGTCATAGGTCTTAGTGCCAGGAAAGTGACAAGCTTGTGAATCCAAGCCTGCGCTGTCATCTTGCTACTACCATCAAAAGTAGTCAAAGAAAGCTTTCCTGTAGCCCTCTTCAGCTCACTATTTTGACCTCTAGGCCTCCTATCCTGTCTGAGTGACCTGTAATGCTCTCTCCTCTGATTTACAAAGCGTCCAAAAGTCATCCTCTCTCGAACTTGAGGAACTAATAATTCTCATTCATCATTTGCAGCCATGAGTGCATCTGCAAATATGGGGTCTCCTGCCACCTCCTCTGCCGGAGCTTCTTCTAGCTCCTCCAGAACAAATGTAGGGCGTGTAGGCCTATCAACTGTTCTGGAATGGGTCTGCTATGGTCTCTGATTACCTGTAGCACTCCTGTTATCTCCCTGTTCCCCATTCTGTCTAACAGGTGGGTTCAACCTTTCTACCATAGTAGTGAGTACCTGTAATGCCTGCGCCATCTGTTGCTGCCCTGTAACCATAGCACGGAAGAAATCTTTAGTATCCTGATCATCATTATTCCTATTGCCTCTGGGTGGGCTACCCTCACCCCTGTTACCCATGATGACCAGCTGTGGTTCTAAACCCTGTTTGCCTTCAAGTAAGGCTCTCCTGCGTGTATAATACCTGTGTGAAACAACCTCTGCTAGCGGCATGTAATAACTAAACCCTCAGGATGGCAGGATTTAGCTCTAATACCAATGTAAGAACCCTTCACAGGTTCTACTGCTGAACTTCACTTTTTTTGTTTTATTTTGAAGGTTTTATGAGTTTTTGTGTGTTTTCAGGGGGTTTGAACAAAAAATCACATACTGAAAGTAAAACTAGTCTATTGAGAATAAATTTTGAACAATATTGAGACTTCTTTTATTGCCATATATTATTCCATTCACTGAATAAGAGTCCAAGGCCTTATTGATAATAAATACAATATGAAAAACCAAGTTTCGATAATTGAATGAACTTGATATGATTGCGATCTACAGATAACATATGTTTACCTCCAAAAGAAGCTGTGAACACTGTCTTATATGACCAGCAATTCCTCTTTATTCACATGTACTATAGCACATCACTATTCACGGTACTGTAGCGCATCACTATTCACGGTACTGTACTGCATCACTATTCATGGGCACTATAGCACATCACTATTCATGGGTATTGTAGCACATCACTATTCATAGGTATTGTAGCACATCACTATTCACGAGTACTGTAGTAGCAAATAAAACCTTTGAAAATAGTCCCTTTCAATCAAAAAATAATCTGCAACTCCAGTCTCTTAAATCTGATCCAAACTTCACCAAATTCATCCGATTGAAATCCCAAATAGAGCCTCTGATTGAGACCCCTCAAAATCACCAAGTTCACTAGGTATTTCACCAACTCAGATTGTTGCTCACAGAAGAACTACGTTCTTCAATCGCTGCTGCAGGTAGAAACCCTCGTTCTCCAAGCAAGTTCAAAACTCCTAAAAAAATGTTATCCAAAATGCCTGTTGACGCAGTGGATTGCACCCTGGCAGGAGGCCGAGCTCCTGCCTTCCACACATCAAAATGGAAACTCCCCTCTTGCCTGTGAGGACAACAAAATTGGGGGAAGAGTCTCTAGATAAGGGCTAGCTCCATTTGATGCATCTGAGTTATTCCAATTAGTGCTAAACATATATATATATATATATAATGGGGGGGATGAAAAGGGAGAAGGATTACAGGAAAACAAAACCTACTCTAAAAGGGGTGATGCACCAAATGATTCGACCTACTCACATTCACACTCTAAACTATAAAAATACATACGTACACTTTAACTGATAAAAGGACCAAGCTGCAGGAAGGTTAACAGGGAGGCTTTAATGGAACACACAGAAAAAGGGACTCACCATAGGTGTTGTAGAAAAAGCACACTGTCTAGTAACCTCTTTCTGTCTCTGCGTTCCAGGTGCAGCTCTTCTTGTCACCTACAGGAATGGTGCCTTATAGATACCAGATGCGTTGGTGTCAACCCTGTGAAAGCATTAGGAAGCAATGACTAAATGCAAGACTAACACTCAGACACACGCAGAGATATCTAACCAGAATAGAGGTAAAAATGCGTTTTATTGATTCCAGGTGAAAAATGCCAGGGCTTCGCCTTACAATGTGAAAGATAGATCTTTTAAAATTAGTAGTTACAATATATATAGAGAAGAGGGAACAATAGCGCCTTCTTTGAAAAAGACTTTTGGCGCCTTTCGACAAGTGGCCCATGCGCATCCCAAGGGCGTTGGGAAGAGGAAGCCGCTAAAATATAAATGCTGTGTCGGTTCCGATTCTGACTTCAGGCGTTTAAAAACATAGGCCGCGCCGTTTCTCCATAACCAAAACTGCTCCTTGAAGGCACCCACGCGGTTTTTCTGCTCATAAATGCAAAATGGAGAAAAATGTGTCGCGCCGTTCACTGTTTGCATCTTATTTATGACCACTTGGCAAGCACTGTTCCAACTGCTGGAATAACTCCTTGAGTCGATGCCTTCCTTCGCCACTTGGACTATTTTGTCTGTTTCTACACTTGGCTCTTTTGTCTTTTCCTTGCCTTGTCTCTTCTGGTTCCTTTGGCCCTCAGGGGCTACCTTCTTGTCCTTGCTAGCTCCTTGGGCTCTTTTATTAGCAGGTCGCTGAGTTCATTCTCAACCTTTGTCTTTTTTTAGCGTCGTCTTCCTAGTTTTGTCTTTTTTGCTAGCTTTTGTCTTTTTCCTCTCTTTGTTCTCTGGGCTCTTTTCTAGTTGGCGCTCAAGAATTCAAAGATCAAACGGCTATTTCTCTGCTGTAAATATGACGTTCACGGGCCCGTCGCTGTTTGAAAAACAATGGCTAGTCTATTTTCTTGAAGTTGACGGCTTCGGAGACGTTACCATCCTTGGCAAATTCCTTTGGGCCTTTCCCTCTGATTCGGCCTTCTTGTTGCATCCTCCCAAAGGGAAGGTGACCCTTCAACTTTGGGGAAGTGTCCTTTATTTTGGCAGCCGAGAGTCCTCCACGAGGGCACCTGCCCTTCGGGGTCCTTCGGTGGCCTTTTCCCGTTGGCTATTTTTTTGCGGACAAAATGTCCGCAAGAATGTTTCGCTCGCTTCTTTTCTTCGGAACTTTCCCCGCGGATTTTTTCCGCAGACATTTTCCCGCGGACAAAAAGTCCGCAAGAATTGCCTTCGGAAATTCTCTTTCGGGCTTTCTGCTGCAGCTTCCCGAATTTCTTTGGACTTTTTGTCTGAAGGAATTCCTTCGGACAAAAAGTCCGAAAGAATTCGTTTCTTGCCTTAGTCTTTTCTACGCCTTTCTTCGGGCTTTCTGCTTTGGACCCTCCAAATTCCTTCAGACAAAAAGTCCGAAGGAAATGGTCTTTGTCTTTTCTCTGCCTTTAAAAGTGCCCTTCAGGAAAGTTGAAAATGACCCTTCCGAAGGGTGCTGTTGCTGACCAAGTGCCCTCCGCAAGGGCACTTGTCCTTCGGGAGGCTCTCTTGAATTTTTTTATTGAGCTGCTCCTTTGAACCAACCGTTGAACCGAACGTTGAACCAACACTTTGAACCAAGCCGACTGAACCAAGTCGTTGAACCGACTGAGTGAACCAAGTGATTGAACCGTCTGATTGAAACAAAGCATTGAACCAATTGAATTGAACCAAGTCGATGAACCATTTGATTGAACCTCGCCGTTGAACTTTGCCGATGAACTTTGCCGTTGAACCAAAGCATTGAACCAAAGCGTTGAACCAAGGCATTGAACCGGTTCAATGCTTCAACGGTTCAATGATGCTAACTCATGGAAAGATCATGTCGTTGAACCACTTTTCAAACCTCAAGAAAAAGTGTCTTTGAACCATTGCAGCTCTCTTTCCTTGTGAATTTCTTCAAACAAGAGTCCGAAGAAGCTTTGTAAAACCTTGCACTCTTTGAACTGGTTCTTCATTTGCCGAAGGAACAACCTATAGAGTCTGTAGAAATGGACCTGCAGAGTCCGTAGAAAACCTGCAGAGTCTATAGAAATGGGCCTGCAGAGTCCATAGAAAACCTATAGAGTTCGTAAAAATTTGCAAGACTTGTGCAAAATCAAAATGAATTGGCTCAGAATAGCAGGGAAAGAAGGGGACCGATTTTTGGCTTGTTGGGCAAAAAATGGTCAACAAATTGGCGACTCCCAGGGGAAGCATGCCTGCTATGCTTAGAGACCAGTTGCATTTTAGTCCATTGGGCACAAAGTCAGAATGCAACTTAAAAGATCAGCAACAGCGCCGATAGATTCAAAAATCAATCACGAAGATTTACCCCAAAAGGAAACGAAAACACACACAAAACTAAGAAAACTACTAACATGTGCAAAAGGCACTTACGGAAAAATAGGAGAAAAGCAAGGAAAATAAAAACTAGAAGCAAACTACTATGTACAGCTAACCAAGTATATTTGCCTCCCTCTAGGATCAAAGGGAAAATTTCTTTAGTCTCCTTCATGGCAAGGAAACTTATGGTGCCAGACAAGTGGCTGAATGGAATGGAGATTTGGTGATCTGCTTTTCTTGCCTGCCACCTTGATTGGCTCGTATCCAAATGAATCAGGGGCAAACATGCTTCCAACATATATGTATTCTTCTTGTTCTTGAAAGTTTGCCCCCTGTTGGTTCTTCATGTTGGTGTATCTTATCAAGAAATCAATCGCTGCTGGCTCATCACCATAAGCCCCTTGATATGCATCATTGATTGGCTTGTCCCCTTCTGCCTCATGCTCGGGTTTCATGGCATGATCATCCTCCTTGATGACTTCAAAAATATCATCTTCAGATTCACCAACCTTTTGAAAGGATAAATCTGAAAGCTTGCAGCCCCTTTGCATACTTATTCGAGTCCCAATGCTGCCTTCTCCACTCTTAGCCAGCTCATAGCCTCCTTGAAGAATAGTGTAACCTGCCCCAATGAATTCAAACAAATCGTTCAAAACATGATCAAGAAAGTGTCAATGCTCCTCCATGACGTCTTGCAAAGTGAGAAAAAGGTCAGATATCACTTCTTCCTCATCAGAGATAGAGGCAAAAGCTTGTGACTTGTCTTCTTGTTCATCAAAGGGGGTACCTATGGTGATCTCCTCCTCATCCGCACTCATGAAGTCTCCCTGATTAGTCATAAACTGAGCATACTCCTCTTCACTTGCTTCCTTCAAGATGGATTCCTCAACACAAGAGAAACATTCTTCATTCATCAGGCAAGGAGGTGGAACACAAGGATTATCAAAATCAGGTTGGGAATGGGAAGCAGGGGATCCTTTTAAAAACTTATGAGAAAACGGGGGCAGGCCTTGGGCCAAAATCGCTTGATTTTCGTCTCTCCACTTTACCAACACTTCATCAATATTGAAATTAGCTTGAGGATTGGTAGAAGGGGTATCTTTTGGCATAGGCTCCTCTACAAGGGCTGAAAATTCCATCTCTCTTTCACTAAGCAGTCTCACCTTAGCCTCTAATTCCTCAATTTGCTTAGCTTGATTATCCTGAAAGAGTCTTTCTTGGAGCTCACAGGATTCATCATAGAGATGGGGAGTGCATGAAGGTTGCCATGAAATACAAGAAGCTCCCTGAGGAAGGGTGGGAGGGACTTGAAAAGGACTAACCTCATTTTGTACCTCACACTCTTGGACAATGTCTTTCTCCTCCTTGTTGTTCCATGACTCAATCACTTTATTCCTGCTCATGATATTAGGACTGGGCATCTTCTTTTGGGGTGATGGGGCCACAATGTGAGAGGGTAGTGATGGTTTGGATTCCACTTCCCTTGCTGCCAAAATAGACTGCTGCATTTGAAGATTTGCCAATTCAATCTGTTTATCAAGATTAGCCTTAAACACAAGATTTACTATTTTGGAACACTCCTCAACATGATTGGGGAAAGGACTTTGACAGGCTTGATTTGGCTCATAAGTAGTGGCTGTGTATGATTGATATGATACTTGGGGCAGTGGGTATGCAGGTTGATAGACTTGGTAAGGCTGCCTCTGATGAATACTCAGCGTTTCTTCCAAAGATGCAATCAAACCACTCACATCCAGCATCTCACTTGTAAGCCTTTGCCAATCGGCTCTTTCAATGGGAGTCCATTCACTCTTAACCAGATCCAGTGCATTTCTCACTTGATGGACGACATGATTAGGAATTTCTTGGCCACATCCCTTTCTAGTGTTAAGCTTTACTACATACTTTTTGTATCCTAGCAGTGCTCGTTTGAAGGTGAAAACGGGTTGATTGGCAAAGAGATTAGGTTGAGTAGGAGAAGTGACACATTGAGAAGACTGGGCATAAGGCTGATATAGCTCATGACAGCGCTGAGACTGGTCATATTGGACCTGATAAGGATTAACACAAGGCTGGTAAGGATCATAGCCAGGCTAGCCAAGGAAAACAGGGTCCATGGTTCTGAACGATGGAATTATACATACCAAAATACTATTTCTTGATGGCACCAGAATTGCTTAACAGTTGATTTAACTTGGAGTCGCTAGATGCTGAAAAAAATTGATTTTGCTGTAACAGGACCAGCATCAATCCTGAGACTTTACTAAGTGTAAAAACTGAGTCCCACCGGGCATGCCAAAAATTGTTGACGCAGTGGATTGCACCCTGGGTTGGAGGCCGAGCTCCTGCCTTCCACACGTCAAAATGGAAACTCCCCTCTCGCCTGTGGGACCGGTGAAGCTGGAGGAGAGAGTCTCTAGATAAGGGCTAGCTCCCTTTGATGCATCTGAGTTATTCCAATAAGTGTTAAAACATATATATATATATATATATATATATATATATAATGGGGGGGATGAAAAGGAAGAAGGATTACAGGAAAACAAAACCTACTCTAAAAGGGGTGATGCACCAAATGATTCGACCTACTCACACTCACACTCTGAACCATAAAAACACATACGTACACTTTAACTGGTAAAAGGACCAGGCTGCAGGAAGGTTAACAGGGAGACTTTAATGGAACACACAGAAAAAGGGACTCACCATAGGTGCTGTAGAAAAAGCACACTGTCTAGTAACCTCCTTCTGTCTCTATGCTCCAGGTGCAGCTCTTCTTGTCACCTGCAGGAATGGTGCCTTATAGATACCAGATGCGTTGGTATCAACTTTGTGAAAGCATTAGGAAGCAATGACTAAACACAAGACTAACACTCAGACACACTCAGAGATATCTAACCAGAATAGAGGTAAAAATGCATTTTATTGATTCCAAGTGAAAAATGCCAGGGCTTCGCCTTACAATGTGAAAGATAGATCTTTTAAAATGAGAAGTTACAATATATATAGAGAAGAGGGAACAACAACGCCTTCTTTGAAAAAGACTTTTGGCGCCCTTTGACAAGTGGCCCATGCGCGTCCCAAGGGCGTTGGGAAGAGGAAGCCACTAAAATATAAATGCTGTGTCGGTTCCGATTCTGACTTCAGGAGTTTAAAAACATAGGCCGCGCCATTTCTCCATAACCAAGTCTGCTCCTTGAAGGCACCCACGCGGTTTGTCTGCTCATAAATGCAAAATGGATAAAAATGTGTCGGGCCGTTCATTGTTTGCGTCCCATTTATGACCACTTGGCAATCACTGTTCCAACCGCTGGAATAACTCCTTGAGTCGACGCCTTCCTTCGCCACTTGGACTATTTTGTCTATTTCTACACTTGGCTCTTTTGTCTTTTCCTTGCCTTGTCTCTTCTGGCTCCTTTGGCCCTCGAGGGCTACCTTCTTGTCCTTGCTAGCTCTTTGGGCTCTTTTATTAGCAGGTCGCTGAGTTCATTCTCAACCTTTGTCTTTTTCCAGTGTCGTCTTCCTGGTTTTGTCCTTTTTGCTAGCTTCTGTCTTTTTCCTCTCTTTTTTCTCTGGGCTCTTTTCTGGTTGGCGCTCAAGAATTCAAAGATCAAACGGCTATTTCTCTGCTGTAAATATGAGGTTCGCAGGCCCATCGCTGTTTGAAAAACAACGGCTAGTCTATTTTCTTGAAGTTGACGGCTTCGGAGACGTCACTGTCCTTGGCAAATTCCTTCGGGCCTTTCCCTTTGATTCGGCCTTCTTGTTGCATCCTCCCAAAGGGAAGGTGACCTTTTGGCTTTGGGGAAGTGTCCTTTATTTTGGCAGCCGAGAGTCCCCCGCAAGGGCACCTACCCTTCGGGGTCCTTCGGTGGCCTTTTCCCCTTGGCTATTTTCTTGCGGACAAAATGTCCACAAGAATGTTTCGCTCGCTTCTTTTCTTCGGAACCTTTCCCCGCGGACTTTTTCTGCGGACATTTTCTCGCGGACAAAAAGTCCGCAAGAATTGCCTTGTCTGCTTTGCCTTCGAAAATTCTCTTTCGGGCTTTCTGTTGCAACTTCCCGAATTTCTTTGGATTTTTTGTCCGAAGGAATTCCTTCAGACAAAAAGTCCAAAAGAATTCATTTCTTGCCTTAGTCTTTTCTATGCCTTTCTTCGGGCTTTCTGCTTTGGACCCTCCGATTTCCTTTGGACAAAAAGTTCAAAGGAAATGGTCCTTGTCTTTTCTCTGCCTTTAAAAGTGCCCTTGGGAAAAGTTGAAAACGACCCTTCCGAAGGGTGCTGTTGCCGACCAAGTGCCCTCCGCAAGGGCACTTGTCCTTCGGGAGGCTCTCTTGAACTTTTTTATTGAACCGCTCCTTTGAACCAACCGTTGAACCGAACGCTGAACCAACACTTTGAACCAAGCTTTGAACCAAGCCGACTGAACCAAGTCGTTGAACCGACTAAGTGAACCAAGTGATTGAACCGTCTGATTGAAACAAAGCATTGAACCAACTAAATTGAACCAAGCCTTGAACCAAGTCGATGAACCATTTGATTGAACCTCGCCGATGAACTTTGCCGTTGAACCAAAGCATTGAACCAAGGCATTGAACCGAAGCATTGAACCGGTTCAATGGTTCAACGGTTCAAAGATGCTAACTCATGGAAAGATCATGTCGTTGAACCACTTTTCCAACCTCAAGAAAAAATGTCTTTGAACCATTTCAGCTCTCTTTCCTTGTGAATTTCTTCAGACAAGAGTCCGAAGAAGCTTTGTAAAACCTTGCACTCTTTGAACTGATTCTTCATCTGCCGAAGGAACAACCTGCAGAGTCCGTAGAAATTTGCAAGACTCGTGCAAAATCAAAATGAATTGGCTCAGAACAGCAGGGAAAGAAGGGGACTGATTTTTGGCCTGTTGGGCAAAAAATGGTCAACAATGCCATAATCTGAATTTCTTCAAAAGAAACCCTTATATCTCCTCAAACAAGTTGATTTTTTTCAAAAGCATACTTTAAATTAACTTTTAATTTCACTTTTAATTTTCCAATAGTTTGGGCGCCCATTTAATTATAATAATTAATTGAAATATGGCCCCTTCTTCATGATGGTCGACCCCTTCATTAAGTCACTTAAGTTATAACAAAAATTTAAATTATATCTCTATAATATAAGCTTCAATTAAATTAATATTTATTTTGACAAATAAATATTAATATCTCCCTCAATATAAGTCCAAATGACAAGCCGTCTGATGCCGGATGATAAATGACTAAATCTGCATATGACCAGACCATATTGCTAAAAATAGCAAGGGTGCTCCACTAAGTGTCTCCACTTACTAAAAATAGTAAGTCAAGCAAATGGCATCTAAAAGACCCCGAACGAAAGCCAAACTGAAAAATTTTGACAATTGAAGCCAAGCCATGCCTCAACAAGACCCTCGATCCTCTATATTAGCCTACGAGGGCCACATAATACGCTAATCTCAAGTATTGAGATATGTCAACTGGAAGGGGACATTACATTGCAAGTCTTGAGCTAGATGCTCACAAAGTCCTTTGCCTCTAACCAACTTTGTAACCTTAATTTCCACATTATATTCCATTACTCTGGTTATCCAACCAGCTCTCTTCTCATTTATGTCTTTGTTCAGAAGAAATTCTTTGATGCTTGGATGAGCAACCATTAGATGTATTTTATTATTAGACAACAAGTGCCTAAATTTTTTCAAAGATCTTATAACTAAAGGACATGCTTTTCAACAAAAGAATACCTTGTTTCATACTCCCCCAAGCCTTGGTTGTAGAAAGCTATTAGCTGCTCCAAATCTTCATGATTCTGCTGCATAAGAATAACTGAAATGATGTCTACATTAGCATACGTATATAGAATGATTTTTTTTGTAAAATCTGGATTTAAAAGCGTAGGAGCACTTGTTATGGCTTTCTTAACATCTTCAAACCCTGTTACTCCCTCCTTGGACCAGCTGAAGTTCTGATTTTTCTTTAACAACGCTATAAGTGGTCTAGCTACAGTAGCGAAATTTGAAATGTATCTCCTTATAAAATTGATTTTTTCAAAGAAACTTTGCAAAGCCTTTTTGCTCTTCGGCAAGGAGAGTACAAGAATGGATTGAATCCTTTCAGAATCTATGTTTAAACCATGTTTTGAAACATGTCCATGAAGCTTACCTTCATGAACTGAAAATACACACTTTTTGGGATTTAGAGATATCCTAAATTGCCTACACCTTTCAAAAACTTACTTGAGATGAACCATGTGATCTTCTGCATCTTTTGAAAACACTGTTATATCATCCAAATAGACAAGCACAAACTTGTTAAGAAGGCCTTGGAAGGCCATATCCATGGCTCTCTGAAAGGTTGCTCCAGCATTAGACAAACCGAATGACATCTTTCTGTATGCAAATGTCCCCCACTTAGTCATGAAGGCTGTCTTGAATTGGTCCTCTTCTTGACCAAAATTTGATTGTAACCATTATATTCATCCAACAAGGAAAACCTTTCTGAACCTGCAACAAGCTGTAAAATTTGTTCCATTGATGGCAATGGATAGTGGTCTTTAAGCGAAGCCTTGGTTAAATCACGGAAATCAACACACAAACGAATCTCACCATTCTTTTTCCGTATTGAAAGGAGGTTTGCCACCCAAATTGAATGCTTTATTGAAAATATAATAGCTAATTCTATGAGCTTGTGAAGCTCAGCTCTCATCAAAGGCTCAAGCTTTGGATTGATTGGGCTTTGTCTTTGTCTCACTGGTTTAGTTTCCTCTTCTAACTCAATGGTGTGTTGAGCCAAACTTGGATGAAAACCTTTGAGATCACTATACTGCCATGCGAATATATCAGCAAAACTTGTGCATAAATCAATGAAAGCTTTTTTTTGTGGAGGAGTGCATACCTTGCCAAATTTCAAAATTTTACCAGCTACAATCTCTACATTGGCATAGTGCTCTTCCTTTGTTGACGAGAATGGTTTCTTTTTCCTCAGTTCATCATCTTCACTGAAAATATTTTCAAGAGTGACCAATCCTTTGGGTAACCTATTCATTTGCAGTTGTACAATCTGATCACCATACTGTTGTAAGTGTTTCGACTGATTTCTTAAAGAAAACTCAGCCTCTTTCTGTAAAAATCTCACATTTTGATTGTTATTTTCAAACACTTGCCAATTCTCTTGGTTATCCGGAACAGAAGGCCTTACAACTACTTTTATATGTGATTGAAGAATGTCACTTTTTACATCAGCTGGAATGTTAAATTGTGCCCCAACAGTAGCCAACCTATCAGCATGTTTATTCCTATCTCTTGGTATTCCCTGAATATTAAAAGCTTGAAAATCTTCAAGTAAATCCCAAACTCTGTGTCTATAAAGATTTAAGCAACAGATTCTTGCATACATTCAAACCTCTTACTTGGTGGACTACAAGTTCACTATCTTCAAACACTTGCAAACAATTTACTTTCATCTTCCTAGCCCACTGAAAACCATGAACTAGTGCTTCATATTCAACAACATTGTTTGAACATCCAAACTGAAATTTAATAGAGGAGAAATACCTTTGTTCTGTAGGAGAAATTAACATCATTTCAGCTCCAATTCCATGCTTATTTCTTGATCCATCAAAGTACAATTGCCACAAGCCTTCATTAGATTCATCTTCTTTGACCATGGTTGGAATTGGTGCATCTTCTCATGAAGACGATACACACCAAGACCTTCCTCTTCAATCAACTTGTAGGGATCATGCTCATGGAAGGTAGAAGCCCACACATCAAGAAATAAATCTAGAACTCCATCCAAAGCCGAGTTATTTTCTACATCACTAGTTTGTAATATTTCATCTGAGATGATACAATTTGCATTGACCACATTTGGTGTATAAGGCTCCAATGAAAACGTGGAATAGGCTCTGAATGAATTGTTACCTTTGTACCATACCTAGTTTTGAACAACAAATAGATCCAATCAGCTGATAAATATCTTCCAATCTTCGAAGTGAAGTCCCTTGAAAGGCACAGCGAAATAATGAGGCAAGTCCACCACTACAACATCCTGCTGAATAGTAATATCAGAACAAGCATGTAATGTCAATTTCAAATATTTGATAATGCCTACCGTCTTTGCTGGTGAACCATCTAACTGCAATACCCCTTTAGTATTTGGCTCATAAACAAGGCTGAGCTTGTCTGCAATCTATTTGGGCATTACTTAACTGCTAGCTCCACTATCCACCATACAATTATGAACTAAAGTATCACCCACTATCAAAGAAAAATAAAAATGAGGAGTTTTCTTCGATTTTACCTCAGTTTTGTCCACCTTTGACATCTTATCTCCTTGCTGCAGTGGTTGCTTAGTTGGTTGATCCGAATTTGTCAAGACAACACCTTCTTTTTCAACCGGTTTTGGAGACAATTCAAGAGCTGAAAGTTCTTGAATGAGTTTATCCTTTTGCCCTGGAATTGGAAGAGAATCCTACATGCTAATGCTGATGTTAGACTTCTTCATTTGATCTACAATACTGAACTGAGATGCACTAACCTTTGATTGCACTTTCTGTGGTACTTGTTGCTCACGAATTAGAGGTATTTGCTGCACTTTATTAACCTGTATATTCTGATTTTTTTTGTGCTATAGGAGCAGCAAGCTACTCTTTTGTACTTTGAGCAACAATACTAAGAGCACTTGAAGTATTTGTTATCACTTGGGCTTCTTCAATAGCTCTTCTTTTAGTTCTCTGATAGGTTATAGCTGCAACTTGACCACTTGAATCGTTAGTTTTAACATTCTGAGTACAAGCAACATGATCATCGACCTGCCAATTTACATTAATAGTATCAAGCTACCTTTGAACTTGATGAGTCACTCCTTGTGATGTCAAACTTGTATCTTGATATTGACCTCCTTGAAAGAGAACTCTTCTTGTGTCATTTGTGGCATGGTGATGTTATGGGATACCAAGGCTTGGTTTTAAGCATCATTGAGATTTAAGGGCTGCTACCCTGAATCCTGCACCAAATTATTTTGAGGCGGGGTTGGAACAATGGCTTTTGAAGTGGAAAGAGCATATGGATCAAGAGTAGCATATGGCTTAACTGGAGTTATGGCTCCTTGTGTTTGATAGGGTGGTCTATTTTCTCTGAAACCCTTATAAGGAGACCTTTGATTTTTGAAGGACTGCTAGTTGTTCTGATTTTGCTGTTGATAGGACCTATTTGACTGAAATTGCAGCCTCTTGAGCTGTACTATTTCATTTCCAAAAGATTGTAGCAAACTTTTCAACTCTCCTATCTCACTAGCTTGACCAGTAGGTGCTACAATAGGAACTTGAGGTTTTGGAATTGGAGCTAAGGATGGAATTTGAGAAACTTGAGGCGCTGGTATATAACTTATTTCTGGAAATATGGGCGTTGGAGGTCTTGGAGAAAGCTTACCTGCTTGTATCAAACTATTTTCTGCCTTTATTGCAACTTCATAAGCATCTGGCAAAGTAGTACTACCCATTGACTGTATCATTACACTAATATCAGAATTAAGAGCTTTAAAAAAAATATAGAAATGCATATTCAGGGGATGGCCTAATCAGAACTTGTATCCTGGTCCATGTGTTCTAAAATCTGAGATTAAAATCGGACATGAACTCACGAAGAGCTCTCTGTATGGCAGTTAATTGCTCAACTAAAGATAAGTGATTAAATTTGTCTTCAAACTGCTTGACTAAGGCTGCATCCAATTCATCCCAGGTGAAAATGGATCTAAGTGGGCAGGTTTTATACCACTGTAATGCTTTTCCTTTGAAAGAAGCAGCAAGCAATCTAATAGCAACATTATCCTCAACAACATTATGAACTAAACAAAGATTAGCCACATCCTAGATATGCTCAATAGAGGTTGGTTGATTTTCTCTCGAGAAGAATGGAATACTTTTGAGGGCAGATATAGGAATGTTGTCTAACTGTGCTAGATTCAATGGACTTCCCCTATTGAATGGAGTAAACACTTGATTTCTAACGGCCATCTGAATGGTGGGGATTGCAGTGTTTAGAATGATAGGATGAGGGGGAGGTAAATATTCTCTTTGAGGATATGGATTTTCCCTTCTAGACCTTGCTCTTTTATAAGTTACAAATTCGAAAGGAATACCTTTACTTGCTGATCTTGTGGTAACCTTTGGCATGAACGGATTGCTTAAATGATGCTATGAACTCTGCAATTGGATGTAGATGATTATCCTCTGCTGCTGTGAAAAATCTATGCAAAGAACTTTTTCGTGGTTCCACTGGGCATGCCAAAAACTATTGTCAACTTGGAGTTGCATCCTGAAACGAAGACGCGCTGAAATGGCTAATCTTTTCTCCAGTTGAACAATGGGATCTTCTCACGAGGGTGGATGCCTTAATGGTAAGAATAACTTCCAGAGAAGGCTGGTTCCTATAAGATGTATCAATGTGGATCTCTACTCTGTGTTGTGGACTACCATGGAAAAGAGAGAAACTTGAAAGGGAAATCCTACCTAATGATGGTGATACACCAAAATGTTGATCCACTCTACTTGGAACCTTGAACACTGAATCAAACAAGGGAAAAAGAAGACCTTTGATTTCAATTGATCACTATGCATAAGTATTTCATGAAAAGGTTCGATCCAATGACAAAAAATGCGAGGAAAAACGATGGAGAGAGGTCTGATACAAGACACTTTGCAGCCACCTAACATCCACTTATTGCTTCAGCAAAAAACATATAAAACACTGAACATACCCTGAATAACATGATGAGCTAGCAACTAGGTACAAATCAGAATTTGGAAAGGGAGAGAAATCTACACATATGCAAATTGTTGAATAAATGTACACTATGTCAGCACTTGAAATCTGTAATTACAGTTCTTTTGATTGAAGAGGTTACACAACTCACCAATGGCAGAGTCTTGTCTTACCAAGAGAGATGGATTTTACAAGGCTAAAAAGCCATTAATGTAAAAAATTACAAAAAGCCAAGAGATTGGCGTTGGAAATAGGAGAGGAAGTTAACTCTTCATTAGCCCAAGTCCAAATTGCATTGCATGAGTCTTCCAAATTCGTCTTTCCTTGGCTTATACCTGGTTGTCTTGCATGAAGAATCCTTGGTGTTGAAAAAGAAAAAAAAGAAGACAAGCTTTGGATGCATGACATCTACGAATAGATGTCTTGACTTGAAAACTAGTCAACTTCAAAACAAAGTAGTCAAATTCACTCGAACTGCTGGAACGTTTGAAAGTCTCCCTTTTGCATGAAATCAATGCAAATGCCTAGTTAAGAATTGTGTTTGAACCGTCGGAACGTTTCGAGCTTTGAGACAAATGAGTGTGCATGCATAGAATTTTTGGCTGCTTGAAACATTCAACGCTTTGCCCGTTTATCATGCAAGACAACTCTATATTTAGAACCGAAGCATTCTCATTTTCTTAAACGCATTCACTTCGTTGGAGTCACATTAGTCTGTGCATGATCTTTGTTCATCCTGCCTTTGTCTTTATTCTGCGTTTGTTTTATTCATTGTTCATGCTTATGTCCATGTCCAGTTTTGCTTCAGTCTTTGCTCATGCCTCTATTTCTGTGTTTGTCTTACTTCTTGTTCAGTTCTGGCTCAGTCCTGTTTGTATTTTCTCTGGCTTTTCTCGTGTTCTGCTTTAATTCGAGATTCGGGCTTTATTTTAGTTTTCGTCCTTCGGACAAATTGTCCGGAGGACTCTCTGTCTCTTCTCTTTCTCGAGCTTGGCATTTTCTTTTCTCTTTTTTGGCTTTGGCTTACGCCCTTGTCTTTTCTATCGGGGTTTTGTCCTCTCGAATTCCTTCTGACAAAAAATTTCGTGCCAATTTTCCCGAATTTATTCTTTTAGGCTCTTATGTCTTGCCCTTTGGTTTTCTTTGGGCTTTTGTTGACTTCATATTCCTGCGGATTTCCTGTTTGACAATTATTCTGAAGGATTTCCTTAAATTTTCTCGTTTCCTTCTTTGCCTTTGTTTTTTTTTATTTCTATCAGGTTTTTTTTCTAGGTATATCCTCCGTCGGACCTTTTCCTTGAATTCCTTTGGAATTTTTGTCCAATGAAAATTCTTTTCCATTTGAAATGTCCCTTGCTTTTATGAAGGTGCCCTTTGCAAGGGCTTCTGCTTCCCAAAATTGCCCTTTGGGCTTTTTGATTTGGTCCTGTTAGTCGCCTTGGTGCCTTCTCAAGGGCAAGGTTCTTCTAGAAGTGCCCTTTGGAAGAATTGTAAAGGTCCACTTCACCGACCAAGTGCCCTCTGCAAGGGCTTTTTGTCCTCAAAAGTGCCTTTCGAAACTTTTGAAAGGGTCCTGCCATCGACCAAGTGCCCTCCGCAAGGGCTTTTTGTCCTCAAAATGCCTTTCGAAACTTTTGAAAAGGTTCTGACACCGACCAAGTGCCCTCCGCAAGGGCTTTTTTGCCTTCAAAAGTGCCTTTCAAAAGAATTGTAGGGCACCTGGACTTTTTGAAGGGCACCTGGGCTTTTTGAAACTGTCCTTCGAAACTTTTGTCTTGACTTGAAAACCATAAAGTGAACCAACCCGAAGGTTTACATACCCTTCGGGACTTTTGAATTGGACCTTCTCAGAGGGCAGATGCCCTTTGGGTTTTCTCAACTGTGCTTTTCTCTTTTCTTTCGGACAAAAAGTCCGAAGAAAATAAGCTTTTAACGATTGCCACTTAGTCATTTTTTTGGATTTTTACACAATCCTTTGAGAGCTCTTTCTCTCGGACAGAATGTCCGAAGAAATAGTCCACCTCTATAGCTCGAAAAAATTCCTTGGGAAGACAAAATAACTAAACTTATAACTTGTATGTCTTGACTGTATTTGCACATTTGGCTGTAATCAAGAAAGCTCCCTGGAAACCTCTGCATGACTAAAATTCATCTGGCTGTAGATGGCCACTTGGGTGGCTGTAAATGCTCATTTAAGGACCCCAAAACTGATTCACAAGAGAAACTTGGCACCATAGCAAAGTTCCGAATAGTAGGGGTGACAATTTGCCCTGTAAGGGAAATATTGTCAACAGTAGTGGCATAGAAATTGAGTTTTCTGATTGTACAAAATTAGAATTACACCAAGCAACATTTTCCTTTGGTGTAAGTGTTAGAATGCTTCCAAAATCAAATTTATTATGCATGATGGGTGGCTGTAATAGATTGCTCAACTCAGAATTTTTCAGAAGCAAAATTTTCATACCTTTCAACAACAATTTCAGGCCTCTTAGTTGGCTGCCATGTATGAACAATGTCCCCTTTTTGGGGGGTCAATGGCTAAGATTGTTGCCAACAATTTTCTGAAATTTTCGGAAAGGAAAAAGACAAAATTTTCTTCACCAATTTACCTTGCCAACTATTGCTCATGATTTGAGCCTTTGCCCAGTCTATGATGGACCTTAAATCTTCTTCCATCTCCTCAATATCATCCCTTCCAAGTGGTTGCCCATGTATGTAAGCCAACTTATTCCTTGCATTGCTCTTTGCAAGGGATATCCAAAATAAATCTACACATGAAACAAGCAAGTCAGGAAAAACATTGGTGTTTAATAACACCCCTTTGATCCAATTGTCAATCTCTAAGATCATAAGGTACTGTTGGTCATTTTTTTTGGTCCACATACTAGTTTTTGCCTATGTGTGAGAATATGGACTTTCAAGCAGAAAATGGCAAAGTATTCAGACTTTAAGTTTCTGAGGGCACAGTGCAAATCGGGTTTCCAACGGTGCTTGACTTCTAAATGTTTTATAAGTAGAAGTAATCCGGGTTTACGAACCCGAATTATTCATGGACAGTGCAGATCAGATTCTCCAAGGTGAATGACTTTGGGTTCTCTTAAGTGCACGACTTCAAGTTTTCGAAGTCGAAAGACTTAAATTGCTTTATAAGTAGTCAGCAGTGAGAACTCCGAAGTAAGTAGTGGGGCTTGGAAAACTGATTCGGTCTTGGATAGTGTATTTCGGGTTCTCTTTCATAGAAGTCTTCGGGTTCTCCAAGGTGAATTGCTTAAAATGCTTTATAAGTATTCATCATTCCAAACCCCGAAGTAAGAAGCCATGACAAGCCCAATTTGGTCTTGAACAATGGTCTTCGGGTTCTCCAAGGGACAAGTCTTCTCCAAGGGTCATTTTCGAAAGAAGGTGGCCCAGGCACAAATCCCGAAGGACTCATTCATAAACAGAAGTGGTCCTTTTCAAAAAACCCGAAGGACCTTTTGTACATTTCCAAAGGATCATTACCTTTCTCCGAAGGGCACTCACAATGCCAAAGGCACTTTTTAGGAAAATCCGAAGGTACCAGTTCATAAGGTTGAAGGGCCTTTTCTCGATTAAAAGGGACAGTCAAGAAATCCGAAGGGCTTTACATAAATTCCGAAGGGGTCAAATACAATCTTTCTGAAGGGCACTAGCAAGTAGTAAGGGCAAAAGACAAAAGGAGACCTGGGAAAATTTTCTGAAAGGAAAAATCCGTGGAAATAAGCCAAGTACGAAAAGCCCGAAGTTGTAAAAATGGAAAGTTTCGAAAGAAAAATTATGGAATAGTCTGCAGAAAATAAAAAGGCCCAGGAACATCAAGGTCAATGGTCAGCGAATCCAAAGGGCCAATCAGTCAAGGACAAGTGGCACAAGTGCATCCAACAAGCTCAGCAGATCAACGGATAGCAAGGACTTCTCCTTTTGACTCCGGCATGCAAAGTGGTCAAACAAAGATTGGACGCGTCCAGGTGGAGCAACGAATATGCAAGGACCAATTGGGATAGTCCACCGATTGGGATAGTCCAAGTTGCAGTAAAGAACACGCCAAGCTTTAATGCAAAGATAAAAACACTCGAACTTGGCAGGGACATGCAGCTACCACTGGTATGGTTCGCTCAGTTCCAAACAGGAGAATTGAATGCATGAGGAGCTCGAGGAGATGGGTGGCGATTCTGGACGGTTCATCCGATGGTCAAAGTAGTTGCATGCTTTGAATGCAAAGAGTTCGAGTAGAATAAGCGTTGGTGCCGGTCATCGATGACTTCCTCTCTCCCTTCTCTCCACGCAAAGCTCTTCCTCTTCTCTCTCCCCCTTTCTATATATCTCACGTCTTCCATTTTTGAAAGGGGTTCCTAGTTTTTAGACTTTTTCATCTTTCTTGGAGATAGACATTCATTAAGATACTGCAAAGTATGCTTTGTTTGATTAGGCTCGACCCTATCAAGTCTATTGTAAGAATTACCTCTTGATGTAATGAGATGATTTCTTTGCCTATCTCTTGCCATTGATCAGTGCCTTAGTATGTTTGTGCTTGGTGGATTCGTGAAGGAGATTCTTTCGAGTCTATCAGCCTTCTGCTTGCCTCTTTAATGTATTTTCAAGCTCTTGCAGGTTTGGATTGGTGTTCTGCATGAACCTCTTCCAGTGTGTTAACTTGATCTCGAGATTGTGTAAGCCATAGTTGTCTAATGATTGATCTAGTGTGGGCTCAAGCATAGATGAGTGTCCATTTTACTTTGGTGCATCGCTTGGTTAGCTTCCTTAGGAGCCCTTATTCTCTTTCTAACCCTTTTCTATGTGAATCATTAATTTAGCATTAGTTTAGGTGAGCATCGAAGAGGAACCGGCCTACTCCAGAGGTTCAACCTCGCTAAAAGATACCCATAGCCTGAGGTCATTCCCATGCTTGTAGTTGGAAGTGAGAGAGCCTGAAAAACTCTCCCACAAGGGTGCAATTCTGGCCAACAACAGGTACATCCTTCCTTGTTGCCTTGGTCCTCCCTTGCAACTTTTTCTTACATGAAAACCAAGAGGTATTTTCTTATTGCTTCCGATATGAATGGAGCAACTTCCCCTTTATTTTTCTTTCTCCTATGGTGGCTTGAAACTCATTTATGTATTTTTGAACCACCCTCTTGATGTTGGAGGGTGTGACGCTCACCTCCTCAAGACCCATGCATAAATTGTACACCAAAAATCGTGAATGAGACAATCTGGAAATGCAAAAAACAGCCATCACATGATTATCAACAGCTCTTGCGATGACTCATGGGTCATAGCACTTGTTACCTTTTACCGCTCTCATGTCTAGCCAAGCTTTTCCCTTGGCACATCAACTTAAAACACCACAGACAAGGGCTGTATAAAGACTGTAACAACCCTTAATTGCTTGCCTTTTCTCTCCAAAAGACAATGCACACTTTGTATAACTTGAAACTTGTGATCCCACATAGCAAGCTTTTACCACACTATCATAGGAAAATGCATTATTTCTTATGTAGTGCATCCTTTCACCTAAAAACGGAATTGTAATTATTGTAGTCGATTTACTAACAACAATACATACCTCAAGCCTTGCCATTGGTTGGATACCTCCCTTTTGCATTTTCCTTCTAAACACAATTATATGTAGCATATGAAATGATCAAATGAATGGTGATGCTTACCAATTTCATGATGTGTTTGCATGCCTTGTAACATAACCTCCACCTTGTCTCTTTTCTTGGTATGATCCTTAATACAAGTTGCTGCCCTACTTGATCCTTCTTCCATGGTGTACTTTGAGATTACTTCTCTTAGTTCAACCACCTCTTTGTCTTCTACTTGCAACCCTTGTTGTTTATAAAAGTTTTGGACATGTTCATTAGGCTGCCTTTGAATTTCTTGTTCTTGTAGTTCAGAAAATTCAATCATTGGTTGCCCTTAATATATCTAAAAATTAGTTCTTGGTTGCTCCAAAACTTCTAATTTTTGCTCCGAATTTTCTGAATGTCTTTCCCTTGGTGGTTGCCCTTCAACTTCAGTTTTACATGCCCTTAATTTTTTTGAATTTTTTGATTTTATTTTCAGCTGATTTGTAGAAACCCTTGTTTCCCCTGATTTTTGAAAACTGTGTGTTTTTGGACTGTTTTGTGTATTTTTGATTTTTTTGGTGTTTTTGCATGAATAAGAGAAGAATGCGATTTTGCAAAAAAATTTTGTATAAATTCAAATAAATAAATACATAGCAGTATACTCTTCTAACTGGTTAATCTATGATCTTATTATTCTTTTCAGATGATTATAATAGGAGATCGCTGTCATGTAACAAAAATAATATTAAATATTGTTTCAAAACCCTGATTTGCTGCCAGACTGGAACTGCCTTGGAATGGTACGGCGGTAATAAATACCTCTTTCTCCCTCCTGCTGATGATCCCAAATGATGCCAGGTGTGTAGGCACCCCAATTGAAAGTGGCAGACTAGTCAAAGAGAAGGCGTTTTGCTCCCAGTAGAAAGTACGCCCTTTCTGGTGATGGTATGGCTTGGTACAAAACTGTACTGCCTGGTACAAAACTATACGGCCTGGTACAAGAATCAAATTAAAACAGTACAGCCTGTAGGCTGAGCGCCAGATCTTAAATAAGAAGCGCCAATATTGAAGATCTCCTTCTGGACGGTTTCCAGATCAAAACCCTGATGATATAAATCTCTGTGAATCTCTGTGATAACCTCTGTGTAAAGTTATCTCTCTACCTGGCAATAGATCAATTGGTATTTCACAACCTCTGAATTGCACACACTAAAGATTGCACGTTCTCCAATGCAAATTGAATACTAGAACCCTTGGCTCTGTCTTCAAAGAAAATACTTAGCAAAAAATTGACTTCAATCATGAATGGCTCGATTCCCAATGAGAAACCCTTATATTCTTCAAAAGTGCGATTTCCCCTAATTAGGGTTTCATTAATAAAAATTCGGATTTCTTTTAATTCTTTTTCCATAGTCCAAAATCACATTTTTAATTATAAAATATAATTAAAAACGGCCCCATTACAATGAAGGTCGCCCCCTTGAGTCAACCCTTAAGTTATAATATTAAATATTATAACTTTATAATATAGCTCCAAACAATTAATATTTAATTAAATCAATTAAATATTAATATCTCCCTCAAAACATATCCGATTCTCGAACCGTCTGAAGCTGGCGAACAAGGGGGTGATTCCGCACATAACCAGACCATAGCAGGGGTGCTCCGCTGAGTGCCAAATACCCCTAAAAAATAGCAACTCAGGGAAACGGTGTCCGAAAGAGTTCGAACAAAAACCAACTGGAAAAATTCTGACAGTCAAAGCCAAGCCAAGTTCCATCAAGACCCTCTATCCATTTTATCAGCCTACGAGGGTTGCATAATAGACTAATCATCAGCTCTAAGAGATGTCAACTGGAAGGGGACATGACATGATTGCCCATCATAAGAGGCCCACAATTGATTGAATTTGGGTGTCCAAACTTCAAATGTCCTTCACTTGGTGGCTGCCCTTCAAATTCAATTTTACATGCCTTCAATTTTCTTGTTTTTTTTAATTTAAATTCTCGCTGATCACCCATCACAAGAGGCCTATGATTGATTGAATCTTGGTGTTTAACAAGCTTGTGGAGTGGCTGCCCCTTGTACAGTTGGAATTTAGGCTTGGTTAATTGTTTTAATCGCTGTCTTTCATCCAATTGGAAATCCTTGCTTGGTGCCCTTAGTGACCTTGGTTTTGATGGCTCCACCTTACCAAACTCATCAACAATTCTTTCAAAGAATTCTTGTGTCCCAATGATGTTGTGCCCTTGTGTGTCCCATCCATGATGCCACCATTTATGGGCAGCGCCATCCAAATGTTGGATGACAAAAGTTAGGGCTCCCTTTTACCCCTAGGCCTCAAATCAAGGTACTCACCTTGTCCACCAAGCTCTCACCGGAATACCTGGATCACCATCAAAAGTTGGAAGAACTATCTTCCCCAAGTCATCATGTGTAGCTATGTGCCCATGGTGCCCTTTGCCATATCTCAAACCTAGCTAAACCTCAAAGCTCCTTCATTTTCTGTACCATGGTGCAAGTGTCAAGTACTCATTATAATCTTCCATTAAATCTCAATCAACCAAAGGCTGATCCTTCACCTTGAGGGGTTGATTCCCATGATATTGAGCCTGAGTAAGACTTTCAATCCTTCCCTTGTCCATGTTATTGTTTGATATAAACCTTGAATCCCACACATAGCCAAGATATGGCTCTGATACCATTGTAATGTCCCCAAATTGGACAATTAGATCGAGATGGGGTTTTCCAACAAACCCTTAGAAAATTTGTTAATCAACTGACAATCTGATCCACAAAACCAACAAACCCTAGCTATAAAATTTAAAGAATTTCCTAGCAAACACACCAAAGTAGCTCCAAAAATAGATGAATAATAAACTGAAAACAAGGTACCTTTTTGGCCAAGATATATTGGTGAAGTGGTTGAAAAATAATCCTGCAAATACTTTGATCTTTTGTGTGACAGAACAACTGCGTTTCCACTCACAAAACACCTTTAAAACTTTCACAAGTCGCCACACTTAGCAAAAATTAGGGAAATAATTCTAATATTCAATTCTTGGAATTTACCCTCTATCAACCTTCCGAACCTCTCCAAGCAAGTCGCCCAAGTTGCAAAATAATATATTAAATTTCTGAGTATTCCTAGGGCACAAAATGGCCCCCAAAACTTGCAAATTGATTCACAGATAACTTGCCAATGCTGGAATAAAATATTAAAATTACCTTTAACTCTAGAAGAGGGTTTCAGGGCCAATTTGCCCTCGTGAGAGGGGTCGCCACTCTCCCAAAGCAAGTCACCACCCTTGGGATGGCTTCCAAGATCAACCAAACTCTTCAAATCAAGTTCGCTCACCTCTTTGACCTGCAAATTATGAATTTCCAATTCTTTGAAGGGTTTGAAACAATCCTTGATAAAAGTGGTGTCCAAAAACACCCTTGTAAGTCAAATTGCATGCAAACATGCAAATCTGAAGCACAATCACAGCCCTTGAGTAGAGCTGCTCTGAATGTATGAATGAATGTTTTCATCCTCAAACCCTTGTCACACTTGAAGATTTTTGTCCGCAAGTTGTGGTGAACAAGCTTGGCATACTTGCACAACACTTTCAATATCAAAAATGCATAACTTTTCCAAATGAGTTTTTTCTTATATTTTATATCTCTCCTCTAAGTGTGGCACCCAAAATAAAGGAGAGTTTACCTTTTTCTTTTTTAAAAAGATAACATATAAAGCTTCCTTATAAAAACACTTTAAGCCTTAAGTGCCCATGACCCTTAAAAGGTCCCAACTTAAGTGGAAATTAGATCATAAAGTGCTTTTCTATTAAATGCTTTTGAACCCCTCAAATGTCCCCTCTTTGTCTTCTTCCCTTAGCCTTTTTAGGAACAATTCAAGGCTAAGGACTTATGCAAGTTTATACCAAAAAGACAGACATTATAAAAATTCATATAAAATCACAGCACTAAAATCAACCAAGAATCTTCAATAAATGAGGTTCCGATTAGATCAAACTCTAGGTGCACCACATCGCCAAAATTTTGCATGTTCCAACAATAATTAGATTAAAAAAATCAGGCTATTCTAGCCCTTGTTAGCCTTCCCCTTGACCCTCAAATGATAAGGTCAAACCACCAATAAATCAGCCAATAAATATATATTTATTCCTTCCAAACTTAGAGCCCAAAAGCACCCTAAAAGCTCCCCAACTTGAATCGCTCCACTAAGAAAAATAATATAATTAATTCTGATTATTTTTTTTATGTTCAACCCTCAACTACCCTTAATTCAACATGCTAAATAATAATAATAATAATAATAATAATAATAATAATAATAATAATGATAATAATAATAATAATAGAAATATTATGATAAACTCATGATCTGTTTTCCACCATTAAATCAAGCCAAAACATGCCCTAAGGCACTCGCCCAACCCTCAAAGGTAGTTGCCAAGCCTAAGGAACCTCCTTGCTGCTCCTAGGGCACTCGCCCAACTTCCTTGACTATCAATTTGTGTTTTTCCAGCTCTCTAAAGAGTTTGTTCAACCCTTGAATGAAGGTGGTGTTCCAAAACACCTTTGTAATACCAATTGCATGCAACCATGCAAATCTGAAGCACAATGACAGCTCTTGAATAGAGTTGCCCGCAATGAAGGAATGGAGGTTTTCATACCCAAACCCTAGTACACTTGAAGGTTTTCGTCCTCAAGTCACGATGAACAAGCTTGATATACTTGATCAATAATTCAATATCCAAAAATGCATAATCCCCTTGAAATGAACCTTCAATTTTATGTTATATCCATCCCCCAAGGTAGCGCTCAAATTGGAGGGAAATGACTTTTCGAATCATAAGAAAAATTACTTTTTGAATTACCTTTTTAAGGCTCTTGGGCTCCCGTGACCCTTAAAGGTCCCCAACTTAAGTGAAGATAGACCAAAAGCATTTTTGCACAACTCAAAAAAAAATTAGAACACTTAAAGTACCTTTTCACCTTTTTACTCTTTGAATGGCCCCCCAACGTTCCTCTCTCTTTCTTTCCCTTGGCCTTGTGGGAACAAAACTAGGCTAAGGGTCTACCAATGAGCTATGCCAAAAAGGGAGACATTACAGTCCTCCCCACCCAAAATTGCTTGTCCTCAAGCAATTGCAAAAGCCATGGGGCTGCCCCCACGTTCTTCATAATACAAACACCCCCTGAAATTGCTTCCCATGGAAAATAAGCTCCAAATTGAATTCTCACCTTGCCGTACCTGTACTTTGGAGGCTGCCCCCAAGAGCTAAAGTTGACACAACCTTTCAAAGGCTCCTCATGTCCCAAAAAAAGTAACCCATGCAATACTAGTTTGCTTTTGATGAAGCCTCTCCTACTTGTGCCTTCAATGGGCATCAATGTGCCTTTAAAAAGTGCACTATATAACCAAGGGTGATAAAAATAAATGCATTCAAGGAATGTTACCTTGCTACACTGGATGAAAAAGTCCACTTGTCCTTCATTTTTTGCTTGCACACTATGGGGGCCATCCTTCAACAAACCTTGGGTAGCACCTGTATGCCAGGGAAGACTCATCCAAGCTTGAAAAAAAGAAATAATAGCGAACTCATTTTGAATCATACCTTGGAAAGAAACTCTAACAACTTGCAATTCTTCTTGCAATAGAGTTGCCCGCAATGAAGGAATGGAGGTTTTCATACCCAAACCCTAGTACACTTGAAGGTTTTCGTCCTCAAGTCACGATGAACAAGCTTGATATACTTGATCAATAATTCAATATCCAAAAATGCATAATCCCTTTGAAATGAACCTTCAATTTTATGTTATATCCATCCTCCAAGGTAGCGCCCAAATTGGAGGGAAATGACTTTTCGAATCATAAGAAAAATTACTTTTTGAATTACCTTTTTAAGGCGGTTGGGCTCTCGTGACCCTTAAAGGTCCCCAACTTAAGTGAAAATAGACCAAAAACATTTTTGCACAACTCAACAAAAAATTAGAACACTTAAAATACCTTTTCACCTTTTTACTCTTTGAATGGCCCCCCAACGTTCCTCTCTCTTTCTTTCCCTTGGCCTTGTGGGAACAAAACTAGGCTAAGGGTCTACCAATGAGCTATGCCAAAAAGGGAGACATTACAGTCCTCCCCACCCAAAATTGCTTGTCCTCAAGCAATTGCAAAAGCCATGGGGCTGCCCCCACGTTCTTCATAATACAAACACCACCTGAAATTGTTGTTGTCAACCTGGAGTTGCGCCCTGATTCGAAGACGTGCACGAGACGTCTGGCTGAAACAATGGGATCTTCTCACGAGGGTGGGTGCCTCAACAGTGAGAAGAACCTCCAAAGAAGACTGGTCCCTGTATGATGTATCAATGAGGATCTCTACTTTATGCTGCGGACTACCTGTTGACGCAGTGGATTGCACCCTGGGCAAGAGGCCGAGCTCCTGCCTTCCACACGCAACAATGGAAACTCCCCTCTCGCCTGTGGAACCGACGAAGCTGGAGGGAAGAGTCTCTAGATAAGGGCTAGCTCCCTCTGATGTATCTTTTAGGTCCTGGATTCCCTACTGCTAACAAATAAAATGGAAAAAGGGGGGTTGAAAATGGAGAAGGATGTTGAAACAGAACCTAAACCTAAACTAAAGAGGTGATACACCAAAAAAGATGACCCACTCAGCCCGAACATACACTTTTCACCAAGAAGCTATCATGCACTTTATCTGATGTGGGAGACCCTTCTGTATCAGTGAGTCAGGGGTCCGTAGAGATACAAGGAGGAAGAACTATCAAAGGTGTTATGAGACACACTTTGGCAGCCTATTCACATGCACCTATATTTCTGCTGTAAACACTTCTGGTAGACCTGCAGAAAAAGAAAAATCACAATGCACTAGACATGCTGGAATCGATCTGTGAAAAGCATAAAAGAAAATGACTTAACACGAAAAGAAAACATAGACATATGCGTGAGTGCAAGTCCAGATGGAGGTAAAAATGCTACGTCTTGATTCAAGGTAAAATCCGGCAGAGTCCTGCCTTACAAGCCTGAGAGATTTTGGGCAGAGCTTTGCCTTATGGGCTAAGAGGAATGGATCCTTCTCCAAAAGAGAAGAGAAAAGAAAACCTGCAGAGTCCTTAGAAACACCCAAGACTTGTGCAAAATAAAAAATGTACTGGCTCAGAACAACAGGGGAAAGAAGGGAACCGATTTTTGGCCTGTTGGATAAAAAATGGTCAACAAATTGGCGACTCCCAGGGGAAGCATGTCTGCTATGCTTAGAGACCAGTTGCCTTAAAATCCATTGGGCACGGAGTCAGAATGCAGCTTTGAAGAAAGGTTAACAACAGCCTTGAGAGATCCCAGAATCAAACATGAGCCTTTTACCCCAGACACAAGGGAAAGCACACACAAAACTAAAACACTACTAACATGTGCAAACTGCACTTAGGAAAAGCAGGAAAGAAAACTGAAAGCAAACTACTATGTACAACTAACCAGGTATATCTGCCTCCCTCCTGGATCAAAGGGAAAATTTCTTAAGTCCCCTCCTTGGCTAGGAAACTTATGGTGCCAGACAAGTGGCTGAATGGAATGGAGAGTTGGTGACCTGCTCCTCTTGCCTGCCACCTTGATTGCCCTGCATCTGAGTGGATCAGATTCAAACATGCTTCCAACATATACGTACTCTTTTTGTTCTTGGAAGCTTGTTGAATGTTGGCTCTTCATGCTGGTGCATTTCACCAAGAAATCAATGGTTGCTGGCTCATCACCATTAGCCTTTTGATACGCATAGTCCCTTTGCAATGCATCATGGTCTGACTTGTTTCCTTCTGCCTCGTTGAAGACTCTGTCAGACTCATCCTCTGCTCCCTCATGGCCTTCTTGAAGAAGGGTGACTGTTGTGATGTCTGAAATGGAAACACAACTTGATTGCTTATCCCACAAAATATCACCTCTATGTTCAAAACTTTTTTCTTCAAGGTTTTCCTCAAGAGAGACCAGCCTCTCCTTTTCCTACTCAAGGACCAGAGTTTCTAGATGTTCAAAGGCATCCATCTGGTCCTCCTCCAACTTAGGCTCCTCGGCATAGTAGTCCTCCTCATCGAAACAACAAGGAAGTTCATCAAACAAAGGGGAAGAGAGCTCACCATGCTTACGTTCTTCGTATTGCTGGAACATTTGCATGTATGCATGACTTGAGTCTTCTCCATTGCTGATGGTGTCTTCACAAGGAGCATCGATGATGATTTCTTCTTCGTTGTCGCTTATGATAGCCTTTTGGAGAGCTGCAAATTGGATCTTTTCTTCCTCGCTTGCCTCCTGCAAAATAGGTTCCTCCTTAAGAAGGGTTGAAGTGAAAAAACCATGTGGAAGAGGAGGCAGTCCTTGAGCTAGAATCGAATGATTCTCCTCCTTCCATTTGGTCAGCACTTCATCTATATCAGATGTGGCCTGATAGCTCTCTTGGAGGTGTGTAGATGGAGTGTGTTTAGACAGTTCCATCACACGTTGGCTGAGGAATCTCGCTTTGGATTCCAACTCTGCAATTCTCCTGGCTAGATCTTCTTGGAAGAGCCTTTCTTGGAGGTCACCAGCATCATCATGATGAGTAGGAGCAGCTTCATCTTTTTCGAGGTTTTGAGCAAAACCTTTCTCCTCTTCCTTCCTACCCCATGATTCCACTGTTTGCTTCCAGCTCATGACCTTGGGGTTGGAATTTTGCCCCTGTGAACAGGCAGCAACTTTATCCTCTTCAAGGTCCTGGGCTGGTTCATGATGTTCCTTCTTCCAGCTTGGGATCTGGAGATCATACTGAGAGACCTGAGGAAGTTGGGGAAGGTTAGGAAGGGTCTGTTGATGTACCGAAAGAGCTGCTTCAAGAGAGATGTGTTGGTTCATGATGTTCCCTCCAAAGGAAGATTCACAATCTAAGGAATTGAGAAGGTTCATCTCCATGGGAGGTTGCTCTAGTTCCCTTTGATGTTTGAAGGCTAGGCGCAAGGGGTTAAGACCAGGAGTGATCAATGCATCGGATGAGCTAGAGTGAGCAAGTGCTATCTGGTAGAAATGATTTGGTGCGCAAGAGGGGGCTTTTTTTAGAATAGGAGGGGGCATGCAGGGCTGACTGCCTTGCATGAATGGATTCCTCCATTTTGCTACCTCCTCCTCCATGGATTGCAAAACCTGAGCTTGCCTGAACAAACATTCCTCTTTATACATCAGCTCCTGCTAATATCCATACTGCTCATCCAGTTTGTCGATCTCCGTTACCTGCTTCTCAAAATCCAACGCTACCTCCCTTATCGTTGAAGGGCAACTAGGAGAGCTGCTTGAGGGGATTGCATGAAAATTTTGAGTCTGATCGAAGTCATATGAAGAAAAACAAAGTCCATGATTCTGTGCAAAGGAATTATACATACAAAAATAAGATTTCTTGATGGCACCTAGACTGCTTAACCAGCTGATTCAACTCAGAGTCGCCATTGGTGTTGATAAAAAACCTCCAAAGGCTGGTCGGTTGAAGAACACACCAAAAATTCTTCAACACTTTGGACACAACTTATCCTAGTTGGTCCCATCGGGCGTGCCAAAAACTGTTGACGCGGTGGATTGCACCCTAGGCAGGAGGCCGAGCTCCTGCCTTCCACACGCAACAATGGAAACTCCCCTCTCGCTTGTGGGGCCGGCGAAGCTGGAGGGGAGAGTCTCTAGATAAGGGCTAGCTCCCTTTGATGTATCTTTTAGGCCCTGGATTTCCTACTGCTAACAAATAAAATGGAAAAAGGGGGGGTTGAAAAGGGAGAAGGATGCTGAAACAGAACCTAAACCTAAACTAAAGAGGTGATACACCAAAAAAGATGCCCCACTCAGCCCGAACATACACTTTTCACCAAGAAGCTGTCATACACTTCATCTGATGTGGGATACCCTTCTGTATCAGTGAGTCAGGGGTTCGTAGAGATATAGGGAGGAAGAACTATCAAAGGTGTTCTGAGACACACTTTGGTGGCCTATTCACAAGTGTCTATATTTTTGCTGTAGACACTTCTGGCAGACTTGCAGAAGAAGAAAAATCACAATGCACTAGACATGCTGGAATCGATCTGTGAAAAGCATAAAATAAAATGACTTAACACAAAAAAAAAACATAGACATATGCGTGAGTGCAAGTCCAGATAGAGGTAAAAATGCTAAGTCTTGATTCAAGGTAAAATCCGGCAAAGTCCTGCCTTACAAGCCCGAGAGATTTTGGGCAGAGCTTTGCCTTACGGGCTAAGAGGAATGGATCCTTCTCCAAAAGAGAAGAGAAAAGAAAACCTACAGAGTCCGTAGAAACACCCAAGACTTGTGCAAAATAAAAAATGTACTGGCTCAGAACAACAGGGGAAAGAAGGGGATCGATTTTTGGCCTATTGGATCAAAAATGGTCAACACTACCATGGAAAAGGGAGAAAGAAACTTAAAGGGGAAATCCTACCTAAAAAGGGTGATACACCAGAAGTTTGATCCACTCAACTTGAAACCTTGAACACTGAAAATCAAAGGAAAAGGAAGACCTTAGACTTCAATCAATCACTTATGCATAAATATTTCATGAAGAGGTTCGATCCAATGACCAAAAATATGAGAGAAAACGATGGAGAGAGGTCCGATACAAGACAATTTGCAACCACCTAACATCCACTTACAACTTCAGCAAAAGACAATAAAGAACACTGAACATGACCTGCATAAAGATAATCTAGCAACTAGGTATGAACCAGAATTTGGGAAGGGAGAGAAATCTACCACTTATGCAAATTGCTGAAGAAATATACACTATGCCAACGCTTGAAATTTGAAAGTACAGTCCTTACTGATCGAAGAGGTTACACAACTCACCAATGGTAGAGTCTGATCTAACCAAGAAAGATTGGATGATTTTTAATCAAGGCTGAAAGCCATTATATAGAAAGAATTAAAAAAAGCCAAAGATTGGCATAGAACTTGAAGAGAAAGATTCACTTTTGTTAACTCTAGGCTTTACTTGGCCTTTCAATAAAATATATTTTCCTTTTTGTCTTTGCATGAAGCTTCTTCGTTTGATGAAGTGAACTTATCTTTGTCATGAACCGCCCACCTCCTTTTGCATGGAAATCCGTTCAAATGTTAATTTTAGAACTCTACGTAAGTTGTTTGATGCCGAGTTGTAGTGTTTGAAAGTTGAGTTAAATGAAGAGATCATGCTGAGTTGGACGAAGAGATCATTTTCCTTCGCATGGAAAGCTTCTAGTGGACGTGGCGTTTTAATCAATTAGTCAACTCTAAATTTGGAACAATCAACTCGTCGTTCGAATTTGGGACTCTTGTTGAAGCTAAATTTAGACCTTCGGATGCATGAGCCGACTGGAGATGAACAGGACTTTAATAATCAGTCAACTGAAGCTTTGACCGATGTTTGAAAATAGCTTTGATGTTCGAAAATAGCTCCTGCTTGCATGTATTCTGTTCTATTCTGGTCTTCCTGTTCGTGTCTATTTCTGGCAGGATTCGTATTCAACTCTTTCGTCGGATTATCTATTTTCTATTCTCTTTTGCACAGTCAGCCTCCATTTATTTTGGATTTCGTCTCTTCGATTCCAAAGGTTACTTCCCGCGGTCAAAATTTGACGGCTTGCGGGACGTCATCGAAAGCTTTATTCCTTTGGACTTCTGTATTGCCACTTTTCCACGGCTTTCTTTCCTTCGGCTTTATTGGCTTCGCATCTTTCCCGCGGACCTTCCCTGAATTCCTTCGGGCTTTTTTGCATTTGTATTTTGCCGTCGGACTTTCTTCGGCCCTGTCACTTCTGCGAAGTCCATCGGACTTTTTGTCCGAAGGAATTCCTTTGGACAAGAAGTCCGAAGGTCTCTTTTGCGTCTTGGCTTCACTTGTGTTTTCCAAAATGTGCCCCTCAGCTTTTTAACCGTGGTCTTTCCTGCCCTTCGGGATAATCTGATGGACTTTTGCAGAGGACACATACCCTTTAGGTTTATGTGTTGGACTTTTGAGCGGCCATTCCTTAGAATTTCTTTGGATTTATTTTCCTCAGGCCATTTCTCCGAATTCTTTCGGACTTTTTGTCCGAAGGATATCTTTTGCCTTTGCTTCTTGTTTTTTTTTTCTTTCTTCGGACTTTCTTTGTGTAAGCCATTTCCGAATTCCTTCGGACTTTTTGTCCGAAGGTCTTTTCGTTGCCTTTCCCTCCAAAATGTGCCTTTCGGGATTCAAATGTGCCCTTCCGCCGACCAAGTGCCCTTTGGCACTGACTAAGTGTCCTCCGCCCGTGCCCTTCGGAAAAATTGGAGGGCACCCGGGCTTTTAGCAACGGTCTCTGAATTTGGTCTTGTGCCTGATTGAAGGGTAGGTGCCCTTTGGCTTTTTTGGAAGTGATCCTTCCAAAGGGTACCCTGCCCTTCGGAATTCTTGAAAATGCCTCTTCCAAATTAATTCCTTGGCTTTTCCTTGTGCAGCCTTTTTTTTCTCTATGGTCTTCCGAATTTCTTCAGACTTTTTGTCCGAAGGAATTCCTTCGGACAAAAGTCCGAAAGAATCCATCTATTTTGCCTTCGCCCTTTTTCTAAAGCTTTCAGATTTCCTCATCAGCTCTTTTTGTCTTTTTTGTCCTCCGCAAGGGCTGTTTGGCCTCTAAAATTGCCTTTCGAAAAAGTTGCAAAGGCCCTTTTGCCGCCTAAGTGTCGGGAGAGTCCATAGAAATGACCTGCAGAGTCCGTAGAAATCCTGCAGAGTCCGTAGAAATCCTATTTTGGTCAAGGAAAACTATGTATTCTTCCTTCCTTGGCTAGAGACGAGAACTTTCCAAGTGCAAGAGAAAATCTAACTTGTGGAAGATTTGTCAACATTCTGGCGACTCAACTGGGAAGCATGCCTGCTATGCTTGAGAACTCAGACCATGTATAGACGTTATTCGAATTCCCAAATGGTGAACCTGATTTCTGATTGAAAATCTGCTCTGATCATTGCTGTAGTAACCTCCTTCAAAATAAGAAGGGAAACACATGAAAGCGGAAAACTAACTAAAAAGCAAATGTGCAAACAAGCACTTATTGAACAAAACTGAAGCAAACTAGTGTGCTTGAACAACACTTGGAGGAAAGCAAGAAAAAACTAAATAACCTAGCTAACCATGATAAGGCACGATCCGCCTGGATCAAATGGGAATTTTTTTATCTCACTCCTTTCAAGAGATGGTACAATTTGCAAAGCAGGTTGTTTATTAGTCATAACCTCAGATGAGGCATTTTCCTTGTCAATGAACTGTATTAGCATCTTCTTGAGTGAGTCATCAACAACAAACCAGTCACCAACAAAGACAAACTCACCAAGTATTTCCTGATTGTTTTCAGATTGCTTGTCATCTATCACCATGTCAAGTGATACCCCATCTATGCATGCCTTTTAAGTGACCATGTCCTTATTGACTGTTGTAAGTTCATCCAGCTCTTCAAGGAGCTTTGAATATGCAACCCAATCTGTACTAGGATCTTGAATAGGTGATTCTTGATCAAGCTTCTCATAAACATGCTCTTCAATAGCCAACATATCTGTACAAAGCTCTTCAATCTCTGGTAGAGGTTCAAGGTACAGCTGCCAATCATATTTTTGTTCTTCATTTTGGTCTATTTGAACTGAATCCGTTGTCTCAATAGGAGATACCTATAACTCATGTATGACTTCAATTTGTACTAGAGCCTCTTGAAGTTCATCTACATCAAGATCAGTCTTCTCACTCTTAGCTATAATTAGATGCTCAACTACAACCTCAAGTGAGGTATCAATAGGAAATTCTTCCTTAAACACACCTGAAGCATTTTCTTCACACTCTGCAAGAACTTGTCCTGTAGCTGCAACCTCTTTCTCAATCCTCCAAAGAACAAGATCCTCCTGAGTAAGGGGGATGGCAGGAGGGCGATAAAATTCATTTGTTTGAGAGGGAATATGAAGCATGGGAGGTCGATCATGATCAGATTTTGGAATCTTGAGGGAAATGGAATTATCTAGGGAGTTTTGGCGGGGAGGGAAAGATAAATTCTTAAAGACCTCTGTACTTTGTTCCTTCCATTTGGCCATTACCTCATCAAAGTCTGGAACCTGTTTGTCCTCCTGGACAACTTGAGCTTGAGAGATGATTGGTGAGGTAATGGGACTATAGGAAGGTCTAGTCTCATGAATAGTCACTTGAATAGGCTCTTGGATATGCTCTTGAATAGGCTCTTGACTCCAACTAGGAAGCTCCCTTGGCACACATTGGGCATGGTTAAGAACTTCATAAGAATAAGGAGCACAATAGCCCTTTGTAGACAATTGGTTTAACTTGATTTTCTGTCTTTCCCAAGCCTCCATCTTTTCTAATGCAAGAATACATGGTCCATTTATCTCTTCTTGATCATTGGACACATTTCGAAATAGACCATTCACTTCCTCATACTGAGAGTTAGAACAAACATTTCTTGCATATGCCAGTATTCTGAGCTCTATTTCATTCATTTTTTCTTGAAGGCAATACTGCTCATATGCAATATCATAGTCATATGGAAAAGATGAAATTTGGTCCTGACACTGATATGGCTTACCAGGAAGGTAAGATTCATGTTCTTGATAAGGCTGATTATGAGAAACTTGATAAGGATCAACATAGCTTTGATAATAACCTTTATAAGGCTGATTAGGCTCATAGATATCATGACCAAGCTGGTATGATCCATCATCAGGCTGATAAGGAAACATAGCATAGGAATTCTCTCCATACACAGCGATCAAAATTCATTCACGATAATTCAATAAAAATAGACTTACATGGAAGCTGTCCTAAACTATTAGAAGCAACTGCTTGAGCTTGGAGTCACCGAATATTTTGAAGAACACTACTACAACTGCAATTTCATTAAAACCAGGAAAAATGTGTCCCACTAGGCGTGCCAAAAACTGTTGTCAACCTGGAGCTGCGCCCTGATTCGAAGACGTGTGCGAGACGGCCAGTCCTCTATCCGGATGAAACAATGGGATCTTCTCACAAGGGTGGGTGCCTCAACAGTGAGAAAACCTCCAGAGAAGGCTGGGTCATGTATGATGTATCAATGAGGATCTCTACTCTATGCTGCGGACTACCATGGAAAAGGGGGAAGGAAACTTAAGGGGAAATCCTACCTAAAAGGGGTGATACACCAGAAGTTTGATCCACTCAACTTGGAACCTTGAACACTGAACAATCAAGGGAAAAGGAAGACCTTAGACTTCAATCAATCACTTATGCATAAATATTTCATGAAGAGGTTCGATCCAATGACCAAAAATATGAGGGAAAACGATGGAGAGAGGTCCGATACAAGACACTTTGCAGCCTCCTAACATCCATTTATAGCTTCAGCAAAAGACAATAAAGAACACTGAACATGACCTGCATAAGGATAATTTAGCAAGTAGGTATGAATCAGAATTGGGGAAGGGAGAGAAATCTACCACTTATGCAAATTGTTGAAGAAATATACACTATGCCAACGCTTGAAATCTGAAAGTACAGTCCTTATTGATCGAAGAGGTTACACAACTCACCAATGGCAGAGTCTGGTCTAACCAAGAGAGATTGGATGATTTTTAATCAAGGCTGAAAGTCATTATATAGAAAGAATTACAAAAAGCCAAAGATTGCCGTAGAACTTGGAGAGAAAGATTCACTTTTGTTAACTCCAGGCTTTACTTGGCCTATATTTTCCTTTTTGTCCTTGCATGAAGCTTCTTCGTTTGATGAAGCGAACTTATCTTTGTCATGAACCGCCCACTTCCTTTTGCATGGAAATTCGTTCAAATGTTAATTTTAGAACTCTACGTAAGTTGTTTGATGCCGAGTTGTGTTTGAAAGCTGAGTTAAACGAAGAGATCATGCTGAGTTGGACGAAGAGATCATTTTCCTTCGCATAGAAAGCTTCTAGTGGATGCGGCGTTTTAATCAATTAGTCAACTCTAAATCTGGAACAGTCAACTTGTCGTTCGAATTTGGGACTCCTGCTGAAGCTGATTTAGACCTTCGGATGCATGAGCTGACTAGAGATGAACAGGACTTTAATAATTAGTCAACTAAAGCTTTGACCGATGTTCGAAAATAGCTTTGATGTTTGAAAATAGCTCCTGCTTGCATGTATTCTGTTCTATTCTAGTCAACCTGTTCGTGTCTATTTCTGGCAGGATTCGTATTCAACTCTTTCGTCGGATTATCTATTTTCTATTCTCTTTTGCACAGTCAGCCTCCATTTAATTCGGATTTCTTGTCTCTTCGATTCCAACGGTTACTTCCCGCGGTCAAAATTTGACGGTTTGCGGGACGTCATCGGAAGCTTTATTCCTTCGAACTTCCGTCTTGCCACTTTTCCACGGCTTTCTTTCCTTCGGCTTTATTGGCTTCGCATCTTTCCCGCAGACCTTCCCCGAATTCCTTCGGGCTTTTTTGCATTTGTATTTTGCCGTCAGACTTTCTTCGGCCCTGTCACTTCTGCGAATTCCTTTGGACTTTTTGTCCAAAGGTCTCTTTTGCGTCTTGGCTTCACTTGTGTTTTCCAAAATGTGCCCCTCGGCTTTTTAACCGTGGTCTTTCCTGCCCTTCGGGATAATTTGATGGACTTTTGCAGCGGACACATACCCTTCGGTTTTATGTGTTGGACTTTTGAGCGGCCGTTCCTTAGAATTTCTTCGGGTTTATTTTCCTCGGGCCATTTCTCCGAATTCTTTCGGACTTTTTGTCTGAAGGAATTCCTTCAGACAAAAAGTCCGAAGGATATCTTTTGCCTTTGCTTCTTGTTTTTTTTTCTTTCTTCGGACTTCTCTTTGTGTAAGCCATTTCCGAATTCCTTCAGACTTTTTGTCTGAAGGAATTCCTTTAGACAAAAAGTCCAAAGGATTCTTTCCGTTGCTTTTCCCTCTGAAATGTGCCTTTCGGGATTTCAAATGTGCCCTTCTGCCGACCAAGTGCCCTTCGGCACCGACCAAGTGTCCTCCGCCCGTGCCCTTCGGAAAAATTGGAGGGCAGCCGGGCTTTTTGCAACGGTCTCTGAATTTGGTCTTGTCCCTGCCCAAAGGGTAGGTGCCCTTCGGCTTTTTTGAAAGTGACCCTTCCAAAGGGTACCCTGCCCTTCGAAATTCTTGAAAATGCCTCTTCTGAATTTATTCCTTGGCTTTTCCTTGTGCGGACTTTTTTGTCTCTGTGGTCCTCCGAATTTCTTCGGACTTTTTGTCTGAAGGAATTCCTTCGGACAAAAGTCCGAAAGAATTCATCTTTTTTGCCTTCGCCCTTTTTCTGAAGCTTTCGGATTTCCTCATCGGCTCTTTCTGTCTTTTCTGCCCTCCGCAAGGGCTGTTTGGCCTCTAAAATTGCCTTTCGGAAAAGTTGCAAAGGCCCTTTTGTCACCTAAGTGTCAGGAGAGTCCGTATAAATGACCTGCAGAGTCCGTAGAAATCTTGCAGAGTCCGTAGAAATCCTATTTTGGTCAAGGAAAACTATGTATTCTTCCTTCCTTGGCTAGAGACGAGAACTTTCCAAGTGGCAAGAGAAAATCTGACTTGTGGAAGATTTGTCAACAATTGCTTCCCATGGAAAATAAGCTCCAAATTGAATTATCACCTTGCTGTACCTGTACTTTGGAGGCTGCCCCCAAGAGCTAAAGTTGACACGACAACCTTTCAAAGGCTCCTCATGTCCCCAAAAAAGTAACCCATGCAATACCAGTTTGCTTTTGATGAAGCCTCTCATGCTTGTGCCTTCAATGGGCATCAATGTGCCCTTAAAAAGTGCACTATATAACCAAGGGTGATAAAAATAAATGCATTCAAGGAATGTTACCTTGCTACACCGGATGAAAAAGTCCAATTGTCCTTCATTTTTTGCTTGCACACTATGGGGGCCATCCTTCAGCGAACCTTGGGTAGCTCCTGTATGCCAGGGAAGACTCATCCAAGCTTGAAAAAAAGAAATAATAGCGAACTCATTTTGAATCATACCTTGGAAAGAAACTTTAACAACTTGCAATTCTTCTTGGATCGTACCATTCAAGTTCCTCATGGGCTCAACCATTGGCTGCCCCTTCTCATTGTTCTCATGTATGTGGAAAATAAATTAGGAGTTAGAAGAATACTCATTATGTACCAAGAAGTAGTGCTGTTCCCTGCTCACGATCTTTGCCTTTCTCTTATGCAACTTGTACCGCAAAGCATGGACACTTCCAGAATTCAATGACAGCTGTATGTAGACAAGGAAATCAGTCATCTTGCTTATGTATGTTGGCTGGAATAGTGCTCCATAACCAGATTTTTCTGAGTGGAAGAAATCAGATTGGATTAGTATCTTCCCCCACCTTGCCCATGGCTGCAAAATGCTCTTATTGTTAATTTTTTTGCTCACAATAGATGGCTGAAGTTGCCCCTCATACTCAGAAATTTCTGAGACAACAAAATCAGACTTATCCAAAAGATTTCAGAACTTATACTTAGCTGTACCATGCCAAAAAATATGTTTTCTATGTAGGCTATGGGCCATGAAGGTAACAAAACCCCTTCAAAATTTCTAGGTAAGAAGAGGGACCAAAATTCCTTCAAAAACATTCCTTCCACCTCGCTTTTCACAACTTGGGCCGTTGCCCAATCTAAGAGGGGGGTCAAGCCCTCAACCATACATCCAAAATCATCCATACAACTTGGAATAGGGTGCTGCCCATAGCAAAATTGGGGCTGCCTTTGCAAACTGAAACTTCTACCTCCTAATCCAAGCCATGTACAGTTAAAGCCATCATCATTAGTGCTTACCACATGAGTAGTAGAATGTTCTATTTTGGTAATAAAGGGCTGTACATGACGTCTTATGGCAGCATTATCTTCAATTCTCCCTTTCTCTTCTCTCATGCTCATGAAACATCCTCCTATCATGCTAGTTGATGAAGATGAAGGGGACCCTTTATCATTCAAACCATGCAAAATGATCTCATTACCAGCCACTTTGAACTTAAACTCCACGATTTGATAGTTTTGGGTGTACTCACCAAAAGAGTGCAACCATCGAATGCCAAGGACTACATTGGTCTCCCCAATGTCAACTGTGATCATAGGAATCCAAGAAGGGAGGTTAGTAGAGTGTTAGTTCAAGTAAACAAAACTCAATAAAAACACACTAACACTCATACTTACAAGCCTAGATCTTAGGGGTGAGCTTAATGAACAAAAACAAGATGAAAGCACAACTAAAATGGAAAGACAACAAATCCTTACCTTCCTTAGGAGCTCCAAATGCTTTGTTTAGTGGCTTGCTTGGTTTGTGCTCAAAGAGTTTTTGACAATGGAGTTTGTGTAGCTCCCTCTCTCCTTGGCACCAACCCCAACCCAAGGTGAGACAAGGTGGAGTTTAAACATGGAATGGGTTCAAACCTAACTTAAGTGAGTCAAAACTAACCCCAATAGAGTTAATAGTTGTCAAGTAATAATGATTTGCAATGAATAGGCATGGGTCTCCAAAATGAGATATTTTAGGATATTTTCAAAAGCCCTGACAACTCACAATGGCAATGATGAAAGGCTAGGATATTTCATATTTTTGAATTTTTTTTAATGATATTCATTAATTGCACATGGATAATTCAACTAGGCATTTAATTTGGTTTAGCTTGTTAATTAATTCTGATTAGCCTTTTAGCATTTTCAAGATTTGATTTGTGCAAGTGCCTCACTTAATAGGTCCATAGGCCAAATTGACTGTTGTGATGTCGTAGGATGATTAAAGATGAATCCGTGAGAGGTTATTGTTGCATACGATAGGATACTCCAATTAGGAATGCCTCAATGTGATTCTGAGCCTTGATGAATGATGCGCAAGCAAATTTGGGACGTTCATTGATTCCTATGTTTAATTTGCAATGGTTGGTAGGAATCGGCCTAAAGTCCGATCAAAGCCTGTTGTGCCCAGTTTTAGGTGTCTACAATTTGCCCCTATTTGGAAAGATGTTGCAAGTTGTAAACACAGTAACTTCTCAAATAATGAAACAGGCCGAAAAGAAGATAATGATTGAAGAAAAAGCTCCAAACAATGTTTTGGAAGCTTATAATGACGCCCCCTCGAGGGAGTGGCCGACACGCATGATTGATGGATGGTCCCTCGAAAAGAAGCAAGAAGAAGAATGAAATTAACCTATGGATGAAATTAATCCAATCGAGAAAATGCTTGCATACATTGATTTCAAAAATACTAATTTGCCCAAAGGTGGTTATAATCAGTAACAAAGGTTGAGACACTGATTTGCCAACAGATGATTATAATCAGTGCAATGGCATATACCCTAGTTAGGGATGATGAGTCGCAATAATGATTTGCCCACATGCGATTATAATCATTAAGATGACCTAGATTGAAAAAATGATTGTTGATTGTGCCCCAGTAGGGCAGATTGAAACGGCATATGCCCTAGTTAGGGATGATGAGTCGAAATAATGATTTGCCCACATGCGGTTATAATCAATTAGATGACCTAGATTGAAAAAATGATTGTTGATTGTGCCCCAGTAGGGCAGATTGACAAGCATAACTCAAAAATATAACCTGTATTATAGATTAAAAATGAGCGGGCACAAATGTCGATGCGATGGTCTAATGACTAAAGAAGCCACAAACAACCTGGCATATGAGGTTGCGCAAAGTGATGATTAGAAGAATAAATGTTGATCAATGTGAATGATTTGATTGTACCTGCCAATGCAGAGATGTTTGTCCTTATTAGCATTGATACAACTAGAATGGTCAATGGGTTGGGTGGGAGGATTTGCCAAGGTTATCAAGGAGAAACTTCTATGGCTCCATTGCTTGTAAGACTTTTCGAGCTGATTTTTGATATAGCACGTGATGTTATGTCTCATGATAGAACACCATGAGAACTTTGCCAAAATATGCACAAGGATTGACTCCCGATCCAATAAACAATTGAAAACAATGCACCAATGATAAAAACCACGATGACAATGTTGACATATGATATGGATAGACTCAAGAATTATGCGCAAGGAATCACCCAATGAATGAATATAGACTGAGTCAAGGCACAATACTGAAAGCAAACAAACAGACAATCAAATAAACAAACAACACACAGAAAGACCTTGAAAGAAAAAACAATAGAAAGCATCCTAACAATAGGTTTGCCCCAGTAGGGTAGATTGAGGATGACTGACTAAGCTTAGACAGGACAAATGTTTTTGGATTTTAAAATTTTTGAATGTTTTTGAGATTTTGAGATATCTTAACTCGTTAAAGATTGACAAGATACCACTCGCAAAATGGCGAGAGCATTGGCTTAGTTGCTCATAAAACGGCAAGAGTGTATGGCAAAGGGGGACTGGGCTGACCTCAACATGAACCGAGTCGGGCCTATGTAGTCCCATTAAGACCTCAAGTCACACTAGCTCCACCCATACAATAGGCAGTGAGAACCGACTAGGTCACAAGTTCTCAAATTAAGGCCAAACAACAAGGCAAATGAGAATAGAAATGGCAAGGTGATGCGACAATGCATGGTAAAGGTGTTGTTCCTAATTTTCCCATAGGCTGTTATAATTAGTAACACAAGGTAGAACATGGATTTGCCCATAGGCGGTTATAATCCGTGGCACCGGTCAATCGTAAATGAAAGATAACTTGCCAGATCCATTGTCACACTACTTTCATAAACTTTCATTTAAACACCGAATTGTAAAATTGCTGAAATTGGATCGAAATCCCCTCGTGGAAGGTGCGGGAAAAACCAAAGGAACCAAGATCAAAAGGGTTGGGTAGCTAAAAATAGGCTTCAATCAAATAGGGATGGCAGGAGGGTTGTCCCTAAGTGAGAAGGTAAGGTAAATGGTAGGGTATGAAATAATGGCAAGAGGAATGGTAGATGAAAGAGGCAAGGTAAATGGCAAATGGAAACAGCAAGGTAAATGTTTTTGGCCAAGGTGAATGATTCTGTTGTCCCTGTAAGGTGGAGTAGTTTTATCTTTCAGCATTTTCCATTAAAGCATTGTTTGTAATTTCACTCCGTCTTATGGTCGCCCCTTACTCCGCTTTGGATTGGGTAGCACATACTGGACGTTGAGTTCCTTTGTTTTGTATTTCACTCCGTCTTATGGTCGCCCCTTACTCTGCTTTGTATTGGGTAGCACATACTGGACGTCAAGTTCCATTTCAGTACATTTGGGTTTATCTTCTAACCTTAACGGGTGCATTGTTTGTAACTTGCAATTTGAAAAAGTTGAAAAAATTTGGCTCAGAATATTTCAGTGGTATCAGAGCATACATCAACCCTCCATCAAGGCATCCATCTTCTTTTCAAATCTCTTTTCGGGACTAAATGATCTCTCTCTACCCTTCCCACTATCATTTCTAGTGTGGGTAAACCTCTCGTTACCCCCGACTGATCTCTCACCTTCTGCCATATCTACTTCTTGAGAAGACTCCCAATGAGCCCTCAAGATCTCTGAAGCTGTCTGACCTTCGAGAACCTGATACCACTGGAACTGTTTTGCAATTTTCTTATCTTCTCTTGCAATGTATCTCTTTTCTCTGTCACTCATAGATGGTTTGCTCACAGGATGGCAGGGTACGTGGCTCTAATACCACTGAAATATTTCGAGCCAAATTTTTTCAACTTTTTCAAATTGCAAGTTACAAACAATGCACCCGTTAAGGATAGAAGATAAACCCAAACATACTGAAATGGAACTCGACGTCCAGTATGTGCTACCCAATCCAAAGCGGAGTAAGGGGCGACCATAAGACGGAGTGAAATACAAAACAAAGGAACTCAACGTCCAGTATGTGCTACCCAATCCAAAGCGGAGTAAGGGGCGACCATAAGACGGAGTGAAATTACAAACAATGCTTTAATGAAAAATGCTGAAAGATAAAACTACTCCACACCCAGCATGTGCTTGCTAACCCCAGAAGGGAAAGTAGCTACCATAGGGCGGAGCTCTACACCCAGAATGTGCTTGCTAACCCCAATAGGGAAAGTAGCTACCATAGGGCGGAGCTATAAACTAATACAATAACTTTATTAGAAATTGAACTTTTGTAATCAGATTTGAACAAGTAAAGAATGGCTGCCAGTACTACTGTCAGCTTTACAAAATTAGAAAGATCTGTATGCCAATGTTGTAAGAAGCAGAATGATTAGCATTACATCATAGAATATTATCCATATCTTGGATAATCATGCCCAACCATGAAAGATTCAAGAGCAATATAATAATCTCAGTTTCGAATACAAATTCTGCTCTTAGGAAGAGGACAAAACCAACAACCTATTAAATTATGCAGATGTTCATAACTCACAGAAAACTTGTCCGATCTTCCTGATTTCTGTTGCAAAGTCCCTTCCTTAAGATGGCGCCCAAGCTAGCACCCAAAATCTGACCCAATCTGCATCCAATAATTAATACACGGATTCCAATGCAAACCCCAAGGGCATTCCAGCTGAATAGGGCGATTTGCTCTAGAAATTAATTGCAAGCTTTAAAAAATTCTGTAAATAAGAGAAAAGGGGTGCCTAAGCCTAGCCAAAATATTGATCTAATACCCATAACTCTTTTTTTTGTATTTTTTGATTTATGATGAAAAACATAGATCTGCCTTATACATAATTGCAATAACTGAAAACACTAATATATCAAATGAAACTAACAATGAAATAACTGGGAACAATGCACAACTAATACAAATCTCAAAGACTGAATCACCACTAGATGCTGTCTTTCAAGCATGAAGCGATGCCCTAGCTAGGAGGCCTTCATTCCCCGAAGCAATTCGAGAGCCAAAGCGGCAGCATAACCATGTAGTAAAACCAAGATCAATCAAATGAGAACCCAATGCTTTCTTTTATAGGCTTCAGTTGGCCTCCCTTGAAGCCTTAAAAAGTGGCGCCTTTTCCCAAGCAATGATGGCGCCCCCCTTCAAGTCCACCTTTTAAAATAACATTAAGTTATTTCGACTAGGCCAAGGTCATAACGTTAAAATATAATGTTATTTTTAAGTGAAATAAACTTATTTCTCCAAAACCGCATTCTGAAGCCCAGAACTGAATGAGTCAACTGAAAGGGAAAGTCAACTCCTTGAGACAAACCTGCTAGCTGCCAAAAATAGAATTTACTAAAAATAGTAAATTCCTGGAAATGCTCAGAAAGCCGAAACAAACATACCCCTGCGAAGCTCTCGAAAAACCCAGAAAGAATTCGCCATCAAAACTCCGAGCAAGGTCATCCTAAAAAATAGGAAACCCTAATTTGCACCTTCCGAATAGCCTACGGATTTCCAGAACTAGGCCAACGGTCACTGTGAGATCAGATTTGAGAAGGGGACATTACAGTCCGTCCTTCCCAAAATTGCTTGTCCTCAAGCAATTGCAAACTAAGATGATGCAAGATGTCATCATTTTCTCAAGTTGCATCCTCCATAGGTAGGTCCTTCCACTTTACCAGGTATTCTCTGATGGTTCTTTTCCTCAAAGAACGTTCTCGAACATTAAGTATCTCCTCTGGAATTAGAGCCAATTGTCCCTCTTCATCCAAAGGTGGTAACTGTGATGAAGCAATCACATTATGTCCAAGTGCTTTCTTGAGGCGAGACACGTGGAAGACGTTATGCACTCTGCTATCCGAAGGTAGCTTTAATTCATAAGCTACTGCTCCAACTTTTCTGATGACCCTAAAGGGCCCATAGAAACGAGGTTTGAGCTTCTCAGCTCCACTCTTCTTGAGAGTAGACTGTCTATATGGTTGTAATCTAAGATAGACCATATCTCCAACCTCGAAAGAATGCTCAACACGCCTCTGATCCGCATACAACTTTTGCTGATTTTGTGCAATCTGCAAATTATCCTTCAAGGATTTCATTATGTCTTGACTATGCTGTAACAAATCCTTGTCTAGGGGTGCTTTGCTGTCACCAAACACTATATCTGCAAAACTAGGTGCCTCATACCCATAAAGTGCCAAGAAAGGAGACATCTTAATTGACATATGAAAAGTAGAGTTGTAGCAGTACTCACCAATATGCAGCTACTTGACCCAAGTTCTCTGTTGTTCTGACACATAATTTCTCAAGTAGCCTTCCAACCACTTGTTCACCACTTCAGTTTGCCCATCTGTTTGGGGATGGTAGCTAGTGCTTGGGGTGAGCACAGTGCCACTCATTCTGAAGACTTCTTGTCAAAACTTACTTAGGAACTTGCTGTCCCTATCACTCACGATGTTCTTTGGCAATCCATGCAGCTTAAACACTTTTCGAAAAAACAAATCTGCAACTTGGGCTGCAGAAAAAGTGCTAGTAATGGCGAAGAAGTGAGCAAATTTGGTTAGCCGATCCACCACTACATAGGTGCAATCCTTCCCTTGGGCTTTGGGCAACCCTGTGATGAAGTCCATCGAGATACTTTCCCATTTTGATTGGGAATAGGGAGTGGTTGCAGTAAACCGGCTGGTAATGTATGCTCATTTTTATTCGCTTGATGGTCACCCCTCACTCCGCATTGGATTGGGTAGCACATACTTGATGTTGAGTTCCCTTTCTGCATTTAAAAGTAGAAGATCCTCTGACCATATGCTCGCCATCATCGGCGCTATCCTTGGTTAGAGTTACTTTCTGCATAAGCACTTTGTTTCAGATCCTCTGACCAATGCTCACACCTGGCCCACATCGGGATACTGGTGTACATTCTGGTTAGAGTTGCTTTCTGCACGTTTTGGTTTATCCTCTAACCTTAACGGGTGCATTGATTGTAATTTGCAATTTGTAAAAATCGAAAAAATTGGCTCGAAATATTTCAGTGGTATCAGAGCCAAGATCCTGCCATCCTGTGCCCAACAAGGTTTAGTTGATAGGTGAATGATAGAGAAATCAGTTTCTACACCAGAGGTCAGAATAGAGTTCAGCTCAGTTTAGAAGTGGCAGTTAAACATGGCTAACAGAGAAGAGATACAGCTGGAACAAACACTTTTTGAGATCGGAAAAAGACTTGGCAAAGAATGTAAGTCAAGGGAAGATGAAAAAAATAATCTTCAAATATTGGAACAATGTTTGAGACAGGTGGAGCAGTCACCTTCTGAATGGATGCAATTGGCATTGTCACTTGCAGTTCACCTTTTAGTTCAGCCCTATTGGCTGGGACATCCAAATGAAGAAATCAAGCTGCTGATTTCTTCTTGCTTCATGGAGTTGATGAGAATGATGGCCCCCATAACACCCTATGATGATGAAACCATGAAAATCATTCTGAATATGATTGTAGAAAGTTTCCAAAATCTTGATGAAACTGGAAGCAATCTATTTGCTAGAAGGGTTGCTATCTTAAAGACATTTTCAAATCTCTCGGTAAGTAACTTGCTATTCGCCTTGGAAATGCATGATCAGATTTATCACTTGTTCCATTACCTCTTCATATCCACTTGGAACGAACAAGAAGAGGATGTTATTGCAGCTGTGAAAAAAATCCTTATTCTCACCATTAATGAGTCAGATGAAATTCCACCAAATGTCCAATCTCTCCTCTTGGACACATGAGTGTGAAGAAAAGGATTCTCCTATTATTTCTATGCTGATCAAGGAATTTTTTAATCAATGTGAGGAAAAATTGAAGCCACTCTTGAAGAAGTTAGAGCATGATGAATAAAAGATTAGTGGAAATGATGTTGGAGATGATTTCAAAGAGCTCATACAAGGTCATGTTGAAGATTTGGTAATGAAGGATTTTCCTCTTATTGCTGTCCCAACTTCCCAAGAAGTTCCACATGAAGAAATCAATGACACACTTCCTCTTGATGGAGATAAAGATGTCGAAGTTTACAAAACATCAAGCATTGAAGATTCTTCATTTCATTATGATGGTGACATTGGGTTCGACTAGCAAACCGAACCTTTAGAAAGAAATGTTTTTGAAAATATCAGCTTAAGTGATTTGGGAGTTGACTTGTTCAAAGAGTCGTCACTACGAGAAGAGCATGATAAGAATCTTTCTCCTGACCATTTCAATCAAACTGTTAGCATGTGGGATCCAGGTGTGTTGGCTTCAAGATATGACAAATAACCTGTGTGGGATAAGTTTCCCTTTGATCCCGATGAAGACCAAAATATTGTTTGCATTGAAAGCTATGAGGAGGCAGAAGAAGTTTTTTATGAAGAAGCTTACTCTAAAAAGCTCCATGGTGATCCCTTCAAGTTGGTTGCAGCCACCAAGGGGGATGTTGTTACTTCCGAAATGTTCAGAACGACATTCAATGATTCTTCGTTCAAATTAGGGGCTGCCATAGCCTTTGAACAAGAAGACGGTGAGGTGGATGAAGAGCTAGAAGACCTCATGGCTCTTGAAGCAGAAAGGTTTAAAGTGGTTTTAGAACACCTGGCTGATTCACCAATTCAAGAAGTTGATGGCAAGCTTAAAGTTGAAGAAACTGTGAAGTATGTCCCTCTCCATGACACTGAACATTCTCCATTAGTTGAGGATGAAAGACAAGAAGGTTGGAGCAACTTTGAGGGCAGCAAAGGCAAGAAACAAAGTTCTGATTTTCAGTTGCAGCCTATCAGCAATTCACCATCTTCGCATTCTGATGAGTGGGAGGGTCAATTCAAGGTATTCATTGACAAGGAAGTGCAAGCTCTATCCCTGTTTGACTACGCACATAGCTTGGTTGAAGAGCTTTACTGGAAGGCTCAGCTTGAAGAGAGACGTAGAGGAGTGACCGATGAAGTTACTCTTCCTAATATGCAACTTATCAGAAATTCCTTGGAGACCTTGAAGTCCGAGTACATACACTCTATTGGAGAACGGGATCATGTCATTGAAGTTGCAAAGAAGGCCATATGTGCTTTTCATGAAAAAGAGGGTACGATTGATGAGCTCACTCTAGAGCTTAAATCAATAAAGGACGAGTTGAAAGAAACTTAGTTGGGTCTAACAGCGGTTGAAAACCAGTTTGCAGATTTCAAACTTTTCAAGGAGCAAGAGGATGCACAAAGAGCTGAAAAAATCCATGAAGTGATTGGAGATCTTGACTGTCATCAAGAGGAGTTTGATCTTGAAAGCATTTCAAGAAAGTCAGAAGTTGCATGTGCAGATTTGGGACAGCGAAGGGAAAGGAATGGCTTCCAAGTCTTTGACAATCCCTTCGTTGAAGTGGGTGCTGAAGCAATTTATGACAATCCCCTCTTTGCTTTGAAAAATGAGTCAAGTAGTGAAGTGACCAAGCATGAGATCAAGCATGAACTCCAATCTAAGGATGCTTTGATCTCACTCCATGTGGATGTGCCACGTTTGTTGATCAATAATGAATGCATCAGTGGGTTTGAGGATGAAGGTTCTACATGGGAGGTGACGAAGCCAGGAAATTTCAACATTTATGACATCAAGGTGTTGATGAGACAAGTCTTGGTAGCTGTTGGTGACTTCATTACAGCAGCAACGAGTGAAGATTTCAGACCTACTACTCAGGAGGAATGGGAAAAAGGTGAACTAGACTTTGGTGTGTGCACTCTTGACAATCCATCCCTTGGGTGGAATGATGTTTGGAATCATATCGATCAGTTTTGGAAGCTGAATTTGAAGCCACTCTATGTTTCATACTCCCTTAAGGTGGAAGCTTTCATGGTTAAGCTTCAAGGATTTCCTAGATGGGGCATCAGTTTCGTGAGAAGGCACGTGGTTCTCACTAGCACTTGGGAATGTGTAGAGATTTCTTTGTAGTATGTTGAAAATCACTTTCAGTTGGGTATCCATGCTTGGGATTCTCAACTTGGGTTGTTAGAGTTTATTACTTATGGAAAAGACTTTTGGAGAGATAAGGAACAAATTTCCAGATTTGTTGATGTTGTTCCCTTCATTTCCAGCTACTTGATGGTTCCGTTTGTTCATCAACAAATGGATTGGAGAGAAATCTTGAATATGGGTTGGAGAGATCCACGATCGGTGGTTCTTGGAAGTGACTTTCAGCTCAGACAAGGGCAGATTTTGAGACACGAGCTTGCTAGCTGGAGGCAGACTAGCCACCTTACTTATAGTTACTTTCATTCAGGAGAGTTGGTTCCTCACTCCTGATCAAAGAAGTGGTAGTTTTCTGGTGGAGATGGCTTTAGTGTGTTTTTCAGCCACTTTGGAGGTTTGTGATGCAAACTCTGATGGTTTATTTTCATTATTGGTTCATGACAACGAGCTACCCCATGCTTTGATTCTATATTTTGAGACTCTTGGGGTTGGAATTGTAGAAAAATTCTTCAGACTTCATAGTTGTGCCATAATAATTCAGTTGAGGCATAGGGAATTCATGTGGAGTCCTAAGTTTGAATTTGTTGAGCTCTTGCAAAGGATTGCCTTCCTTTTTGCAAGAAGATTTGCAGATGTCACATTTGCAGTCATGGTTCCATTTGTTACCATGTGGAGGTATTTTGAGGAGTTCGATTTTGATTTGAGTAGACTATCTTTCCTATTGCTTAGAATTGTGATTGACAGTAGTATGGTTGATACTGTTAATTTGGGGCATTGTGGACATGAGAGGTTGCATGATTTTGATCCCCCTCCTTTAAGATCTTTCGGTTTGAGTATCATGGATGGTAACACGTTGGGGTTACAAGGAAGGTTAGTACAGCACAGGCATGATGATTTCACAGATGTGATCAGAGTGGTGCAGCATCGGCATGGTGGGTCCTTCCTACGATGGGTTTGGGAACCAGGGATCATACTAGTTTGCGTATGGATTAGTTTTAAAATTTTGGGAGTTATGGTGGTATTGCTTGAGGACAAGCAATTTTGGGAAGGGCGGATTGTAATGTCCCCTTCTCAAACCTGATCTTTCCAGTGACCGTTGGCCTTTTTCTGGAGACCCGAAGGCTAGTCGGAAGGTAAAATTAGGGTTTCTTATTTTTAAGGATGTCTTTGCTCGGAGTTGGTGGATTCAATGGCGGATTCTTTCTGGGTTTTCAGAGAGCTTCGCAGTGGTATGTTCATTTCGGCATTCAAAACACTTTCAGGAATTTACTATTTTTAGTAAGTTTGGGATTGGCACGGGAATGGGGTTTTGAGAGTGGGGTTGGATTTGTCTTGTCAAGACCTTTCCAACGAGTTATAGATCATTGGTTTCCGACATCATCTTGGCTTCCATTTTAAAGTCCATAAATTAAATATTATTATTTAATTTTGGACCTTGGTGCCTAGGCTCAACGACTTAATGTTGAGGTTGAAAAAGAATTAAAGAGGATTATATTATTTTCCCTCTCATGTTTTATCCCATATACAAGAAGATTTTAGAGACTCCCAGTTGGAAAAGTATAAAAGGAGGAGTGCTCTCATTTTATCATCTTTTGTCTACAGGAATGTTTTGCTGCCAGATTGGTTTTGTGATCGCTTTGAGGAATGAAGGCCTCCTAGCTCGGGCATCGTTTCTTGTTTGAGAGACAACAACTAGTGATGATTTAGTTTAGTTTTGTGAGTTCATTGGGTTTTGTGCATTGTAATCTGCATTGTGTCTAATTAGTATTCTGATTTTGCATATTAGAGGTTTCCAGATCTTACATTTTAGCTACAGCAGATTCAAATTTTAATTTGTAAATCTAAAAATACCAAAAAGATTGTTCTGGGTATTGTGTCATTGCATCTTATTGGTAAGGGCGCCCCTTCATGAATATTTGCAGATTTTAATACGAAGCTTATGATTTTATAATGCAAATCCGTCATTCTTTGAACGCTGTACTTTCGAGAGTGCATTAGGATTCGTGTCAGTAATTAATAACCATATTTAGATGCCATTTCTTATTACTAAGTTAGGCGCCATCATTTTGAGGGTCTATTGCATCAGATTTGAGATCATTAGGGTGAGAAATGAGAGAGTTATGAGCATATGAGTAAATTCATAGGTTGCTGGTCCGTACTGTTTCAGATTTGCATTGGGCTGTGTGCATCAAATAAATAGTATTTTTTGAGTGAGTTTCAGTGTTCTGATTTGGTCGCCATCATACTAGAGTCATTGTGCAATTCGTTTCATGAGAATTGATGAAGTTTTGAGCAAGTTGTGAGTAAAATTGTGAAGTACAGGGCTGCTGTTCGTGCACACGAAAATCTGGACTGTCACAAATCAGAATTTGAGGTTGGTCTGCTTGTTGTACTTTCAGATCTAATCCTTGTTATTCAGTGAAGGAAGTTCAATACATATTATTGCAGCTTGATTTATATGTTGATCCACATTCAAAGCAAGATCTTATCATTCATATTGTAAACTGGCAGTAGTACTGACAGTATAGTTATTCTTGCTCATCATAGTTTGTAATGTTCAGCTTCTCGTTCAGTAATTGTTTGTAATAGATAAATCTCCGCCCTATGGTAGCTACTCTCCCACTCTGGATTAGCAAGCACATTCTGGGTGTTGAGTATTTCCAGCTTTCAGCATTTTCTTTCAAACATTGTTATTTGTAATCACTCCGTCAGATGGTCACCCCTCACTCCGCATTGGATTGGGTAGCACATACTTGACGTTGAGTTCCCTTTTTGCATTTAGAAGTAGAAGATCCTCTGACCATATGCTCGCCATCATCGGCGCCATCCTTGGTTAGAGTTACTTTCTGCATAAGCACTTTGTTTCAGATCCTCTGACCAATGCTCACACCTGGCCCACATCAGGATACTGGTGTACATTCTGGTTAGAGTTGCTTTCTGCACATTTTGGTTTATCCTCTAACCTTAACGGGTGCATTGATTGTAATTTGCAATTTGTAAAAATCGAAAAAATTGGCTCGAAATATTTCAGTAAAGGTGTTGTTCCTAATTTTCCCATAGGCTGTTATAATTAGTAACACAAGGTAGAACATGGATTTGCCCATAGGCGGTTATAATCCGTGGCACCGGTCAATCGTAAATGAAAGATAACTTGCCAGATCCATTGTCACACTACTTTCATAAACTTTCATTTAAACACCGAATTGTAAAACTGCTGAAATTGGATCGAAATCCCCTCGTGGAAGGTGCGGGAAAAACCAAAGGAACCAAGATCAAAAGGGTTGGGTAGGACAGCTAAAAATAGGCTTCAATCAAATAGGGATGGCAGGAGGGTTGTCCCTAAGTGAGAAGGTAAGGTAAATGGAAGGGTATGAAATAATGGCAAGAGGAATGGTGGATGAAAGAGGCAAGGTAAATGGCAAATGGAAACGGCAAGGTAAATGTTTTTGGCCAAGGTGAATGATTCTGTTGTCCCTGTTGATGTGGAGATGCATGCCCTGATCAACATATGACACAACCAGAATAATCAATCATTTAAATTGCTAGCCCACACCTCTTCTGAATAGCTGCTCTATCAAGAACCTGCTGTAGATTTGGATGCCAAGAATGTTGTGATCTTCGTTGGTCATTGATTTTGTTTCCTTCAAACGTCGAGACAAGGTATCTTTGTAGCCTCTATAAAGAAAAGTGCATCCAGGGATGGTAAATACGGATAAACAATGGATGATATGTATGATTTGGCAATGTAAAGGTGGATGATAATGGAATGTATAATGGCTGGGCAACAAATGAAGATTGGGATTTTCAGGCACACACAATGTTGCTGATCCCAGATTCGACATAACTTTGGATGTGGCAGGGACGAAGACTTCTGAATATGCTCTTGATAGGACCACCAATTTTTTCTGTTGTTTGGGCCTGAGAGTAGCTACCATCTGATTAGACTGTAGATTGGAAGTTGTATTGATTTGATCTTTGATAATGTTTTCATCAAGCAGTGAAAAACTATTGTGCTCAGCTATTGGCTCCTCGATGAGGTTTTCACCAATGAAATTGTCTTGATTGTCCCATTGCACCTCTGAGAAGGTTTCACTAAGGAACATTGACTTTTGACTTTGATTGTCTTCTAGCGTTTCAAACAAGGTGTTGACAATTTTGCCCCCCGCAGGGCAAATTGTCCCCTACACTACGAAACTTTGCTATGGTGCCAAGTTTGTTTTGTGAATCAGTTTTGGGGTCCTTAAATGACCATTTACAGCCGCCCAAGTGGCCATCTACAACTAGGTGAATTTTAGTCATTCAGAGGTTTCCAAGGAGCTTACTTGATTATATTCAAATGTGCAAATACAGCCAAGATATACAAGCTTTAAGTTTATTTATTTTGTCTTCCCAAGGAATTTTTTGGGATATAAGAGGTGGACTATTTCTTCGGACATTTTGTCTAAGAGAAAGAGCTCTCAATGGATTGTGTAAAAGTCCGAAAAAATGACTAAGTGGTAGTCGTTCAAGGCTTATTTTCTTCGGACTTTTTGTCCGAAAGAAAGGAGATAAACAAAGTTGATAAGACCGGTTTTCAAGTCAAGACAAAAAGTCCAAAGGAATAAGGACAGTTACAAAAAGCTCAAGTGCCATTCAAAAAGCCCGGGTGACCTACGAAAAGCCCGGGTGCCTTACAAAAAGCTCGGGTGCCCTAAAATTCTTTCGAAGGACACTTTTCAAGGCAGATATGCCCTTGCGGAAGGCACTTGGTCAGTGAAGTGGACATTTTCAATTCTTCCGAAGGGCAATCCTGGAAGACAGCCCTTGCGGAGGACATTTGGGCGTCGCGTAGGGACATTTACAATTTCCCCGAAGGGTATGTGCCCTTGCGTGGGACACTTCAAGCACGAAGAAGACCTTGACAAAATTTCGAAGGACAATATTCCTTTTTCCGAAGGACACCGGCCCTTGCGGAGGGCACCTCCATAACGAAAAGGACAAAAGAAAAGATCCCAAAGGGCAATTGCCCTTCAGGGTAAAGATAGCCAAAGGAGCCGAATTCCTCCAGGCTTTTTGTCCGAAGGAATTATTTCGGATAAAAAGTCCGAAGAAATTCGAGAGGATAAAAACTCGAAGAAAATAAAAAGAACAAAGGCAAAGAAGGATCCTTCGGAATAATTGTCAAACATGAAATCTGCGGGAATTTGAAGTCAACAAAAGTCCGAAGAAAATCAAAGGGTAGGACATAAGAGCCTAAAAGAATAAATTAGGGAAAATTGGCAAGGAAACGAATTCCTTCGAACTTTTTGTCCGAAGGAATAAGGACAGTTTCAAAAAACCCGATACAAAAGACAAGGGCGTAAGCAAAGGACAAAAAAGAGAAAAGGAAATGCCAAGCTCGGGAAAGAGAAGAGACAGAGAGTCCCGACAATTTGTCCGAAGGATGAAAACTAAAATAAACCCTGATTCTTGAATTAAAGCAGAACATGGGAAAAGCTAGAGAAAATACAAACAGAGACATAAGCACAAACAGGACTGAGCCAAAACTGAACAAGAAGTAAGAAAAACACAAAAATAGAAGCATGAGCAAAGATTAAAGCAGAACTGAACATGGTCATAAGCATGAACAATAAATAAAATCAATGCAGAATAAAGACAAAGGCAGGATAAACAAAGATCATGCATAAACTAACGTGAAGTGACTCCAATGAAGTGAACGCGTTTAAGAAAGCAAGCACGCTTCAGTTCTGAAAATAGAGTTGTCTTGCATGATGAATAGGCAAAGCGTTGAACGTTTCAAATAACCACAAATTCCATGCAAGCACTCTCGTTTGCTCGAAACGTTCCGGCGGTTCAAATGCAATTCTTAATTTGGCATTTGCATTAATTTCATGAAAAGGGGAGACTTTCAAACGTTCCAACAGATCGAGTGAATTCGACTACTCTTGTTTTGAAGTTGACTAGTTTTCAAGTCAAGACATCTATTCAAAGGTGTGATGCATTCAAAGCTTGTCTTCTTTTTTCAACGCAAAGAATTTTCATGCAAGACAAAATAGACTTTCGTAAAAGCTGAGTTGGTTTGAGTTTACTCTCTATTTTCAATGCCAATCTCTTGGCTTTTAAATTTTTATATTAATGGCTTTTCGGCCTTGTAAAATTTATCCTTTTTTTGGTAAGACCAGACTCTGCTATTGGTGAGTTGTGTAACCTCTTCAATCAATAGGACTGTACTTTCAAATTTCAAGTGCTGGCATAGTGTACATTCATTCAACGATTTGCATACGTGGTAGATTTCTCTCCCTTCTCAAATTCTGATTCGTACCTAGTTGCCAGCTCATCATGTTATGCAGGTCATGTTCAGTGTTCAATATGTCTTTTGCTGAAGCTATAAGTGGATGTTAGGTGGTTGCAAAGTGTCTTGTATCAGACCTCTCTCCATCGTTTTCCCTCACGTTTCTTGTCATTAGATCGAAACTTCTCATGAAATACTTATGCATAGTGATCAATTGAAATCAAAGGTCTTCCTTTTCCCTTGTTTGATTCAGTGTTCAAGGTTCCAGGTAGAGTGGATCAACATTTTGGTGTATCACCGTTATTAGGTTGGATTTCCCTTTCAAGTTTCTTTCTCCCTTTTCCATGGTAGATTCACAGCACAGAGTAGAGATCCATTGATACATCTTATAGGAACCAGCCTTTTCTGGAGGTTCTTCTCACTATTGAGGCACCCACCCTCGTGAGAAGATCCCATTGTTTGAATTGGAGAGAGGCTTAGCCATTTCAGTACGTCTTCGATTCAGGATGCAACTCCAGGTTGATAACAGTTTTTGGCACGCCCGGTGGGACCTATTGGAGCTGGTCTTGATGAAATTGCAGTTGCAGCAGTGTTCTTCAAGAAGTTTTTGGTGATTCCAAACTCAAGCAATTGCTTCTAATAGTTCAGGGACAATATCCATGTAAGTCTATTTTTATTGCATTATCATGAATGAATTTTGATGGCTGTGTATGAAGAGAATTCCTATGCTATGTTTCCTTATCAGCCCAATGATGGATCATACCAACCTTATCATGATGCCGATGAATCTTTTTATGAACCTAATCAGCCTTATCAGGAGTATTATCAAAGCTATGTTGAGCCATATCAGTCATATGAGCAGCCTTCGTTCCAAGAAAGAATGGATGAGATAGAGCTCAAAATACTAGCATATGCGAGAAAAGTTTGTTCGAACTCTCAGTATGAAGAAGTGAATAGTCTATTCCAAAATGTGTCCAATGATCCAGAAGAGATAAATGGGATAGGCAGAAAATGGAGTTGAGTCACTTGTCTACAAAGAGTTCTTGTACTCCTTATTCTCATGAGGTTCTTAGCCATGCCCAGTGTGTGCCGAGGGAGCTTCCTAGTTGGAGTCAAGAGCCTATTCAAGGGACTATTAATGAGATTAAACCTTCCTATAGTCCTCTTTCCTCACCAATCATCCCTCAAGCTCAAGTTGTCCAGAAAGACAAGCAGGTTTCAGACTTTGATGAGGTAATGGCCAAGTGGAAGGAACATAACACTGAGGTCTTTAAGAGTTTCTCTTTCCCTCCTCTCCAAAACTCCCTAAATAATTCCATTGCCCTCAAGATTCCAAAATCTGATTATGATCAACCTCCCATGCTTCGTTTTTCCTCTCAAATAAATGAATTTCATCACCCTCCCACCATCTCCCTTCTTCAGGAGGAGTCTGTTCTTTGGAAGATTGAAGAAGAGGTTGTAGCTACAAGTCAATTTCTTGCACAGTGTGTGGAGGGTGCTTCAGATGTGTTTTAGGAAGAATTTCCTATTGATACTTCACTTAAGGTTGTAGTTGAGCATCCAATCATATTTAAGAATGAGAAGGCTGATCTTGATGTAGAGGAACTCCAAGAGGAGTTGGTGAAGTCATAAATGAGTTACATGTATCTCCTATTGAGAAGGATCCAGATAGCTTTCAAGCTGATTCAGTTCAAATAGATCAAAATAAGGAACAAAAAGATGATTGGCAGCTGTACCTTGAATCTCTGCAAGAGATTAAAGAGCTTTGTATGGATATGTTGGCTATTGAAGAGCATGTTTATGAGAAATCTAATCAAGAATCACCTATTCAAGATCATAATACAGATTGGGTTGCCTATTCAAAGCTCCTTGAAGAGTTGGATGAACTTGCAACAGTCGATAAAAAGGGTGTGGCCACTCAAGAACAATGCATAGATGAGATATCACTTGACAAGGTGGTAGATGACAGGCAATGCGAAAAATATCGGGCAGTACTTGATGAGTTTGTCTTTTTTGGTGACTGGTTTGCTGTTGATGATGCATTTGAGAAGATGCTAATACAGTTGGTGGACAATAAAAATGCCTTATTAAAGGTTATGATTGATAAACATCCTGCCTTGTAACTAGTACCATCTCTTGGAGTGACTGAGTTTAAGAATTTCCCTTTTGATCTAGGTGGATCATGCTTTGTCATGGTTAGTTAGGTTTTTTGTTAGTTTGTTTTCCTCCAAGTGTTGTTCCAACACATTAGTTTCGTTCAGTTATGTTCCAATAAGTGCTTGTTTGCACATTTTTTCTTAATTAGTTTTCATGCATTCGTATTTTTTCCTTCCTTTTTGAAGGAGAAAGGTTACTTCAGCCAGGTCAGGAGGAGATTTTCAGTCAGAAATCAAGTTCACCATTTGGGAGTTCGAATAGCATCTATATGGTCTAAGTTCTCTAGCATAGCAGGCATGCTTTCCATCAGAGTCGCCAAAAATGTTGACAATTTTTCCCCCCACAAGGCAAATTGTCACCCCTACACTTCGGAACTTTGCTATGGTGCCAAGTTTGTCTTGTGAGTTAGTTTTGGGGTCCTTAAATGACCATTTATAGCCACCCAAGTGGCCATCTACAGCCAGGTGAATTTTAGTCATTCAGAGGTTTCCAAGGAACTTGCTTGATAACAGCCAAATTGCGAATACAGCCAAGATATGCAAACTTTAAGTTTTTTTATTTTGTCTTCCCAAGGAATTTTTCTGGATATAAGAGGTGGACTATTTCTTCGGACATTTTGTCCGTGAGAAAGAGCTCTCAAAGGACTATGTAAAAGTCCGAAAAAATGATTAAGTGGTAGTCATTCAAGGCTTATTTTCTTCGGACTTTTTGTCCGAAAGAAAGGAGAAAAGCATAGTTGAGAAGACCGGTTTTCAAGTCAAGACAAAAAGTCCGAAGGAATAAGGACAATTCCAAAAAGCCCAGGTGCCCTTCAAAAAGCCTGAGTGCCCTACAAAAAGCCCAGGTGCCCTTCAAAAAGCTCGGGTGCCCTTCAAAAAGCTTGGGTGCCCTACAATTCTTCCGAATGACACTTTTGAAGGCAGATATGCCCTTGCAAAGGGCACTTGGTCGGTGAAGTGGACCTTTTCAATTCTTCCGAAGGGCACTCCTGGAAGGCATAGCCCTTGCGGAGGACATCTAGGCGTCGCGTACTGACATTTACAATTTTTTCGAAGGGTATGTGCCCTTGCGGGGGACACTTCAAGCATGAAGAAGACCTTGGCAAAATTCCGAAAGACAAAATTCATTTTTTCGAAGGACACCTGCCCTTGCGGAGGGCACTTGGTGGGTGGCAGGACCCTTTCAAAAGTTCCGAAGGGCATTATTGGGAAACAGAAGCCCTTGCGTAGGGCACCTCCATAAAGCAAAGGACAAAAGCAAAGTTCCTGAAGGGAAATTGCCCTTTGGGGAAAAGATAGCCAAAGGAGCCGAATTCCTTCAGCGAAAAGTCCGAAGAAATTCAGGGGGATAAAAACTTGAAGAAAATAAAAAGAACAAAGGCAAAGAAGGATCCTTCAGAATAATTTTCAAACAGGAAATCCACTGGAATTTTAAGTCAACAAAAGTCTGAAGAAAATCAAAGGGCAGGACATAAGAGCCTAAAAGAATAAATTAGGGAAAATTGGCAAGGAAACGAATTCCTTCGGACAAAAAGTCCGAAGGAATAAGGACAGTTTCAAAAACCCGATACAAAAGACAAGGGCGTAAGCAAAGGCCAAAAAAGAGAAAAGGAAATGCCAAGCCTGGGAAAGAGAAGAGACAGAGAGTCCTTCGGACAATTTGTTCGAAGGACAAAAACTAAAATAAAGCCCGATTCCCGAATCAAAATAGAACACGGGAAAAGCCAGAGAAAATACAAACAAAGACGTAAGCACAAACATGACTGAGCCAAAACTGAACAAGAAGTAAGACAAACGTAGAAATAGAAGCATGAGCAAAGATTAAAGCATAACTGAACATGGACATAAGCATGAACAGTAAATAAAATCAACGCAAAATAAAGACAAAGACAGGATAAACAAAGATTATGCATAGACTAACATGAAGTGACTCCAACGAAGTGAATGTGTTTAAGAAAGCAAGCACGCTTCAGTTCTGAAAATAGAGTTGTCTTGCATGATGAACAAGTAAAGTGTTGAACATTTCAAACAACCATAAATTCCATGCACACACTCTCGTTTGCTCGAAACGTTTCGGCAGTTCAAATGCAATTCTTAATTTTGCATTTGCATTGATTTCATGCAAAGGGGAGACTTTCAAACGTTCCAGCAGTTCGAGTGAATTCGACTACTCTTGTTTCGAAGTTGACTAGTTTTCAAGTCAAAACATCTATTCGTAGGTGTCATGCATCCAAAGCTTGTCTTCTTTTTTCAACGCAAGGAATTTTCATGCAAGACAAAATAGACTTTTGTAAACGCTGAGTTGGTTTGAGTTTACTCTCTCTCTATTTTCAACGCCAATCTCTTGGCTTGTAACTTTCTATATTAATGGTTTTTCAGCCTTGTAAAATCTATCCCTCTCTTGGTAAGACCAGACTCTGCCATTGGTGAGTTGTGTAACCTCTTCAATCAATAGAAAGACTGTACTTTCAGATTTCAAGTGCTGGCATAGTGTACATTCATTCAACAATTTGCATGCATGGTAGATTTCTCTCCCTTCCCAAATTCTGATTCGTACCTAGTTGCTAGCTCATCATGTTATGTAGGTCATGTTCAGTGTTCTATAGGTCTTTTGTTGAAGCTGTAAGTAGATGTTAGGTGGCTGCAAAGTGTCTTGTATCAGACCTCTCTCCATCGTTTTCCCTCATTTTTTTTGTCATTAGATCGAAACTTCTCATGAAATACTTATGCATAGTGATCAATTGAAATCAAAGGTCTTCCCTTTCCCTTGTTTGATTCAGTGTTCAAGGTTCCAGGTAGAGTGGATCAACATTTTGGTGTATCACCATCATTAGGTAGGATTTCCCTTTCAAGTTTCTTTCTCCCTTTTTCATGGTAGATTCGCAGCACAGAGTAGAGATCCATTGATACATCTTACAGGAACCAGCCTTCTTTGGAGGTTCTTCTCACCATTGAGGCATCCACCCTCGTGAGAAGATCCCATTGTTTGAATTGGAGAGGATTAGCCATTTTAGCACGTCTTCGATTCAAGGTGCAACTTCAGGTTGAAAACACAAGGTTTCACTAGAATATGTTGAATTTGAACTTTGATTGTCCCCTAGCGCCTTTGAAAAGGTTTCACTAGGAGATTGTTCTTCTACATGAATGTGGTCTTGGCCCTCCTGATATTCTATAATTGCTATTTTGCCATTGATGCAGTTCAACAAGGTGTGATTCTGTTGGTCCCAATCAACATTTATGGGAAGTGGAATGGCAATATAATGGCTAGTTTGGTTGGTGGTAATGACATGTGGAATGGTAATGGAATGGGAAGAGGCAGCACAATCCTCGTAGAAGATACTAGGAGAATGTGTCAAAGCTGAAGTAATCATCCTAAAAGATCTTAGAAGGATCACAAATGTATTCAAATTGATCTGCGAGGCATGCATAACCAATATTGTAACAACCATGAACATATTCTTATTTTGAAGCTGAGTTTGACTCAAAGGATTCTGAATCCGATGTTGAGACTGACATTGATTCTGCTTCTGATGTGAAATTTGATGTCGGTTCAAAAATAGACCCTGACTCTAATTCTGATTCATCTAGTGTGGATGTTGCTACAATGATGTCTTGTTGAATGTTTGGTTTGGGACAAGTAACGGCCTGTGATGGCATGATGGGCTCCAGAGAGATTGGTTTGTCAAAGTGAGACTCCTCTTCAATGGGAAAAAGGTCAAGAGACAACTTCATAGAGATTGTCTTGTTAGAGGGAGCCTCTTTAAAAATAGGCATATGGTCGAGGTAATGATTTTCCCAAAGGCGATCATAATCATTAAAAAGCGACTCAGCAAAGATTGGCTTGTCAGAGTGAGACTCCTCGACAAAGGGCATAGGATTAAGAGTTGATTCATCACAGGTTGACTTATCACAAATAGGTGTTTCAACAAAAAAATTGTGGCTTGGTTGGTTCTCTTGACCTTGGTTTACAAGCAGTTGTAAAATACCAATTCTGAATATATCTTGGCCTTCGAACGATTGACTTGGTTGGAAAGGTACTGATTGGCTCGGTTGGGGTTGGACAATTGGCAAGGGTTTTCTAAAGTGGAAAACATTTGGCAACGGATGAAGAATGGCTGGTGGTTGGATAATGATAGGGTTAAAAAGCGTTGGTTTATGGCCCAGGACAGTAACTGTGACCCGTCTAGTTGTGATTAGACAACTTTGTGGTAATGAGCTACCATACTTGGAAGGGCCTGGAATGGTAATGGTAGGGCATTGCGAAGCGTGGTTTCTATCGCGAGCCAAAAGACAAGGTCCTGGGATAGAAATGGTAGGACGTTGCATAGTTGGTTGGCTCGCACAAGCCAAAGGATGAGGTCCTGGTATAGAAATGGTAGGGTGTTGTGGAGCTTGGTTGCTCACACAAGCTAAATGACGAGGTCTTGGTATGGAAATGGTAGGGCATTGCAAAGCTTGATTTCTCGCACAAGCCAAAGGACGAGGCCCTGGTATAGAAATGGTTGGGCATCGTGGAGCTTGGTTGCTCACACAAGCCAAAGGACGAGGGTCTGGTATAGAAATGGTAGGGCGTTGTGGAGCTTGGTTGCTCGTACAAGCCAAAGGACGAGGTCCTGGTATAGAAATCCTTCGATACTGTGGAGCTTGATGACTCGAACAATTCGAAGGAGGGTTAACAGTATTGGTGGGGGATCCAGTGGTCATGAAAGGGCGAGTATCATACGTCAACCGGCCAAAAGAAGGTACCATCAAACACAGTGCTTGACTTTGTTTCCCAGATTGAGCATTATAAGGAGGATATGGATCCGTCTCACAAACTACATCATTATCTTAGGGGTCTCGAACAAAGTCAATATGTGTGGCCATTCTATCATAATTTGGATTGTACATGATTCCACCATAAGTGTAGTGAGACATATCCACATTAATGATGAACATTCTGCAAAAAGGCCTAGAGTTCTACAAACTTTGAAAAACAATGCCCAAAGGACAAATGGTTCAAACTTGGTCTAACTTGGTCTAGGGGAGCCGTATCTCCAAAATGGTATTTGCTAAAACTTGGTAAAAAACCACCTACCATCGAATGTCCAACATTTAAATATCTCTCACAAAAGGTCAAGTGGATGAAATAAAATCGAAATGCCAAACTCTAGGTTCAAAGTGTTCCAAACAAGTCTAATATAGGAAAAATGAAGGTTGCTAGGTCTTTTGGCCAAACACGGCATCAAAAACTAGGCTCAAACAAAGAGGTATGATTTAATCTAACAAATCTGAAACATGTTGGCATAGACTAGGCATTCGACTTTAGACATGAACTTGACCAATTTGATATAAGGCATAAAACAAAAGGCACTTGTAGATAGACTATTTTCTCTTAAATAAAGGCACAAACTAATAGTTTTGAATTTTGGTTAAATAATTAAATTAAGTTATGCAACCCAAAAGAGAAAGATCGGTGTCTAAGCCCAAATTACACAAGGCATAAACATAAATCAATCAATGTTTGGATTCGAACTTGTCAAGGTTAATTAAAAATTCAACTTAAGAAAACTAGGCTTCTTTGATCAATAAGCTAGACAAAGGTGAACGGCATAACGACACTATACAAAGACCCAAAAGACACACGTGGATTGGTTTTGAATTTTGGAAAGTTGGACATGACAAATAAGTCTATGAAACTAATCGAGCAGTGTAACGCTGTTATTGCGCTCTAAAGGTATGATCGATGGCTTGTTTCAAGACTCCAAGGCACAAAACTTGAAATGATTTGGGCAGCGTAACATTACCCGTTTCAATCAAGTGACACACACAATGGTTTTGACAAAAAATTCAAGGCAAAATACGGTGTCAAACGGACGGCGTAACACCTCCTCAAACAATAGAGTGATGTGGACACAAGACTCGTTCTGATATGATACAAATAAACAAATGTTTTTAGATTCAAAGACCAAACAAGTAAAGGAAAAAGACCAAATACAACTAAGTATAATGTCAAAAGCCCTAAAACCGACAAGGTTGCATTGTATCTCTGAATTCCATCTATATACGTGCTCTTGGGAGGTTTTTAAGTGTTAATCCAAAAATAAAAGCGCATGAAGTAGTAGGGTTTTTACACCCCCCTTCTTCCAAGAGATTGTACGACGACATGGAACTTCGGGCTACTCGCCCTGCATCAACAATATGTCTGCGACAACTGGGGTTGTTCTAAAACTTAAATTTTTGACCGTCTAAATGGTCCCAAGTGTGATTAACACTAGAGATGCCTAATGCCAATTGAGTTCATACCGGTTAACTTACTATGCTAGATCTATTCCTTTGCATAGCGATTCCATCTGTGTACTTAGTGGAATCCTCTGGTTAACCATACCTAACTCAGGCCTTTGTTACGATTAGAGAGGTTAGCTGCTCAACCCCCTTGCAATCACAATATACGTGCCCTGATTTATATACTCTGTCGTGGAGCAGAGTTGAAACAATGCCAAGAGATGAAACCCTAGGTCAAAACTTTTCTAAAAAACTTGTGAGGAGACTATGAACTCCTACTCACAAGCCAAGTTGCATAAAATAAATGATCAAGTGAAAAGACTTTAGAGGTTGTGTTTAGATCACCCAAGCCATACAGGTTCTGGGGAGAGCCTTAACAACATTCTTTTCACGCCTTGGACAAAGGCACAAAATGCAAGGAAGAAGCACTTTTGGTCACCTGAGTTTCCTAAAGGGGACGGGGGGAAAGCATACACGCATCTTTCATTTGCGAAAAAACAAACAAGCATAAAATGACCACTTTAAAGAATTTGAAATCTAAGTGAGTGTTAATTTTATGCACTAAATGAAGTGTTGATGAAGTTTTTGGCCCCTTGGCTTAATTGCAAATTTGTAAAACTTTCGCAAAATGACTAACATAAACACCTAGGTTCCTTTTTAAAGCACTAAAACGAAATGTTCAAGACTTAACCATTCCTTTTAGGCCCCAAAATGAAGTGTTTCAAGAATTAAACAGTTCAAATTTGGCACTTTTCCACACGTGACTTGCAAATGTTAGAAGGTTTCCTTTTGATTTGAAGCACAATTATGGATGAACAAACAAGATTTGGAAACATAGCTCTCGGGTTTTTCTTTTTTTTTTTACACAGAGATCGGTGTCAATTCATGCAGGGATCGACGTCGATCTATATAGATCGACATCGATTGACAAGAATCGACGTTCATGCTTTCCTGTCAACAAAAACAAAGAAAACAAAATATGTTTTCTCACAGAAAAATGGTTAGGAAGATGAGTATTAATATAAGAAATAGTGCCAGATCCTGCAATAAAATGGTCATCAAAATGATATCTAGGCCCTTAGAAACAACACAAAATCTAGAAAGCTCAAGAGAAACTTGGACACATTTCTGCCATGCCCTATTCTGCACACCGAGATCGGCATCAATCCAAGGGGATCAGCGTCGATTCACGAGTAAAACTGAGTGTCACTACAAAAATAGAGTATGGAAAAACAAACCTAAAACTCAATTTTTTAAGATGGTCAAGCATTCATTTGAAAATTTAAGTGTTGCACTTTGGTCTCCTTGTTATGTGGGATGCTTTATTTCCCATCGGGCGTGCCATTTTTGATCATAGAAATCCAAGAAGGGAGCTTAGTAGAGTGCTAGTTCAAGTAAACAAAACTCAATAAAAACACACTAACACTAACACTTACAAGCCTAAAGCTTAGGGGTGAGCTTAATGAACAAAAACAGGATGAAAGCACAACAAAAATGCAAAGACAACAAATCCTTACTTTTCTTAGGAGCTCCAAATGCTTTGTTTAGTGGTTTGCTCAGTTTCAAAGAGTCTTTGACAATGGAGTTTGTGTAGCTCCCTCTCTTCTTGGCACCATTGGTTTGTGTTGTCTTGATGTGGCTTATGCTTGCTTGGCTCAATATTTTGGCATTATAACACTTGATATGAATCTCATGTAACAAAACCTGCATTATAACTCTATAATATTCAAGCTTAGAAATGAAGAAGCAAGGGCTTGTATTTATAGGCTTAGGAACTAACCCCAACCCAAGGTGAGTCAAGGTGGAGTTTAAACATGGAACGGGTTCAAACCTAACCTAAGTGAGTCAAAACTAACCCCAATAGAGTTAATAGTTGTCAAGTAATAATGATTTGCAATGAATAGGCATGGGTCTCCAAAATGAGATATTTTAGGATATTTTCAAAAGGCTTGACAACTCACAAAGGCAATGATGAAAGGCTAAGATATCACATATTTTTGAATTTCCTTTTTATGATATTCATTAATTGCACATGGATAATTCAACTAGGTATTTAATTTGGTTTAGCTTGTTAATTAATTCTGATTAGCCTTTTAGAATTTCTAAGATTTGGTTTATATGTGCAAGTGTCCCACTTAATAAGTCCATAGGCCAAATTGATTGTTGTGATGTCGTAGGATGATTAAGGATGAATCCATGAGAGGTTATTGTTGCATAAGACAGGATACTCCAATTAGGAATGCCTCAATGTGATTCTGAGCCTTGATGAATGATGCGCAAATAAATTTGGGACGTTCATTGATTCCTATGCTTAATTTGCAATGGTTGGTAGGAATCAGTCTAAAGCCCTATCAAACCCAGTTGTGGTCAGTTTTAGGTGTCTACACCAACGACATAAAAATCATCCTCTATTACATGCATTTCCAAAGTGAGAATAAGCCTTGGAACCTTGGTAGTACAAGGGATGGTGAACCCATCTATTACTGTGACTCGAAACCCTTTGAACTCTACAGGTTGTAGGACATTTAATGCCACAAGTCCTCTATCAATGAAGTTGTGGGTTGCCCCACTATCAATGAGTATAGTGACCAATATACTCTTCAATGATCCCTTCACTCTAAAGGGATAGTACTTAGGAGCTCCTGAAAGTGATGCCAAAGTGCCACTCAACTCCTCTCCTATCCCCAACGTTCCCTCCTCATAGGTGGTGCCCCAAATTCTTCCTCCTCATTCTCCTTTTCGGGAAGTACCTCAATGTAGTGTACTTGCCCCTTACCACGGCAATTGTGGCCCTTCTTCCAAGGATCCTTACATGTGAAGCAAAGTCCCTTCTTCCTCAATTCATTTCTCACCTCATAGCTACTATTGACAATCCTTCCACAGGGCAAAAATTGTCAACCTTACTATTCGGAAGATGGTCTTATGGGTACCATTTTGTCTTGTGAATCAATTTCGGGTACTCAATAATGAAAAGGAAAAGGTTTTTCAAAGTTTAATCAAGCATAAATGCATATTTACAGCGACCCAAGGAGCCATCTACAACAAAGGAAATTACAAAGAAAAGAGCCTACAACAAAGGAAGTAATTCCTTCGAACTTTTTGTCCGAAGGAATACTTCAGAGAATTACAAAGGAAAGACCCGCAGCCTCCCAAAAGGTCTGCCAAAAGCAAAAAAAAAAGCCCAAGGAGTATTTCCTTTGGACTTTTTGTCCGAAGGAATTCCTTCGAACAAAAGTCTGAAGAAATCCGAGAGAGAAGTCTGATTTTTAAGGAATAAGGACACCTGCAAAAAACCCGGGTGCCCTACAAAAAACCCAGGTGCCCTACAAAAAGCTCGAGTGCCCTACAATTTTTTCGAAAAGCTACAAAGGAAGGACAGAAGCCCTTGCAGAGGGCACTTGGTCGGTGTCAAGACATTTGAAATTTTTCCGAAGGACATTTCCAGCCATGGCCAAAGAAGACAAAGCAAATACCTTCGGACAAAAAGTCCGAAGGAATTCAAAGATTTTACAAAACAAAAAGAAAAACCCAACAGAAAAAGTCCGAAGGAAAGAGAAGAGAAAACAAAGGAAAAATATCCTTCAGACAAAAGTTCGAAGGAATTCCTTTGGACTTTTTGTCCAAAGGATTAATTCAGGAAAAGAACAAATGGGAAAAGCCCACAAAGTAAAAAGCCTGCGGAAATTCAAAAGACAAACGCCAGTCAAGGACAACTCAAGCAAACAATTTGTCCGAAGGAAATCCTTCGGAGGGTAAAGCCAAAGGCAAGGTCCGAGCACAAATAAGCCGAGGGAAATAAAGCCGCAGGAGAAGTCATAGACAAATGCCGAAGAAAAGGAAAGCCCGAAAATAAGACAAGTCCAAAGGAGCTCGAGACCAAAGGGAAAGTCATAGACAATTCCCGCGGACATTTCGTCCACAGGAAAGTGAAAAAAACAAAAAAAATCTCGATAAACAGCCAGACAAGAAAGTCCGCAGGAATAAAAACCCAAGAGCAATGCATGCATAGAAATAGAAATAGAAAATAGATAGACAGGAAATAAATTCACCCTGAATTTCTCTCTCACTCAGCAAGATAGTTTTCCATGCAGGCACTTTCGTCCGTCTCAAGCTCGTAACGTTCCAACAGCTCAACCAGAGTTCCAAATTCGGACGTCGAGTTGACCATTCCAGATTTAGAATTGACTAATTGTTAAACGCCACATCTACTAGGAGCTTTCCATGCAAAGGAGAGTAATCAAACATTCCAACTCAGCGTATCAAACGTTCCAACTCAGCTTCCAATGGATCAAGTCAGAGTTCTAAAATTGACATTGGCATTCGATTTCATGCATGATGTTATCATCTCATACTTTCAAATGTTCCAACAGCTCACGAAGAAGCTAAAATTGACATTGGTGTGGATTTCCATGCAAAGAGAGGTGGGCGTTTCAATAAACAAAGACAAGTCCACTTCCTCTAGCGCAAGGAGCTTCATGCAAAGACAAAGGGAAAACATATTTTATTGAAAGGCAAAGTCAGCCTTGAGTTAATCTAAGTTGATCCTCTTCTTTCTTTCAACGCCAATCTTTGGCTTTTGTAATTCTCTATAAGATGGCTTTTCAGCCTTGTTAAAATCATCCGTCTTGGCAAGACCAGACTCTGCCATTGGTGAGTTGTGTAACCTCTTCGATCAATATAATGACTGTACTTTCAGATTTGAAGTGTTGGCATAGTGTATATTCATTCAACAATTTGCATTTATGGTAGATTTCTCTCCCTTCCCAAATTTTGATTCGTACCTAGTTGCTAGCTTATCGTATTATGCAGGTCATGTTAAGTGTTCTTTATGTCTGTTGTTGACGCTGTAAGTGGATGTTAGGTGGCTGCAAAGTGTCTTGTATCAGACCTCTCTCCATCATTTTCCCTCATGTTTTGGTCATTGGATCGAACCTTCTCACGAAATACTTATGCGTAGTGGTTGATTGAAATCGAAGGTCTTTCTTTTCCCTTGTTTGGTCAGTGTTCAAGGTTCCAAGTAGAGTGGATCAATCTTTTGGTGTGTCACCGTTATTAGGTAGGATTTCCCCTTAAAGTTTCCTTCTCCCTTTTTCATGGTAGTCCGCAACATAGAGTAGAGATCCTCATTGATAAATCTTACAGGAACCAGCCTTCTCTGGAGGTTCTCACCATTGAGGCACCCACCCTCGTGAGAAGATCCCATTGTTTCAACCGGATAGAGGATTGGCCATTTCATGCACGTCTTCGATTCAGGGCGCAACTCCAGGTTGACAACAACTACTATGTGGTAGCTCCTACTGCCTCAAACCCGGTTGGTTTGGTCTAATTAATGGTCCCTCATGAGTGGCCTTTAGTGGCCCTATGTAGTTGCCCCTTGGTTGTCCCAAACCACCACCTCTATGCTGCCCTGTAGGTGAAAAAAAGGCATCCTTTGGCTGCCCCAAAGGTGTGAATTTTCCCCTTGGAGTAGAAGACTCCAAATCCTAGACTTATCTTGCTTGCACTCTTCTTCACCCTTCTATCTCTCTCGAACATCTCATCACACACCCTCAAGCTTGCTCATACAAGCAATGCATCCAAACACCCTTTTTGGATCGCTCTAGGCTTCTCTCATCCTCAATCAACTTTGTACTTCAGTCCATCCACTGAGCACACTCCCTCTAATCTCTCTCCTTCATCTCTATCTTCTGCTCACTCAACATATGCTCATTCAAGTCTAGAAACCATTGCCTTGATCTCCACTATCTATAGAATCTTCATGAATATCAACTTCTAGGTTGGCCATAATATATCCTTAACCCTTAAGACATCTTATCATGCTAGCACAAAGCTCAATACCATCCTCAGAGGTTGGCCATAGCAGCCATGGGTCACACTTAAGCAACTACGTCTTTCAATTAGGCCTTAGTAGCACTTATAGGTCTCATGGAGACCTATTTACCCATTTAACACTTCATCGAGCAAATTAGGAACATAGGATCACTTTTAAATATGTGGGTCCACTCCATATGACTCTTATGACATCTTCATGTGAATATATCCGCCAAAACTCTCTTCTGCTAAAGCACAATTTGCTCAAACAGAATTTTGTACACAGTAGCACTATGAACAAACAAACAATCAACTTTGAAGATCCATAACTTTGACTGTACAAACATTCAAACCCTCTAACCAGATTCTTTAGATGCGCCTTGAAGTCCTCTTCAACTTTGCCCTTTATTCCAACAAATTCTGCCTGGATCAAAAGATATAGTTCAAAAACTAAGCACTGATTTTCCCTCGCAAATTTGAATATTTAAATTCCATCAATCACTGTGCAAATGTTAAACATCAGACACGTTGACTTCATCTCGTGCTCCCTTGAAACTTTGAATAAATACACATTGTCAATCTCTTCGGATCAGCCTCGTCTTTTCTTGCAACACTCACTGTTGATCTAAGATCCTCTCTTCCGCGATTGTGCCACTTGGCAGCTCTACATGCCTTCTGCACACATTTACTTTTTGACTCGACCCACACTGTCTATCTCTATCTGTACGAACACCTACGAACCGTTGATCTTTTGTCAGATTAACGAAATAGAGACACTTGTCACAAGCACGTTTAATCTCAAAAACCTTTGACAATTTGACTTCACGCGCACCATTGGACCACAATCTGGATGATGAACGCTCACCGTTAGATCTACTGACTAGTGACCTTAGACTTCAACGTAGTTAAACTTGACTGTCTCTGGCCCATCACAGTCTGCAAATGCAACTTTGAAGGTTTATAACTTGAGCTAGAAAACACTTCAAGAGTCCAAATCTTCAGGGTACCTTCTTGGCACTATAGACAACATCTCCATGAAATCCTTTGACCTTAGTTGACTTTCTGATTACCTTAAATAAATGCATGCATTTGTTGGTTCATTCATATCTGCATGACGTGCAGTGACGGTCTGGCTTCTTTTAAGCTATAAGATGCATGTTTCTCTTTTCAAATGATTAAGTGACACACCAGAGCTTCACCAAGACATCTATGGATGCCTCACAACTTCTTCGTCCTTATAGACTTGCATATGTGCTATATATTCTCCAAGCTATTAAACACTTCTTTGTCATTAATGCATTAGTATCTCATGCTCTCTTTGACATCAATGACAACTTAACATCAATGACCATGCTCAACATAAATATATATTTACTCCTTCCAAACTTAGAGCCCAAAAGCACCCTAAAAGCCCTCCAAAGTGAATTGCTCCACTAGGAAAAATAATATAATTAATTCTGAATTATTTTTCCTATGTTCAGCCTTCAATTAACTTTAATTCAACATACTAAATTATTAGAAAATTATAATAATAATATTAGAAATATTATTATAAACTCATGACTTGTTTTTCACCACTGAATCAAGCCAAAACATGCTCTAAAGCACTCGCCCAGCCCTCAAAGGAAGTCGCCAAGCCTAGGGAACCTCCTTGCTGCTCCTAGGGCACTCGCTCACCTTCTTTGACACCTGCAATTTGTGTTTTTCCAGCTCTCTAAGGAGTTCGCTCAACCCTTGAATGAATGTGGTGTTCCAAAACACCTTTGTAAGACCAGTTGCATGCAACCATGCAAATCTGAAACAAAATTATAGCCCTTGAATAGAGTTGCCTATAATAAAGAAATGGAGGTTTTCATCCTCAAACCCTAGTACACTTGAAGCTTTTCGTCCTCAAGTCATGGTGAACAAGCTTGACATACTTGATCAACAATTCAATATCCAAAAATGCATAATCCCCATCAAATGAACCTTCAATTCCCTCTTATATCCATCCCCCAAGGTAGCGCCCAAATTGGAGGGAGATGACTTTTCGAATCATTAGAAAAATTACTTTTTGAATTACCTTTTTAAGGGCGTTGGGCTCCCATGACCCTTAAAGGTCCCCCATTTAAGTGAAAATAGACCAAAAGCACTTTTGCACAACTCAACTGAAAATTAGAACACTTAAAAGTACCTTTTCACCTTTTTACTCTTTGAGTGCCCCCCCCAACGTTCCTCCCTCTTTCTTTCCCTTAGCCTTGTGGGAACAAAATCAAGCTAAGGGTCTACCAGCGAGCTATGCCAAATAGGGGGACATTACATAATGTACATTGTCTCCGGTATGTAGGGCCATGTCCACTTATGGAATGATAATAGACTCAAGTGTAGAACTTTGATCATCTCAATCCAATTCATACATATGGAAATGAGTAGTGGTAGGTGCGGTGGATGGCCACATCAGTCAAGGCATCCATACCCTATTGACAACAAACTCAATTTAAACCACTAACTACATTACACCACACAAAAATATAACATTTATTTTATTTATAGGTTTTTCTTATTTATGTTATATACAGTGGTAACAATCCCTTTATTGACAAAATTTAGCTCTATAGTATGCATATTAAGGTCTTTAATTAAATTCTACTGCTCTCACAGTGGTGTGGTTTTGGCAGAAAATTTGCTATAGCATACAAGGTCGTGCATAGCATGTTCCATCCTATATCTGTGCTCTTAACCATTTAGAATACAAACACTTCTCTAGCATTTCTTATTGACCATCAAATAAAATTTGTTGGACAGGACCACTTGTAAAATTAGCATTAGGAAATGTTCTGAGATCTCCACAGAATCATTGACTGTCACGTCATCATAAACCATTTGTCTATTTATCAAACTTTTCCATTTCAAGCTTCTACTACTCTGTGGAGAGTACATCATTATAAAATATTTCTGGTTATAGTGTCTGGTTTGTCATAATATTAGATATAGCATTCATGGTGTAAAAGCTGATTGTTGTGACTACTACCTTAGGCGGTTTGAAAAGCATTAATAACTGATGAGTTTGCTGTGTATTTAGTTTTGGTTTGGGTCTTTTAGCACCTTATGATCATTCAAATTCTTTTCATTTGTTTCTCTGAAGTCGTTGGATAAAGAGTCACAAAAGCAATGTATCGCATGTTTACATGCATGATTTTTTTTTTTTTTCTATTTTAAATTTTGTCCTCTTGTTTACAGAATACGACACTTCTAAGAGCTCTTCCAGGATTGAATGAATTTGGCAAGATATTATTGGGTATGTGTTTGGGTGCATCTAAATAGTTGAATTTGAGCTGAAAGGTTAGTTTTTAGTGAGATTCCCATTTCCATTATGTTTAACTAACTCATTATTCTATCTTTTATCTCACAAGAACAGAAACACACGTTTGCCAGAGCTTTTATGTCTGCCGTCCATTTTCACTACCAGGAATAATACCAAACATAGCTGCTGTCAGCAATAAAAGAAACACTGTCTCCTTTTTGTTGTGATTGCATGTGACCTATGGTGTAGGATTTAATTTAAAACCCTAGTTTTCTTCCACCATTTGGCCTCAAGAAGCCTAGCATTCTCAAATAACGTCTATGGTGTTTGAACCCTTGACTGCTGGCTGAACTACTCATGGAGAACAAATTAAGAAAAGAAGCCATGGCTGGGTCCGAGGATGTTAGTTATATATATATATATATATATAAGTAAAGAGTGTTACAAAAGCGACTGCCTGTCAAGGGAAATTACAGGCAGAAGATCACAAAAGATTGAGGTCCATCGTAGAGGGAACATGATCAATTCTTTCATCACCAAGACTACAAAATTTCCAAAAAACAATATCTAGACCATATCGTTGGTAGTTCCAAAAGGTAAGCTATTAGAGATACATACATCAGTTCTTTCCTTACAACCAGTACATTTTACATGGATATATATATTCACAGAAGCTCTATATTTGATATAAACTTGAAGAAACCATGGATGTCAGTACAAAATTTTAGATGAGAAATTATGCCATAAAAATCATGCTTACGGGAAGATAAAGAGAATAAATTGACAAAGTGGTACTTAGTTGGCTACAAAAGCCATCTCAAAGAGAAAAGAACACGCCTTTCATCAATATACCGGTACCTATATGCCTTTTAACAATCACTTCTGTGGGACATTGACAGGGATTACACTACTCTAGAGTGAAGGCACAATGGCCAACTTTTTGTATACCCCAACTAGTTAATTATCTTATTATTAGGTTTTTATTTTCTCTTATGTGCTGGAAGGTAAGTGGAGTTTTGGAATTCTGTTTAAACCTGCATTTATATGACTTAGACAGGGTGTTGTTTGCTCTAGACGGGTGCCTTTTTTTTCAAAGACGGGTGCACTACACTTGTAAGATTGCAACGGAATAATTGCATTCAGAAATGTTATGTTTATTTTGTGAATTTTTAATCTTGCGTACAGTGTTCTAGTTGCAGTATTTGAAAGAAGGTTTGCAGATAGTCTGGTCATTGTCTGCTATCTTTCAATTAAAGGGAAAAGTAAGAACATGAAAAGCTTAGAGAGAGAGAAGGAGATAGGGGGTGGGGGAAGTTTGGGACAGTGGAAGGGAGAAAACCTATTTTGTTGACAAAAGTTAGGGTCATGGAGCAGTCATTTTCTTCATACAGAGATAGGCATATCACCTTATGCTACAGGATTGTTTGATGGCCTAAAGTTTTTATGATTAATATTTAGTTAAGATCAAAGATGGTTTTTTGACTTGCATCTTTGCTGATATTTAGTCACCAATTGGGGTTATGTAAGCCATTTACTTGATATATAAAAATATCATCTATGAAATCTATTTCATGAGCCAATTGAGTGGAGGGAGGAGCTTGATGCCAAGTTCCAACCTTGACAGCTAGAGTATCAGGTGAAACTAGCGTTTAGCTCCATGTTAATGTCTACATTTCTAGTTGAAACAAATCAATTTATATTTGAAACAAATCAATGGCTAAGTCAGCTGTGAATGGGTTGAAAGAGAGTGAGAGGGCTACGGCTTTGAGGTGTAAAACGGATGGTGTTTTACCTTGCATTTTCGATCATATTGTGTGGGTAAAGTCTTGTGAAAGAGAAAGGCTAAGGATTTGAGCAAATATTGGGTTCCCCTAGGAGGTTTGTAATATGTATGCTGACATTACAAGTGCATCCTTGTGATTGGTTTTATGTGTATTACATTTCCCTGCTCACAGGAATTAATTTTGTGTATGTAATGAATACCTTGTTTTCTGAGGAAATGCATCTTATCTTACTCTAGAGAACAAAACATTTACATCAATTTAGTATTTTGTTTACAAGTAAAATATCTCCCTATGAAAGGGAAGAAAGCACATGGGATTTGTGTCTCAATGGGAAAATAATTCACATCCTTTCGGAACCACTAAAATTATCTTGCACAATCAAAGCCAAATATTGTCTACAAGGTTGCAACTTCTCCATTTGAAGTGGGGAGGTATCTTCTTGAAAAGTAGCTTTGCTTCTTGTTCTCCAAAGAAAACTGATCGTTGCTAATAAAGGTGTATGCCATAGACTCTTGCAGCTGTCCCTAACCATCAAAGAATCCCCTAGAAGAGGTACTCGCAAAGAGAGAGAGTTAGTAAAGGGGAAATTGAATTTAGCTTGCAACCATTCCTATAACCCTATGTATGTAGATCTAAAATAGTCTAGAATATAAGGATCCTCTAAAATAGGAAAAGGTAGAACACCATTCTAGATCCAACACATAAAAATTGCTGGTCCACAAAGTGGTCCAGAGCTATAGACAAGGGCAATGAGTACATGAGGTTGTAATGGATCTAAACGGGAAATCTACAGTATAGTAACAAGTATAGAGCCTAACTAGATACAAGGTGTGTAAGGTCCCTTTTTGGGTTGAAACCAAACAAAAAGGGTATGCCATAAATCCCAACTTAGACCCACAAATTATTAGAAAAAATCAGAATTTCATTAAACTGAAATTTATTGCAATATTTTCTCATAAACTGCAAATCGCCCAAAGACTTAGGCGACTAGGGTTGGGGGTTGATTTATGCCTCAAAACTGCTCCAAAAATTATGAAATTAAATTTGTAGATGGATAAAAATATTTCAAACACGATTCCACAATCAAATTTGCAAAAATCTTATTTTTTGATTTGATATGACAAAAATAATAGCTGAAACTTGTAAATTTCACAACTTGCAAAATACTCAATTTTTGAACAAATGATAGCTTGAACTGAAGATAAAAATGTGCTTTTTCAACTGAAATAATAATTAGAATTTTCCCTTGGGTGGAAGTCACCCAAATCTGAAATCCAAATCTGATACTATGTAGTCAAACCCTAGAAAAATAAAAATCTGCAAATGAACAAAAAATTCTGCCCTTGGATCTTTTTCAAAGATCCTTTTCAAATCAACAAACAACAAATCAACTCAACACACAATTTTTGAAGTGAAATTGCCTCTTTAAGATCTCCTTAGAACTCCGAGCGCCTTGATTCAAGATTGGAACTCCAATACCCTGAAAATAAGATTGATTGACAAAAAAATGATATTCAAATGTCTCAAGACCTAATTTTATAATTCCTCCAAGGTGGGCGAACCACTCATGGGGGTTTATTAATAAAGATAGACCTCTTTTAGCCACTTAGGTCTTCCCCAAGTGTGGTGTCCACTTTTGGGTCCCTTCCTTTATGTCCAAAGTCATTAAGGACTTTTAATTGAGGGTCAAGTCCTCATGAAAGTGTCATATTTTATTATCTAATTTACACCTCATAATATAGTAATTAAAATTCCTTGAGGAGCAATTAAATAATAAATTACAATTAATAATTAAGAACATTGCTTTTTAATTCCAAATGATTAAAATCACTCTCTAGTAACATCCTAAATTATTAAAAATATTCCCCTTGATTCATCTCTTAGCCCATGGAGAATAAAATAGGCTAAAGGTCTTCAAAAGGCTGATAAAAAAGTCAACCCCTTAGAAAAGGGGACCTTACAAGGTGTCATTAGATGGTAAGCAAGAGCTATAGGTAACTAAAGTGCCTTTGGGTGGTAGGCATGAGCTATCTAATCTAAAGGGGTCATTAGATGCAAACATGAGTTGTAAATAAAGAGCATGGTGCAAGCACAAAGAGGGTATCCACTTAAGGACAACCTCTATTTCTGTGATGCTTAGTTTAGGCACACACATACAAAAGACCAACCCAAAATTCTACTTGTGGACACTCACCACAAAGAGCACACTTTTTTCAAAATTTTGAAGACATTACAATGTTTTAAAACAACAAACACACTATCAGCTATGTGCCTTACAATTTTTGGAGTATAAACATGGAGGAAAACATCTCTAACAGCAGTCCAACAATTGGCTGGTTCACCTACAGGTTTGCTATTTTTCTGTTTTCTTCCTGCAACTCTCTTTACCCCTTGCATCACCTTTTTCTCCTCCTCTCTTCTCCCCACTATGTGAGATTCTTTCCCTGACCCCTTCTAACATGTACCATGTCTCTTCACATCCTTTTGAGTCCATAAAATGCTCCAAACCCATGCACTTTTCTTCAAAAACCACTACTTTTTGTTGTTGATTCACTGATGAATTGCTATTCCTAGATGTTTCTTTTTTTCTATTTTTTTATTTTTTATTTTTTTGGTTGATGCAAGATTGCTTGTATTCCTTGGATTCTCCTGCGTTAGACACTTGAGGAATTTGAAATTTGAGGTCTTTCTCACATAGATAAAATAAGTGGTAGAACGACTCTTTTGACTACAAAGCATAATGGCCATGGTGTTCCCTTCCAACACACCAAATATTTTAGTTGATTGCCACATTTTTTCTTCCATTTCCAGCTCCCTCTTGCTGGTTTCAATTCTATCCTCTTGTTGTCTCTTTTTACTCCTTTTTTGGAGTTAGACCCACCACAGTCCATCCTTTGCCAAAGGCTTATCCTCTTTTATTTTCATCCTCTTGTGGGTTGAAACCCACCTTCATTCAACCACCTCCACCAAGATGCGTCTTCTTGTATCTTATTTTCTCTTGTGGCACCGCTAATCGACTACCTCCTCTTAAAGCCTTCTTGGATTTGTTTACTCACTATCCAATCTGCTGATGGATTCTTCTTTATGTCACCCTTCTCTATATGCAGCTCCTCTTCTCTCATGGATGCCATCTCCTCTCTTGCCACCATCATTTGACTTGTGGCTTATTCATTTAAAAGACTCTTTTTCTTCCATCATTTCTTCACATGCTTTGGCCGATATACAAATCAGTTGCTCCTCACTTTCTTTCTTGAGTGTATAATTTTCCACTTCTGGATTCACCTCTTCACATTGGAAGGCCTCTTTGAATGCCTCCTTTCTCTTCATTTCTGCACCTACACATTTGTAATGTCCTTGATTGAGATCTTGGTGGACCCTTAGCCCATTCTTGTTTCCAATGGCTAAGGGTAGAAGAAGGTTATGGGACATGGTGGATCACTTGTGAAGAGTTACTAATGAAAAAGGTACTTTATATTTCTAATTTTGAGTTATATTCTGAGAAAAAATACTTTATGTATATTTCGTTTAAGTGGGGGAGTTTTGGGTCTTGGCTTATAAGACTTAAGTTGATTTTTAAATTAACCCTCTCTATTTTGGAGTGCTACACTTGGAGGAGGTTATTTAAAGAGAATGAAGATTCATTTGAAGATTATGTGAATTTGGATATTTGGATTTGATAATTATGTCAAGTTTGGTTGTTGAAGATAGATGCTTGAAAAATGTTACCCTTCAAGTTCTACTAGCTACTCTATAATGGTGTTTTGCAACACCACTTTTCAAAAATTATGTGAACACCTTGGAAAGCTTCTATATGCAAATTTGTAGGTTCCTAAGGTGGATAAATTGCTTGGAGGAGTTGGGCGAATTATTTGGAGGGTTCGTGAGGTCATTGAAGGGTGGCGAATTGCTTGTGAGGGGAAGATTGTTGATTTCTCTCCTTGGACGACTTGCTTGGGAGCTTGGGATCATATTCGAAAGGCCTTGTTATTGGTGGAAATCCTCTCCTAGGGTTAAGGTAAATTTTATGTATTTTTCATAGTGGGGTGAATTGCCTTTGAGGTGAGATTGCATGTTTATTGCACTGATTTATGCTTCGAAAATATTTAAAATTATTTTTATATTTTTCCCAAGAAGGGCAAATTGGTTTGAAGGCTTGGGAGGCATTGTTGAGGGTTAATTTCAAGAGTTTGATATTCAAAAAATTATTTGCATAGTTTTGGGTGAAAAACTAGGGTTTTCAAAACTTCAAGGTATCATTTGGGGGACCTCCTGTGGGTGGAAAATTCTGAAACTATTTTTATTTGATAGTTGCTATTTTGTGATCATTTGGAGTCCTCATTCATATTACAATCCCAAGTGTTTCAAAAATTATGAATTTTCTAAGTTTTAGTTGTTTGAGGTCAATTAATTAATTATTGAGGGTAGATTTGAAAAGAGTAAAAGTTGGTAATTGTTTGCTCAAAATTATAGATTTTTTTGAAGGGTTAAAGGACTGTAACTTTAAGTGTTTATTTTAGATTTGTTTGAGTTTGTGTAAAATCCTCTATTTTGGTTTTAAGTCCCAATTTAAGAATCTTACAGTGGTATCAGAGCCATATCTTGGCTAATTTGTGGGGTGAAAATAAGAAAAAGGAATAGCGCATGGATGCCATGGAGAGGATAAGGCTTCACCTTGCAAGTAGAAGTTTAGGGAACTTATGTCAACCAGAGAAGATGTGATTAGCACCTTGAAAGAAATAAAAAATATGTTATCCAAGGTGAGTCAATCACGATATGCATCCATGAGATGGTTGGTACAACCCTCAAAACGTACTTGGTTCAACATAAACTCTTGAGAGACACAAATGAAGAGGTAAGATTTTTGGATACTAGTTGCATCAATGAGATTTTGAGACTAACTGCTCCCAAGGTTCCTTACAGTGACGAAATTATGAGGGAGATATTTCAGCTGATTGTGGAGAGTTTTCGAGGTCTTAAAGATAACATGGGAGACTCCTTTGCTGGAAGGGTCATATTGCTAGAGACTATGGCAAATATCAGGGCGTGTTTTAATGTTAGATTTGGAATGTGATGAGCTTGTTGTTGAAATGTTTCAACATTTCCTTGCAGTAGCTTGTATGAATCCTACCCAAAATGTTGTAAACCATATGCATAAAATCATGAGTTTGATACTCAAGGAAAGTGATGGTCTTTCCGAACCTTTATTGTCTATTTTATTGGCAGGTTTGTGGTTGAAAAAGGAAAAATTTCCAGCAGCACATATGATGTTTGGAAACATTGTTAAGGAGTGTGAAGAGGAGTTAAAGCCCTATTTGATAATGGAGCAGGTAGAGGAAAAGGGTGAAGGGAAAACCTTTCATGAGACCTATAAAGGAGGCAATGAAACAAAAAAATTAGAATTTGATGGATGGTTCATAAGGCTGCAAGTTGATAAAAAAGAGGAAGTGCAAGGTAAGGATCTTTTATTGGTGAAAGATGTTTATTTATTTTCGAATGATTGTAGGCATGACAATGAAGCCACAAAGGGTGAAAGCAAGGAGCTTGAGCCAAAGAAGGATAAAGTTGAAGCAAGTAAGGCATCAATTATTGTTGACAAAGGAGTCAAGTTTGAAAATCTTGCACCAACCTTCGAATATCTGTTGACTGATTTTCAGAACAGCCATACAAAGAATCATGTGATTGAAAGTAATATCAGAAATTTAGAAGATACAAGGGTTGGAGATGTCTCCACTAATTCCACTTCACCAAAGGAGAACAAATTTTTCATAACTTCAAGGAAGCTTGCAAGAAAAGGTGACAAAATGGAAGTTATGGTTTGCAATATGAGGCATGAGGACTCCTTGATCCGAGTTCACAGTTATTGGCACCACGAGGTATGGGGTTCGGGTAATTTTTTGAGTTTTACAAAGGTTCCCAATGCTGATTTTATTTTCTTTATGATTGATTCCATGGGACTAATAAAAAAATCAGAGTTGTTTGGGGGATATGAGGATCATACCAAGGGGGAAGATGAAGTGAAGGAGATGGAAATACATCATGTAAGTGGCAAGCATCACAATTCATTGGATGTATTCGGTATGCTACATGTAATTGTTGACAATTCTTCCACAGGTCAAAATTGTCAACCCTACTATTCAGAACTCTACTTATGGTACTAGTTTGTCTCGTAAATCAATTTTTGGGGTCCTCAAATAAACACCTACAGCCATGCAAATTCTAAAAGACACCTACAGGCACCCAAGGAGCCATCTACAACCAAGTATAAGCCAAGGAAAGACACCTACAACAAGTTTAAAGGCCATATCTCCTGTTCAAAATGTCACATACAGTCTTAAAGCTCTAGGCCTGTAGGTTCATTTACAGATGAAAGCAAGCAATCATAAGCGTGAGCACAGGTAACAAATTTTGGTTCTGCGAACCAAATAACTATG